>CM060382.1:129482813-129966290 GCA_030545235.1 Helianthus tuberosus
CAAAGATAAAAGCGGTCTTCACCCCGAAATCGTCAACTAAGAAACCACTGATCGTCCAGCAAAATACTCGCGGTCGGCCTACATCAAAGAAAGTGCAAGAAAGGCTAGATGAAGCTGCGATGATAGACGAAGCTGCGAGATACAGCTCCTATGGCGAGGACATCAACGTATATACCGCTTCCCCAAAACATAGGTACGATTTACCCCGACACAGCTCATACGTACCATCAGAGGGCTCTCGTGGAACTGGTTCGGTTGTAAAGTCTGAAAAACCTAAAATGCAACGAAACAGTTCAACGAGTTCTAAAAAGAAGGAGACGCGGGATGATCATGGTTTTCCATTAACGAAGGGGGACGAGCACTTGTTAAGCATTATGAGGTTTAAGGATCAAATTCCATCAGAGTTTCACTCTTACATATCGCGTATACAAGATGTGACCCCAGACGGTCATTGTGGGTACAGGTCTGTGGCTGTCGGGTTAGGTTTTGGGGAATACGTATGGCTCCGTATTCGAAGTGATTTACTACTGGAGATTGACCATAATGAGCCGCTATGGAAGCATGTATTCGAAAGATATAACGAAGGAGACTTTAAATGAATACGTAATAACATCGAATGGGATTCAGTGAAAGGGTGTGATCGAAGTCACTGTATGGAAATGCCCCACATAGGGCTTCTCGTAGCGCAAAGGTATAATATTGTCCTCCACGTGCTAAGCATCTAAGGGAGCTCTACCATATTCCCATTAATGGATGCCCCACTAGATCCACGACCTCAAGCGATAACGCTCGTACATGTTTACGGGGGACACTTCATACATGCTAAGTTGGAAAGAGACTACCCCATGCCTACACTGACCCCATTGTGGTCGACACATCGATCAATAGCTGCGAAACGATGGGAAGAAATGTATAGACCGCGGTTACAACACTACTACGAGTTAATCAATCCTAAATCAGACTCAGACAAAGACAGAGACCCGAGTTAAAATCTTATCGAAGATTAAGCGGAAACTTGTATTTTTGTAAATTGTAGAAAATTTTTAATTTATAAAGTTTGTATCATTTTTAATTTTTATAATTCATAATATTTGTATTATTTTTAACTTTTCTAAATTATATTTGTATTATTTACCAAATAATATTGTTTTCTATAAATAAACAAAGAAATACACAAAAAAATAAAAAAATGGAGCTTTATATACGCACGCGTAGGGATCTCTACGCAGTGTAGGAGGATAAAATAACAAAATGTCACACCCCCAAAATCCACCATGCGGAGTTCCAACGCTTGGAGGCGTGATGTGACCAGGATCGAGCCACCAATCATACTGAACAACGTACTTAAGTAAATAAAGACAACCACAATACGATTGGTGACCAAAAGCTAGTTAACCAAGTTTTTAATTTAGACAGCGGAAGCATAAACGTAAAGTTCAAAACATAAGTTCGCAGTTCATAAGTTTAAAGTCCAACACATAGGTTTAATAAGTTCATAATGTTTTAAACATTAAACACTGGACATAACCGTCCGCACACCACAACGACTCCTTCCTCGTGCAAGCTCCAAATGTTTAGCGACCTGTAAGGCATGTAACAATGAGTCAACAACAAAGTTGAGTGAATTCACAGTTGGTTGTTTAGTTATAGCACTCGTTTCGTAAATCATCTGTTCGTTTTGAAAACCATGTATCGTATAAATTCGTATAAATTCGTATCGCGGTCTTTCTGACATGTTTGCGAAGATTAGTGGGGGTTTCCCATGTGTTACTAGACCACGCGTATCGACTGCTACGAAAATGTAAGAGGTGCCCTAAGTCAATGTCTATCAGCATTGACCCTTTGCCCATAGTCCATTAGTACACGCCCGTCCGACTGGCACGGTGTGAGGTTTGTTAAACCTAATAGCGCTATTAACTAATGACCCGCTCGCCATAGGCCTCGGCGATTAAGTCGATAAATGAGGGACTTAAAGTGATAGAGTTGATGGTCTTATGATCGTGTACGTAGGTTTTACGTACGTGCCCTTCAATCCGATGACAGTAGTAAGTATGAGTGTACGTAGGTTTTACATACGTGTCCTTCAATCCGAGGACAATAAAAAGTAGTTTAATAGTAATAATAGTACAAGTAGTTATTCAATCCCATTCCCAACCCCTGGGAATCCCATGCCTTAGAAAGAGTGTGAACTCACCTCGGTTTGCTCGGTTAGGTTCTCAAATATAGTTAACAGTCAAGGTCGGTCAATCACGTCCTAATAAGGTACGGATAACAATCAGTTTCTCATGCATAACACGTATCCTACGTATGGTTTATTTGCACATTACTTCGTCCACATAACAGGTACACACTTTAATGATTTATGCCCATATAAACTTCCCATCCATTCCCCACTCATAAACAAACATACGATATTGCACGTAACACATAATACATGTTAGATCATTCACCGATAGCATACTCGACATTTAGACACGCAAGTCACAACTTATGTCAATTCAGCATTAATATTCAAAACCGGCTGTTTTTCGGACCTTTAACTAAAATAGTTAAATTATTCCAAAAATTCCCAATTTTTTACAGGATGTCTTAAACGTTCCGTATTTTATTGTGTAAAAATATCGGGGTCCGGTTCATTACCAATATTTTATAGAAAATCGTTTACCGAACTGTGATCAGATTTTTCACATTCTGATCACAGTTTACGGAATAATTCGTCTAAAATTCCTCGTAAGTCCGTTTGTCGAAATTCCAGTTGGGGGGTCACAAATACATCAGTGACCATCTTTGATAAAAATTTCAGGGGCTGGTTCGGTTTAGATTTCAAGTTGTGACTGAAAACGTATGACCCATTTTACTGCAGTTAAAATCAGCCTTAGCTGCTGTCACGAAAACAGACTTTTAAAATAGTAACCGACCTCAGAAAAATACAATTCCAGCGCCATTTTCTTCGTTTTTTCGAAAAGACACGATTTAGGCTTTAGAAATTCCGTTTTTCGATTTATTAAAGTCCGTTTACAGCCTGTTGAAGGCGGCTGAAAAAGTACATCAGAATGATGTTTCGTGGTTTAAGCATTACTAAATCGCATCAACGAGTGTCCGAACAATGGATTTAACAAGAAACCAACAATCAACCATCAAGTATGATTTAACCAACCCTCAACCGACAAGATTCCGCTTCATAATTCATACATAAGTAAACTTTTATGTAACTTTAATATTCTTTAATTTTGCTTACATCTTCTAGTCTTTTGTTCTTTTAGTGATTTAAACAACACATCATACTACAAATCATAATTTTGAACAAGATGAAACAAGTTAAAATGAGACTTACTACTAGCTTATAGCTAGGGATGAATCTAATGCAAAGTGATGAGAAAATGGTGGTGAAAAAGACTAGAACAAGCTCCTTTGATGGTCCTTCAAGCTCCTATCTTCACAAAGCACCTTCTAAAGGTTGAATGGAACTTGTAAATGAAAGATTGTGGTGGTTTAGTGGTGGTGATGGGGGCGGAACTAAGGAGCCGAGAAGGAGGAGGGAGAGAGTGAAGTGAGGGAGTGAATATTTGAAGTATGGTTGTAATGATCTTGGCCATGCTTAAATAAATGCTTCCATATGATTTATCAACTCCAACAAGTAACCTATCTACTAAAATAATGAGATTAAATCTAGTGCAAGATTGGGGTATGGTGTAGATGATTTGTGTGGGTCCATGGGGGCCAAAATCGGTTGGGGGGGGGGGGTTGAATGAAAAAATTGCAACTAATATGTAATAGATAGTTAAAATCCAAATAATTTGATCATATGTGTTAGTTATTTGGTTTTTAATAGGTGTTATGGTAAACGGGGATCATGACTAGCCCAAAAATAGTAAAATAATGTCCATGACAAAAATTTAGTGTTCCGGGTAATGTCCGGTTGTACGGTCGGATACTGTTCCGTTAAAGTGTTTAATTGTACCGTAAAGTGTCTTATTTGTATATTTTTTTAACGAAATAAATTCCTAACATATAGGAAAATATTCAGGACCATTTAGTCAGGTTTTCTGCATACTATTAGTATGTTAACACGCACATGTGAATATAACACAGAAATCAGAGAGCAGTTAAATATTTCCACACAGTCGTCAAGCACTTTAATTATCATTAATGAATTGTACGGAATACATGGGATTTTGAGGGTTGTCACATTCTCCCCTTGTTAAGAGAATTTCGTCCCGAAATTTAGCGCGTGGTTACTGAGGAAGCTAGTTTCCTGGGGTGTCACATTATTCCCCCCGTTGATTTGGAATTTCGTCCCGTAATTCTGCAGTAGCTTCAGCCTCAGTAGTGGTTGCGTTTTTCTTAAACAGTTGGGGATACTTGAGTTTCATTTGGTCTTCTCGTTCCCAGGTATACTCTGGGCCACGACGAGCATTCCAACGAACTCGAAGCAGAGGTATCCTGGTATGCTTGAGGATCTTAACATCTTGATCCGTAATCTCTACTGGTTCCTCGACGAATCGCAACTGGTCGTCGATAGTGAGTTCCTTCAAAGGAATTATGAGGGTTTCATCTGACAGACACTTCTTCAGATTCGACACATGGAAAACATTGTGAACTCCGCTGAGTTCTTCAGGTAGATTCAATCTATAGGCGACTTTGCCAATTTTCTCAATGACTTCGAATGGTCCGACATAACGCGGATTGAGTTTGCCTCGTTTGCCAAAGCGGACTACACCTTTCCAAGGTGAGACTTTGAGTAGCACTCGATCCCCAACCTGGAGCTCGAGTGGTTTTCTTCCCTTATCAGCATAGCTTTTCTGACGGTCACGAGCTGCCGCCATTCGCTGTCGTATCTGAGCAATTTTCTTGGTGGTATCTACCACAAGTTCTGGGCCAGTGATTTGGCTGTCACCAACTTCTGCCCAACAGAGAGGTGATCGGCATTTGTGTCCGTATAATGCCTCAAACGGAGCAGCCTGAATGCTGGTGTGGTAGCTGTTGTTATATGAGAACTTCACTAGCGGGAGGTGCCTTTCCCAGCCATTACCAAAATCGATTACACATGCCCTAAGCATGTCTTCAAGGGTTTGGATGGTGCGTTCAGATTGCCCATCCGTCTGTGGGTGATAAGCGGTGCTCATATCTAAACGTGAGCCAAAGGACTTGTGCATTGCTTGCCACAGTTTAGAAGTAAAACGTGCGTCACGATCAGATATAATAGAGGTTGGCACTCCGTGCCTTGATACCACTTCCTTTAGGTAAATGTCTGCAAGAGTAGAAAACTTATCCGTTTCTTTGATAGCCAGAAAATGTGCAGACTTGGTTAGTCGATCTACGATCACCCAAATGGTATCGTTTCCGCGTTGAGATCTGGGCAGGCCGGTAACGAAATCCATGGAAATTTGCTCCCATTTCCATTTTGGGATCTCCGGTTGTTGAAGTAGGCCTGATGGTTTCTGATATTCAGACTTGACTCTCGCACAAGTCAAGCACTTGCTGACGTAGGTTGCTATGTGGGCTCTCATGCCAGGCCACCAGTATGTGGTCTTTAAGTCGTGGTACATCTTATCCGAACCAGGATGTACTGAATAACGAGACTTATGTGCTTCATCCATCACAAGCTCGCGTAAGTTTCCATAGAGTGGAACCCAAATACGCCCTGTTACATAGTAGGCGCCGTCTTCCTTTTGTTCTAGCCGTTACCTCGATCTTCGTAGGGATTCAGCCCTGATGTTTTCTGCTTTCAATGCTTCGACCTGAGCATCTCGAATTTGAGCGGGAAGGTTGGATTGGATGGTAAGCTGTAAAGCACGTACACGCCTAGGTATGGTATCCTTTCGACTGAGGGCGTCGGCCACAACATTGGCTTTACCCGGATGATACTTGATCGCGCATTCATAATCGTTCAAGAGCTCAACCCATTGGCGTTGACGCATGTTTAACTCCTTTTGCTTGAAGATATGCTCGAGACTCCTGTGATCGGTGTAAATGGTGCACTTGGTACCGTACAGGTAATGTCTCCATATCTTATGCGCGAATACAACTGCTCCCAGCTCCAGATCGTGAGTAGTGTAGTTTTTTTCGTGAACTTTAAGTTGGCGCGATGCGTAGGCAATGACCTTGTCACGTTGCATCAATACGCAACCCAGTCCTTGGATTGAAGCGTCGCAATAAACCACGAAATCATCGGTGCCTTCGGGCAATGAGAGGATAGGCGCGCTACTAAGTCTATCCTTTAGATGTTGAAATGCGGACTCTTGTGCATCACCCCAATGATAGATGACACCCTTCTGAGTCAGTGAAGTGAGAGGTTGCGCAATCTTGGAGAAGTCTTTGATAAACCTTCTGTAATATCCTGCCAAACCCAAGAATTGGCGGATTTCTTTTGGTGTGCGGGGTGCAGGCCAGTTCTTGATTGAGTCAACCTTGGATGGATCAACATGAATCCCATCCTTGTTTACCACATGGCCTAGAAAGTGGACTTCGCGAAGCCAGAAGTCACATTTTGAAAACTTGGCATACAATTGCTCCTTTCGAAGAAGTTCCAACATAAGTCGTAGATGCTGCTCGTGTTCCTCCTGACTCTTAGAATAGATCAGGATATCGTCGATGAACACAATAACAAACTTATCCAGGTAAGGCTTGCACAC
This sequence comes from Helianthus tuberosus, assembly GCA_030545235.1. Taxonomy (NCBI): domain Eukaryota; kingdom Viridiplantae; phylum Streptophyta; class Magnoliopsida; order Asterales; family Asteraceae; genus Helianthus; species Helianthus tuberosus. The sequence goes on from CM060382.1 coordinate 129,489,449, forward strand.
TCGGTTCATGAGATCCATGAAGACCGCTGGTGCATTCGTCAGCCCGAATGGCATAACCAGAAACTCGTAATGGCCGTAACGAGTTCTGAATGCTGTTTTGGAGACGTCCTCATCTCGGACCCTCAGCTGATGGTATCCCGATCTCAAGTCAATCTTGGAGTAATAGCTCGACCCTTGCAACTGGTCGAACAAGTCGTCAATACGTGGAAGAGGATAACGATTCTTCACAGTCACCTTGTTGAGTTCGCGGTAGTCAATACACATTCTGAAGGTACCATCTTTCTTCTTTACGAACAAGACTGGAGCTCCCCAGGGCGAAGAGCTAGGACGAATAAAACCCTTTTCCAAGAGTTCTTGTAGTTGTGTGGACAGTTCTTCGAGTTCTGATGGAGCTAGACGATATGGTGCTCGAGCTACTGGTGCTGCTCCAGGAGCTAGCTCGATTTGAAATTCAACTTGGCGGTGAGGCGGAAGACCAGGCAATTCCTCAGGAAATACCTCAGGAAAATCGCGCACAATAGGAATGTCTTCAATTCTCTTCTCTTCCGTGGATGTGTCAGTAACGAGTGCCAGAATGGCAGTGTGGCCCTTTCGCAAACATTTCTGGGCCTTAAGGAAAGAGATGATGCCTTCGACAGCACCACTCTTGTCGCCACGAATCACGATGGGTTCTTTATCAGAACGAAGAATGCGGACGATTTTCTCCTTGCAAACAATCTCCGCTTGATGATGAGATAGCCAATCCATCCCAATAACAACGTCGAAACTACCAAGTGTGATAGGAATAAGATCGATAGGGAAAATATGACCAGCTAAGACGAGATTACATCCTTTAACTATGTGTGTGGCTTCAAGACCTTTACCGTTAGCTAGTTCTACCGTGTGCTTGGTGTTCAAAAGTGTTGGGGTACGTTTAAGCATTTGACTAACTTTTAGAGACACATAACTGGTATCGGCACCGGAATCAAATAAGACAGTGACAAAGAAATCATCCAGAAGAAACTTACCCATCACAACGTTGGGATCGTTCCTTGCATCACCCTGACCAATCACGAAAGCACGACCCCTTGCTCCATTACCATTGTTGTTACCCCCGTTGTTGCCTCCATTGTTGTTCCCGTTTCCCTGGTTGTTGTTGTTGTTCTGATTCTGGTTAAGCTGGGGGCAGTTCTTCTTAAAGTGGCCTTCAGCGCCACACTGAAAGCATCCCTGTTGCCCTGTTGCTGTTGCTGATTCTGCGGTGCTTGCTGTTGCTGCAGGCAATTCTGATTTGCAGGCCGTGATCTCCTGCAATCCTTGGCTTCATGACCCATCTTGAGACACCTCTGACAACGTCCTTTGTTGCATTGACCAATATGGTGTCTGTTACATTTGTTGCACTTTGGGTGGTTTCCTCGGTACCCACCCTGTCCTTGATTACCGGAGGATTGCTGACCAGGACTCTGGTAGCCATCAGTCTTTCTCTGCTGAGACTGACCCAAAGCAGAACCCTTACTGGAGTTTCCATCCCATTTTCGCTTGTTGTCGGTAGGTGCATCAGAAGTAGCTGTGGCATTGATACGTTTGGGTAGCCTGTTTTGCTCCACCGCCTGGTCGGTGAGACGATGAGCCAACTTGATAATTTGCTGAATGGTACCCAGGTTGGCTGAAGTTACGTGACTTTGAATCTCTGGTACTAGGCCCTTGAGGTACAACTCTATACGTTTGATGGGAGGGTCCACCATAGTTGGGCATAGGATGGCCAGCTCATTTGACCTCTTAGTATACGCCTCAATCTCAGACCCCGTCATTTTCAGATTGTAAAATTCCACTTCTAGCTTGTAGATGTCATCCCGACTACAGTACTCCTCCTTGATCAGCTCTTTGAAACCATTCCAGGGTGTGGCATTAGCAACTGCCAGTCCTAGTAGTTGAACCTGTGCCTTCCACCAGGTTAACGCAGCTCCTTCAAGTGTTCCGGTAGCATATTTCACCCTACGGTCTTCGGGGCATTCGCACATCTCGAAAACTGACTCAAGCTTTTCAAACCAGTGAAGAAGGCCCACTGCCCCTTCGGTGCCACTGAAAGTAGTAGGTCGGCAGTCCATGAACGTTTTGAATGTGCACACAGGAGGTTGAGCATGTTGACCTGTTGCGCGAGAATAAAAGACAAAGTTAAGCACGAGGGTTGGTTTGCGAAGGTAGGATCTAAACATCCTAAGGTGAGTTGATATGGCAGGTTATACCTCCTGCAGGGACAGCTGCGAGTGCCTCAGCAACTCGTTTGTTGATCAAAGCCGTCAGCTGGGCTTGAGTTAGGTTCAAACGTCCACCCATGATCTTCACAACGAAATAACGTAGGTGAGAAAAGTGTCGTGAAAGTGTGTAAGAGTGGGACGATAGTAGAGAGTAAGCTCACATGGTTCAAATAGCAATTATCACATTATCTAATGCACAGTGAGAACTATCTAACCGACAATATAACATAAATCATACCACTTATGGTGTCGAGTCTTGCACGTGGAGCGAAGCGTCGTTGTGGATCGTTGAGCACTGTACAGGTTATAGTCTGGTTTTATCAAAAAGATTTTCCCTCTTTAAAACCAAGTTCACTATAACCAATGGCTCTGATACCAATCTGTCACACCCCCAAAATCCACCATGCGGAGTTCCACCGCTTGGAGGCGTGACGTGACCAGGATCGAGCCACCAATCATACTGAACAACGTACTTAAGTAAATAAAGACAACCACAATACGATTGGTGACCAAAAGCTAGTTAACCAAGTTTTTAATTTAGACAGCGGAAGCATAAACGTAAAGTTCAAAACATAAGTTCGCAGTTCATAAGTTTAAAGTCCAACACATAGGTTTAATAAGTTCATAATGTTTTAAACATTAAACACCGGACATAACCGTCCGCACACCACAACGACTCCTTCCTCGTGCAAGCTCCAAATGTTTAGCGACCTGTAAGGCATGTAACAACGAGTCAACAACAAAGTTGAGTGAATTCACAGTTGGTTGTTTAGTTATAGCATTCGTTTCGTAAATCATCTGTTCGTTTTGAAAACCATGTATCGTATAAATTCGTATAAATTCGTATCGCGGTCTTTCTGACATGTTTGCGAAGATTAGTGGGGGTTTCCCATGTGTTACTAGACCACGCGTATCGACTGCTACGAAAATGTAAGAGGTGCCCTAAGTCAATGTCTATCAGCATTGACCCTTTGCCCATAGTCCATTAGTACACGCCCGTCCGACTGGCACGGTGTGAGGTTTGTTAAACCTAATAGCGCTATTAACTAATGACCCGCTCGCCATAGGCCTCGGCGATTAAGTCGATAAATGAGGGACTTAAAGTGATAGAGTTGATGGTCTTATGATCGTGTACGTAGGTTTTACGTACGTGCCCTTCAATCTGAGGACAGTAGTAAGTATGAGTGTACGTAGGTTTTACATACGTGTCCTTCAATCCGAGGACAGTAAAAAGTAGTTTAATAGTAATAATAGTACAAGTAGTTATTCAATCCCATTCTCAACCCCTGGGAATCCCATGCCTTAGAAAGAGTGTGAACTCACCTCGGTTTGCTCGGTTAGGTTCTCAAATATAGTTAACAGTCAAGGTCGGTCAATCACGTCCTAATAAGGTACGGATAACAATCAGTTTCTCATGCATAACACGTATCCTACGTATGGTTTATTTGCACATTACTTCGTCCACATAACAGGTACACACTTTAACGATTTATGCCCATATAAACTTCCCATCCATTCCCCACTCATAAACAAACATAAGATATTGCACGTAACACATAATACATGTTAGATCATTCACCGATAGCATACTCGACATTTAGACACGCAAGTCACAACTTATGTCAATTCAGCATTAATATTCAAAACCGGCTGTATTTCGGACCTTTAAATAAAATAGTTAAATTATTCCAAAAATTCCCAGATTTTTACAGGATGTCTTAAACGTTCCATATTTTATTGTTTAAAAATATCGGGGTCTGGTTCATTACCAATATTTTATAGAAAATCGTTTACCGAACTGTGATCAGATTTGTCACATTCTGATCACAGTTTACGGAATAATTCGTCTAAAATTCCTCGTAAGTCCGTTTGTCGAAATTCCAGTTGGGGGGTCACAAACACATCAGTGACCATCTTTGATAAAAATTTAGGCTTCAAAAATTCCGTTTTTCGATTTATTAAAGTCCGTTTACAGCCTGTTGAAGGCGGCTGAAAAAGTACATCAGAATGCTGTTTCGTGGTTTAAGCATTACTAAATCGCATCAACTAGTGTCCGAACAATGGATTTAACAAGAAACCAACAATCAACCATCAAGTATGATTTAACCAACCCTCAACCGACAAGATTCCGCTTCATAATTCATACATAAGTAAACTTTTATGTAACTTTAATATTCTTTAATTTTGCTTACATCTTCTAGTCTTTTGTTCTTTTAGTGATTTAAACAACACATCATACTACAAATCATAATTTTGAACAAGATGAAACAAGTTAAAATGAGACTTACTACTAGCTTATAGCTAGGGATGAATCTAATGCAAAGTGATGAGAAAATGGTGGTGAAAAAGACTAGAACAAGCTCCTTTGATGGTCCTTCAAGCTCCTATCTTCACAAAGCACCTTCTAAAGGTTGAATGGAACTTGTAAATGAAAGATTGTGGTGGTTTAGTGGTGGTGATGGGGGCGGAACTAAGGAGCCGAGAAGGAGGAGGGAGAGAGTGAAGTGAGGGAGTGAATATTTGAAGTATGGTTGTAATGATCTTGGCCATGCTTAAATAAATGCTTCCATATGATTTATCAACTCCAACAAGTAACCTATCTACTAAAATAATGAGATTAAATCTAGTGCAAGATTGGGGTATGGTGTAGATGATTTGTGTGGGTCCATGGGGGCCAAAATCGGTTGGGGGGGGGGGGGGGTTGAATGAAAAAATTGCAACTAATATGTAATAGATAGTTAAAATCCAAATAATTTGATCATATGTGTTAGTTATTTGGTTTTTAATAGGTGTTATGGTAAACGGGGATCATGACTAGCCCAAAAATAGTAAAATAATGTCCATGACAAAAATTTAGTGTTCCGGGTAATGTCCGGTTGTACGGTCGGATACTGTTCCGGTAAAGTGTTTAATTGTACCGTAAAGTGTCTTATTTGTATATTTTTGTAACGAAATAAATTCCTAACATATAGGAAAATATTCAGGACCATTTAGTCAGGTTTTCTGCATACTATTAGTATGTTAACACGCACATGTGAATATAACACAGAAATCAGAGAGCATTTAAATATTTCCACACAGTCGTCAAGCACTTTAATTATCATTAATGAATTGTACGGAATACATGGGATTTTGAGGGTTGTCACACAAAACAACCCCTGTGTTTGGCTTCGTATAGCCTCAGCACAAGGGTAAAAAGGTAAAATGACACATAAAAGACGCATCGTAGAGATCCATACGCTTCGTAGGTAAAAGGCGGACAATTTCCCCCCCCCCCCAAATCAAAGTTTCAAAATATAAATATGTTAAATTACTATTTTGCCCTTGTGTTGAGGCTATACGAAGCTGGATACAAGGGTAAAAAGGTCATTTTCTGACCTTTATATACGCCGCGTATCGATCTCTACGCTCCGTATATCAAGGTCAAGATAATGACCTTTATACCCTTGTATTCAAGCTTCGTATAGCCTCAACACAAGGGTATGAAGGTCATTCTCTTGACCTTCATATACGCTCCGTAGAGAGCCATACGCGTCGTATATAATGGCTGGAAAATGACCTTTCTACCCTTGTATCCAGCTTCGTATATGTCTCAACACAAGGGTAAAGTGGTAATTTTCTCAAGTCAAACTGCTTTTTGACTCTTGTATACGCTCCGTAGGGTTCTCTACGCAACGTATAGGTGCTGATTTAAATTAGAGAACCCCCAACGCAGCTCTGTTCTTCCCCAAATAAAAAACACACACATACCAGAGACATACGAAGGCAGTCACGTATTGGCGACCGTATACGACGCGAATTCGAAATATAAAACAGGTATTTACTCAACCAATTTAACTAATTTTTTTTGTATTTTATCCGTAAATCAGTTGTTTTTTTAGGTAAATTAGGGTTTATAGTTGTTTTTTTATTAGTGTTTTGACCGGTTAAGCTTTGATTAGTGTTTTGATTAGTATTTGGTTTGACTTTTTAGGGTTTAGCCACTGAATGGATGAAGGATTTGTAATAGCTAGGGTTTTGATTACGATTGATTTGTGAATAGATTTTGAGTTTGATTTTACGTTGAAGGTTGTAGTTGTAGCGTTCTTTGTTGTGATTTAGGTATGGATTTTGTTGGTAGATGTTGCTAGAAACTGTAGATTTTGATGTAAGTTGTAATGATGGTTTGTAGTTGATTCGTCCTATTTCCGTTACCGAATTTTGTAATGTTTGTTGATGTTTATTCGATTGTTGTTCGTCTGTTCATATCTGTAATCAATTTGGATCGAGTAAGTGTAGTGATCAATAATCGTAACACCCCGTGTTTTCACAAGTCAAAGTCAAAGTCAAGGTCAAAGTCAACGACCGGCTAAACGGATTTGACTTATAGTAATGTCCTTATTTTAATTGTATTATGTGGAGTAAGTGTTGTTAATTGCTAAAATCGAAGTGTGATAACCGCTATCTAATCGACTTACGACTGTGAATCATAGGAAGTAACAATGCGATAAAGTTAACTAATCAATAATCAAGCTATGCTACTCGACATCGAATCGTGATACGAATCGCAACTCGACTTAATCTGGTTATTATACGTGTGTGTGTGCCTTATGTGTTACCTGTGCGTGTTATATATATATATATATATGTTGTGGAAATCAATCGAATTCAATCGAAACTCGAAATGTAATCGAACTCGAATCCGAATCGAAAATCGAAACTATGATAATTAGTGGTTAGGACTAACAGTAATTTAACTAGGAAACCCTATCGTGACGAGCCACTCGCAATCGAAATCGAAACACCAAAAATCGTCGCGTTAAACAATCGAACCAAGTGCCATCCGGCCGGATAGCCATCCGACCGGATAGCCACTACGCTCCACGTCAGGCGTCATCCGACCAGGATGTCATCCGACCAGATCGTCATCCGGGCGGTACGCCATCCGATCGGATAACCCTTTCCTCTTCTAGAATCCTATAAATACCCCTTTCATTGTCATCTTTTCCACTTTTGGAAACCCTCTATCCGAACTGTTCGTGCTCCTCACCTTTTCTTCGACTTCTCTCAATCTAGGTAAGATCTCGCCCTAAATCTTGTACGTTCTTGATCTACACGCACTCCTACACCTTCCTATCTTTTAAATCTTAACTTTTAACCATGAAATCACTAGATTTCGGGTGTTCTAGGATGACGTCATCATGTGTTCTTCAAGAACTTCATGTTTTGACTTCAATCCACCAAGAACAACCGAGATCTAACTGATTTCCACGCAAACATACAAAGATCTGGTAAAGATCTCGACACAAGAATGGTGAAAAAGGATTGAAAGATGGTCTCTAACTTTCTTTCAACTCTTTTACACCCATTACACTCAAAACCGATAGAATCGGACCCGGTTTTAGTCTCCTACTCGATTGTAGTGTTGCACTAGCTCAAGATCCGGATTCTACCCACGAGACTACCGATTCCGGGTTAGTCAAGAACAACCGTCTCGAGCCGGTAGCCGGCCGGGCTAGGGTGATTCCTGGTCGGGTTGGTCACTTGGGTCGAAACGGAGTCCTATTGGTTAACACGTTGTCAAAGTGTCTCGACATAATGACAAACCATCAAAACAACCAAGTGTAGGACGAACGGAACAACCATAACGGATTGCTATCCGACCAGATTACAATCCGATCGGATAGGTCATCCGAACAGATCACACTTGGGTCCCACTTTTAAAACAATCTTATCTGAAGTTTGAGTATTGAACGAATTGCAATCCGATCGGACGACCATCTGACTGGATTACTCTTCGGATCATGAGATACTAAGACTTCAAAGACTTAAACAATTTTCAACATGTTCAATGACGAGGTTGCCATCCGATCGGATTGTCATCCGATCGAATGACACTTCTGTTGTGAACTTGCTTTCAGTAAGTAACCTCATCAATAAGTCGCCGTCCGACCGGACCACTGTCCGACCGGATGACCATCCGAACGGATTGTCATCCGCACGACCAGTCATCCGATCGACCGACTTGATGGATAGAGATACTTCCGTGTTTTCAAAATACTACAACGAAAACTTCAAAAGACAAGCCATCATACACAAACACATCCTTTTTATAGGAAGAAACAATCCACTCGAATCGTCATCCGACCGGACAACTTTCCGACCGGATGACCATCCGAACGGATTGTTATCCGCAAGGACTACCGTCCGATCGGATTACCATCCGATCGAACCACTATCCGACCCTTTCTGTGACACCTGTGTCACTTCAACCATCAAACAAATGCCAAACCAATGAAATATTGTATTTCATACTTGGGATTTGTAAAAATATGTGTATCGTTTACACATATCAACTCTTGTTCGATTTCAAGCTTTAAATCGCTTTCTGGAGGGTTATACGCGCACTGATGCGTAAATATAACCAGTTTAATGCAACGAACACTCCGGAATAGTGAAATAGGCTTAACATACCTTAAGTAACCTTTACATAACTTAGAAATAAGTTTTGAAGGCTTTGGTATGGCAAAATCTAGTTTATTCGCTTACAGGGCCTAAATTTGACAAACTGCGAAAGTATGCCAATTTAAACTGTAACGAACATTCCGGAACATGACCATAAGTTAAACATACCATAAATATCCTTCACATAGCTTAGAAATAGGCTTTGAGGGGTTCGGTGTGCAAAAATAAACTTTTGGGTCATTCAGGGACTAAAAGCGTCAAAAAGTGCACAAGTTTGCACTTTTGCGCATAACTTACGTTCTGAATACATCCGGACATCCAAAAATTTATGTAAGCACTAAAAAATTTTATTTTAGTGTTTGGCATAAGAAAAATCCATTCGTCACGCATTTTGGATCGTTTTTCGCGCTTATGCGCATTCCGTCGTAATTAAGCGAACATCGCGATCGTACGGCCAAACGAACCAACATCCGACATATTTTTGAGCATGTTTCATGTCCACAATGTTTAGGCATCATTTTAGGGCCTTAAAGTTGGCTTTACGGGCCTTAGAAGTGTCGGGAAAGGCCTTAAAACACAACAGGGACTGAAACTGTCACTTTTGAAACTTAATTTCTGATCAGAAGCTCCAGGCGGCCCGCCTGAGCTTTGTCTGATCCTGAAGCAGGCCGCATCAGCCTCTCTGATCAGATAAGATCGCTTAATCAGCAGATTCCAGCTGTTTAATCCTCAACCACATACTCACACTTGACCTTTCAGCTGATTATGGGCCATTTTTAGTCACCTTAACTTTCCAACAAGTGTACGCATAAGATTTGAGCACGGTTTCCATGAAACGATCTTAATGGTTACCCGAAAACTATAAATACCCCACCCCCATTTACTTCAAACTCACTAGAATCTGATCTAAAAGACTCTAAGTTGAAACCATTTTTTCATACCTGAGTTATTTGGATCTAGATTAGCCTTCGGGGACCCTTCGTAAGTATTCTTTCATTCTTTTATTGCTTTTCGAGTCTGAAAGTTAAACTTTGTTTGACTTTCTGCGTTGACCAGTTTATGGTCAATGCGAAGTTCGTTTGAACTTCGCAACGTGAGTGTAATCAAGTTGGTTATAGTCCTTTGGGACTATGCCTACTGATTACCACGTTGTCTAGGGTCGTAAGGGTAAGCGATCTAATAAATCGCTTATACCTTCGAACCCGACCCATTTGGTCGATCATTAGGATCCGACCAAATACATTAGGTGACCATATTATATAGGGAATAACCTTCCGAGGTTATACCTTATGGTCGCTTCGTTAAGTAGTTGTTTTATAGGTAGTTTATATGCCTTAGGTAAATTACCAGAATACCCTTTTCATGTATAATTGGTAATTAAGCATATGTAACCTAAACTTTTGTCACATAACTGATTATGTAACATGTTTAGGCATATAACACTTGTCATAGGACTAGTTAGACAGTCCGAACGCGTTTCACGCGAACGACGCGTTAAAGTAGCATAAGCTACCTAAACGAGTCGTAATGGGTCGTAAGCACTTATGTTAGGTTTCAATTAGTATGTAGGCTTTGTTAAACCAAATGACACGAGTCTCTACACTCGTTTGGTTTACAAACCCTCATTCTACCCGATCTTCCGATTTAGGTCCGGTTTATTAACATAGTTACCTATATTAGGTGCCGTTTGATTCCGAGATCTCTAGCATTGCTTGGTGGTTATCTTAGGACTACTGAACAATCTCAAGTGAGTACATAGACCCCTCTTTTACTGTTTTCCAAACGTTTTGGGGTGAAACACATGTGCCTACTTGTTACTTTCATGCTTTCCTGTTTTCACATCATATACTTCCTACGTTCGTTAGTACATTATAGTACATGATTTCATTGTGTTCATGCTATGTATGCCCATTGTGTGCGTACTTAGTACATCGTTTTACATTACATTTTATGCTATGTATGTCCGTTTAGTTCATACTTAGTACATTGTTTTACATTACACTTATGCTATGTATGTCCATTGTGTGCATGCTTAGTACATTGTTTTACATTACATTTCTGTTGCATATGCTCATCCAACATGTGAACACATTATACTGCATTTTGAATCGTTGTAATCATTTGACTATGTGAACCGTTTGTATCTGTGAACCGTTTGTATCTGTAAACCGTTTGTATCTGTGAACCGTTTGTATCTGTGAACCGTTTGTATCTGTGAACCGTGTGAACCGTATTTGACCATACATAAACATTTCTACAATTGTTAAACATTACTTTGGTGGTTTGGTTTGATTAAGTAACGATGCGTGTGTAATATGATACAAGCATGGTGGATACGCCGCTGGTACTTCCTATATATAAGTGTTTGTATGGTATTACATATCGTAGCGTTATTTGAATCATTTCAGTTTGAGACATATAACATTTTATACAAATAACATACTTTTCACAAGACATTGATTTACAAACAACTTATCTTATACAAACTCATTTTACAATGGTTATTCATTTAACCATACATTATTCTCTTATTTATACATATCATCTGATCTTATCGTTTTTCAAATGATTTACAAAACAAAGCAAATTACAAGGTTCATGACTAAACATTTTCTCAAACATAAGTCATGAAACCTATTTTCACAAAACCTATGTTTCTCACAGGCATTTTTATGCTGACGTACCTATTTTCACATGTGTTTTCAGGAGCTGTTACATAAGATGATCAAGATACACATAGGCAGACTTGGGCTTTAGTGACAATAAAAGATGCAAGACTAGTTAATTATGTTGTATTTCTTTGTTTGTTAAGACATTGTAACACTTTTAATCAATAAAACGAAACTTCAATTGCCATGGATTTGAAACAATTAATTCTGTTACAACACTCCCCGACATTTCCGCCACGTTTTGTATGTTCTACGTGGTCGGGGTGTGACAGAAAAGATGGTATCAGAGCCAATGGTTATAGGGAATTAGGTTATTAGTAATGCTTTGACCTAGTCTATAACCTTCTTAGGACCCTAACGCGAGTTTACTTGCGCTTAGTCATAAAACAATACCGTCACCTATCCTTAGGCGACGACCACAGCAAGAACATAAATTTCAAAACCACTTTGAAAACTAATCATCTGTTCTAGGATGATTGATTACTAGGTTTTGAACCATCTATTGTAAGGTTTTGAACCCCTTTGAGTTTTCAAAATCTCATCAAGGTTTTGGGTTTTAAATAATGTGAACACGTGCAAACTGGAAGGGTGAATGCCTGTATTCTGGGTTTTCTGTCTAGGCAAGCACTTCGTATACATCTCATCAGACGCGAGACCAGTTGTGCTTACCTGGGAATTCTTGGGATGAGTGTTCATTTATAGGCGAGCATGTCTTCACGATACATTATTTTTGACCTATTTACTTTGATTAATCACCGGGGTCGTTTGTTGCTTTGTAGTAACAAACAAATGACCACTATCCTTGCTTTCATCAGATTTGTTTCATCTCATTCTTTTCGTCTAATCCTCTCACTCGTTTCCTTTCATGTTTCCTCTTTTAGAATGCCTCCTCAACGCGAAAGCCAGATAGCGACTGCCGAATTGGCAGAAATCATTGCGCAGCAAATGGCTGCTCAATTCCCAAACCTCTTTGCTCAATGGAATCAAGCCAACAACAACAACAATGGTCCATGCAATTTCAAGAGTTTTAACTCGGCGAAACCACTCAAGTTTAGTGGTTCTGAGGGAGCGACTGGGCTTCTTCAATGGTTCGAGAGCATTGAGAATACTTTCCGCCACGTGCAGTGTCCTGACAATCGCAAGGTCGAGTTTGCTTCGAGTGTGTTCCAGAAGAGAGCCCTTACGTGGTGGAACGGGGTTATGAGAGGTCGTGGTGCAGAAGTTGCTCTAGCACAGACATGGGCTGAACTTAGGGCCCTTATGATGAAGGAATTCTATCCTCGTCATGAGATCAGGGCCTTGGAAAGGGAATTCGACAATCTTGAGCAAGACAGCGGTGAGCATCGAGCCTACACGGACCGTTATGAGGAGTTGAGTCTGTTATGCCCAAACATGGTCACGCCTTTGGATAAGCCAATAGAAAAGTACATTGATGGCCTCCCTGACTCAATACAAGACATTGTGACTGGCAGCAACCCTACTACAGTTAGACAGGCCATTGAGCTATCTGCAACCTTGACTGAATCAAAGATCAGGAAAGGTAAACTTTTCCGAAAAGGTGACAAGAAACCGGTCGAAGAATCGAACCCAATCGAGGAATCAAAGACCATAGATGAACAGATTGGATCCCCTAAAAAGTCAAAGAAGCGAAAGGCTTCTCAGAACTTCGCCATAGTTACTCACAATGATCAAGCCGTCCCCAACCAACCAGCTCAACCCCCTGCTAGGAAGCCATACAATGGAACTGCACCCTTGTGCAACCAATGTAGCCTCCATCATCATGCCAATGTAAAGTGCCGCAAATGCCAAACTTGTGGACTTATAGGCCATACAGCAAGAGTCTGCCCAGCTGCAGCTGCACCAAACCAACCTGGCAACAATCCTGCTCAAGGTCGTTTTCTACCGGGTTCTTGCTTCAACTGTGGCGAGATGGGTCATTTCCAAAGAAATTGCCCAAAGCTTGCTAATGCAAATCCAGCACAGGGATGAGCATCTGACTGACTAGAAGACAACATCGTTTAGAAATAATCACGTCTTATGTATTATTTTCTTTTGTTGTCAAGGTCCAAGAAACAGTTGTTATCGTTGTTTATAAATAAATCTTTTATTTACATTGCAGTGTATTTATGTGGTTGCATGTATAAACAACATATCTCTTACAATACCGACATTCAAGGAACCGTATTCCTTGAAGAACAAACTACCCCCAAAATTTTCCCATTTTATGATCTCTTGCATTTTCCACGAAATTCCTAAGTACCCGTTTATTCTAAGGAAACGAAGTACAAGGCGCAAGTTACAACACTGGACGAATACCCAAAGTACCACTATAAATCCTTAATAGGGTACCTAAGGGTATTTCCGTCAATCCTAAAATTGTTGTGTTCCTTAATTCGAATATTACATTTCTTTGAAAACAAAATCGAATTTTTGGGAGATCTTCCTATCTCTTCAGATATATCCCAGAGGACATTGAAGTCCATCGACTGGTTTCCATATCCGTTCTCAATTGATAACAAATTAATAACCAAGTTAAACAACTATGTGATTATGTGCTTATGAACATTACAAGACAAACTGTGCGGACTGTGCAAGGAATTACGTAATTATGGATGCATACATAATTATGGAATTTAGTGCACAGAAACCACAGCGAGTTTTGTCATGTGCCTAGAAGTTAACTCTATTCATTTCCATTTCTGAGGAAGGACCCGTTGAAAATGACTCCGTTTGTTCATTTTCGTTTATGAAGATTTGTCCGTTGAGGAAATGAATATCCGTTTGTTTCTCCTTTTCATTTCCATTTCTGATGAAGCACCCGTTGAAAATGACTCCGTTTGTTCATTTTCGTTTCTGAAGATTTGTCCGTTGAGGAAATGAATATCCGTTTGTTTCTTCTTTTCATTTCCATTTCTGAGGAAGCACCCGTTGAAAATGACTCCGTAAGTTCATTTTCGTTTCTGAAGATTTGTCCGTTGAGGAAATGAATATCCGTTTGTTTCTCCTTTTCATTTCCATTTCTGATGACGCACCCGTTGAAAATGACTCCGTAAGTTCATTTTACGTTTCTGAAAATTGCCCGTTGAGGAAATGAATCCCCGTTTGTTTATTCCTTCATTTCCGCTTCTGAAAAATATTCGTTGAGAAAAATGACTCCGTCTGTTCATTTTCGTTCTGAAGAATGTCCGTTAAGGAAATGACAGGATTATGCCTTACATATCTCTGGTGATTATTTGACACAAAGTCACAAATAGACTCCTACGAATAAATTTCGGGACGAAATTTCCTAAAGTAGGGGAGACTGTGACACCTGTGTCACTTCAACCATCAAACAAATGCCAAACCAATGAAATATTGTATTTCATACTTGGGATTTGTAAAAATATGTGTATCGGTTACACATATCAACTCTTGTTCGATTTCAAGCTTTAAATCGCTTTCTGGAGGGTTATACGCGCACTGATGCGTAAATATAACCAGTTTAATGCAACGAACACTCCGGAATAGTGAAATAGGCTTAACATACCTTAAGTAACCTTTACATAACTTAGAAATAAGTTTTGAAGGCTTTGGTATGGCAAAATCTAGTTTATTCGCTTACAGGGCCTAAATTTGACAAACTGCTAAAGTATGCCAATTTAAACTGTAACGAACATTCCGGAACATGACCATAAGTTAAACATACCATAAATATCCTTCACATAGCTTAGAAATAGGCTTTGAGGGGTTCGGTGTGCAAAAATAAACTTTTGGGTCATTCAGGGACTAAAAGCGTCAAAAAGTGCACAAGTTTGCACTTTCGCGCATAACTTACGTTCTGAATACATCCGGACATCCAAAAATTTATGTAAGCACTAAAACATTTTATTTTAGTGTTTGGCATAAGAAAAATCCATTCGTCACGCATTTTGGATCGTTTTTCGCGCTTATGCGCATTCCGTCGTAATTAAGCGAACATCGCGATCGTACGGCCAAACGAACCAACATCCGACATATTTTTGAGCATGTTTCATGTCCACAATGTTTAGGCATCATTTTAGGGCCTTAAATTTGGCTTTACGGGCCTTAGAAGTGTCGGGAATGGCCTTAAAACACAACAGGGACTGAAACTGTCACTTTTGAAACTTAATTTCTGATCAGAAGCTCCATGCGGCCCGCCTGAGCTTTGTCTGACCCTGAAGCGGGCCGCATCAGCCTCTCTGATCAGATAAGATCACTTAATCAGCAGATTCCAGCTGTTTAATCCTCAACCACATACTCACACTTGACCTTTCAGCTGATTATGGGCCATTTTTAGTCACCTTAACTTTCCAACAAGTGTACGCATAAGATTTGAGCACGGTTTCCATGAAACGATCTTAACGGTTACCCGAAAACTATAAATACCCCACCCCTATTTACTTCAAACTCACTAGAATCTGATCTAAAAGACTCTAAGTTGAAACCATTGTTTAATACCTGAGTTATTTGGATCTAGATTAGCATTCGGGGACCCTTCGTAAGTATTCTTTCATTCTTTTATTGCTTTTCGAGTCTTTTCGAGTCTGAAAGTTAAACTTTGTTTGACTTTCTGCGTTGACCAGTTTATGGTCAATGCGAAGTTCGTTTGAACTTCGCAATGTGTGTGTAATCACGTTGGTTATAGTCCTTTGGGACTATGCCTACTGATTACCACGTTGTCTAGGGTCGTAAGGGTAAGCGATCTAATAAATCGCTTATACCTTCGAACCCGACCCATTTGGTCGATCATTAGAATCCGACCAAATACATTAGGTGACCATAGTATATAGGGAATAACCTTCCGAGGTTATGCCTTATGGTCGCTTCGTTAAGTAGTTGTATGATAGGTAGTTTATATGCCTTAGGTAAATTACCAGAATACCCTTTTCATGTATAATTGGTAATTAAGCATATGTAACCTAAACTTTTGTCACATAACTGATTATGTAACATGTTTAGGCATATAACACTTGTCATAGGACTAGTTAGACGGTCCGAACGCGTTTCACGCGAACGACGCGTTAAAGTAGCATAAGCTACCTAAACGAGTCGTAATGGGTCGTAAGCACTTATGTTAGGTTTCAATTAGTATGTAGGCTTTGTTAAACCAAATGACACGAGTCTCTACACTCGTTTGGTTTACAAACCCTCATTCTACCCGATCTTCCGATTTAGGTCTGGTTTATTAACATAGTTACCTATATTAGGTGCCGTTTGATTCCGAGATCTCTAGCATTGCTTGGTGGTTATCTTAGGACTACTGAACAATCTCAAGTGAGTACATAGACCCCTCTTTTACTGTTTTCCAAATGTTTTGGGGTGAAACACATGTGCCTACTTGTTACTTTTATGCTTTCCTGTTTTCACATCATATACTTCCTACGTTCGTTAGTACATTATAGTACATGATTTCATTGTGTTCATGCTATGTATGCCCATTGTGTGCGTACTTAGTACATCGTTTTACATTACATTTTATGCTATGTATGTCCGTTTAGTTCATACTTAGTACATTGTTTTACATTACACTTATGCTATGTATGTCCATTGTGTGCATGCTTAGTACATTGTTTTACATTACATTTCTGTTGCATATGCTCATCCAACATGTGAACACATTATACTGCATTTTGAACCGTTGTAATCATTTGACTATGTGAACCGTTTGTATCTGTGAACCGTTTGTAGCTGTGAACCGTTTGTATCTGTGAAACGTTTGTATCTGTGAACCATTTGTATCTGTGAACCGTTTGTATCTATGAACCGTGTGAACCGTATTTGACCATACATAAACATTTCTACAATTGTTAAACATTACTTTGGTGGTTTGGTTTGATTAAGTGATTAAGTAACGATGCGTGTGTAATACAAGCATGGTGGATACGCCGCTGGTACTTCCTATATATAAGTGTTTGTATGGTATTACATATCGTAGCGTTATTTGAATCATTTCAGTTTGAGACATATAACATTTTATACAAATAACATACTTTTCACAAGACATTGATTTATAAACAACTTATCTTATACAAACTCATTTTACAATGGTTATTCATTTAACCATACATTATTCTCTTATTTATACATATCATCTGATCTTATCGTTTTTCAAATGATTTACAAAACAAAGCAAATTACAAGGTTCATGACTAAAAATTTTCTCAAACATAAGTCATGAAACCTATTTTCACAAAACCTATGTATCTCACAGGCATTTTTATGCTGACGTACCTATTTTCACATGTGTTTTCAGGAGCTGTTACATAAGATGATCAAGATACACATAGGCAGACTTGGGCTTTAGTGACAATAAAAGATGCAAGACTAGTTAATTATGTTGTATTTCTTTGTTTGTTAAGACATTGTAACACTTTTAATCAATAAAACGAAACTTCAATTGCCATGGATTTGAAACAATTAATTCTGTTACAACACTCCCCGACATTTCCGCCACGTTTTGTATGTTCTACGTGGTCGGGGTGTGACACTTTCACACTTTGTGACGTTTTTACGCATCACTTATCGTTATGCTATCAAATCTATTCAGGCTAACCTTACTCGCTAAGCGCTCCCTTAAATCCATTAATCGCTGTGAGTATACTCGATCCTTTTTTGCTTTAAGCACTTTTGGGTGTTACATACGTTACGAATATTCAAACTACAACAATCACACGACTCAATACTATTTGAACGCTAACCGTTAATGCATGTTATACGTGGCTTATGAATGCTTGTTTGTTATGTTTACACATGGAATGCTGTCTACCTGCCTTAGCAACGATAGTACTATAGTTTGGACTCAGCACCCGTTTACACGGGGGTTGTTAAGGATCAATACTTGCATGGATTACGATGGTAATCATGTATTGCGAACTGCCTCGGGCAGTCAACCCGCAGTCATTGGTATCGATGGATCTATGTCGATAACTAACGTGCTTCATTTCACTATGTGTTCGTGCTGGTTATGCGTAAACGAATTCGAACTCTATATGCTATTATCAAACTTGTATGCTCACCTTTACATTTTATGTATTGACATTATTTTAACGTATGTGACAGGTGCTTAGGACGCACACTTGGTAGGAATTTGAAGCTAGAATAAAGCTTTAGAGCCCAAGAAATAGTTGTCTGTAGTGGTCAAACTAAGGGTCTCTAGAAGCAGATAAACAATTGCTGTCTATTTAAATCTGAGTTGTCGGAACAGAATATTTGCCTGGATTTTATCTGTAATGATTTGTTTACTGTTTGAGACATGGTATGGGACATGTTAATTTAAATTGAATGGTAATGATAGTTGTTATGGAAACTTCTGGACAATCTGTTTCGCTCAGTGCCATGCCCCGATGATTACGCCATCGGTTGGGGTGTGACAATAATCACCACTGGTTGTACTTTTCTATGTGATGTATACTCGTTTTCGATTTGCATTTTGTTATAGAATATGATTATACATTCAGATCTGAACTGTTATTGTTACTCTCTTTTTTGCGTTGATTTTTACGATTTGTCTGTGTGCTTTGAGATTTAGAAGATTATGTAGGTTTAGTGTGGTTTGAGATTTAGAGGATTATGTGTCACGACCCCCGACCCCACCTTGGTCGGAATCGGGAGCCGCGAACCAGTCAAGTGGTACCGGTGGTTAATTTGAAAAGTATTACAACGGAAAATTTCATCAGGACCGTTTTATTTATTAAACAGATGGGAATAAACCCATGTTTTACAAAGGTAGCTTTAGTATTGGGATAAACCCGAATACATAAAACAACATTTAATTTAATTTATTTGATAAAATAAGCCACGTCTGTAAGCCTTGTTGGTGCCGTATCCAACTCTTATTCCGATCTACTGTTATTACCTGAAACGCGTTTTAAAAATGTTTTGTCAGCAGGACATACTGGTGAATTCATTCATTTTTATATAAAAATGACGCATTGTTATAGATTACAGCATAAGAGCGATTACAATGGCTACTATCTTATTGTTATCTAGCGCCGTGTCACACCCTGCTGATGATGGTCATACCACTAATGGTCCTTTCACCCAAGTAGTGATGATTATCACAGTTAGGTTTGTTTACCTAACCGTGAGAAATTAGTAATGTGCACAATACCCCACTTGCCAGTGATTTAAGATAACCAAGACTTAATCACTGTAATTATAACTTTTGAAAATAATTTGAGGTTTAGTAAAACAGTTGATAAAAAGAGAATGACTCACCTTGTTAGCATACAGTCTTGATTAACAAGCCTTCTGATTCTATGCCTTTTGATAACTAAGCTTTTACTTTCTTTAGAGTTCTGAATCTTCTGATGATTAAATATTTTGTTTGGTAGTAAGTGTATAGTTTGGAGTTTTCTGATAGTTAAACATATAGTTTAACATAGTGGAATACGTTTTAGTGTAAAACCATATCAAACCTAACGATGGTCACGAGATCAGGACCTTAACGAAATTCACAAAGTATAGTCTTATTTAGACAACGCTTTGGCATCCATTTCAGAATCTTAACGAAATTCACAAAGTATAGTCTTTGTTTAGACAACACTTTGGCATTCGTTTCAGAATCCTAGCGAAATTCACAAAGTATAGCACTTTGGTATTCGTTAGTTGGTTCCCGAATCGGTCGGACAGAATATCGCATCGGTGATTATTAGTTAGAACACCAACGTCTAGAGAGAGAAGAATAGAAGAAATGAGCAAAGAAAAATGAATCCTAAGCTTCCTATTTATAGGTAGGAAATATGAAATTTCTAGGAAATTTCATATAGCTTTTCTAGGAAGTTACCTATACATTTTCTAGGAAGCTTCCTACCCATATATATATATCTTCTTATACCTTCCTTGCACCTTCCTTTGATATTATATATCTCATTTATTTTCATGTATATCTATTTAGGTGTTTAATTTACTTACTTTAATTAATCTTGCTTAGCTTAATTAATCTTGCTTAGCTTAATTAATCTCGCTTAGCTTAATTAATCTCGCTTACCTTAATTAATCTCGCTTAACTGATTAATTAATCATACTTAACTTGATTAATCTTACTTAGCTGATTAACTAATCTTACTTAACTTAATTAATCTTACTTAACTGATTAATTTTCCTTAACGATTTAATTAAGTAATTTACTTAGCCGATTAATTAAATAACGTAATCAGCTGATTAATTAACTTACTTAGCTTGCTTAACTGCTAAGTTTCCTTTCCTGTTAAGTTTCCTTAGCTATTAAGTTTACTTAACCATTAAGTTTTCTTAATTATTAAGGTTTCCTAGCTACTAAGTTTACTTAACTGTTAAGTTACTTTTACTACTATGTTTACTTAATCGCTAAGTATTCTAGTTTAACAGCTTCCTAGTTACGAATTCTAATTTCTAGATACAATGGAAGTCGTATTAATGTATTAACTTAATTCAACTTTAACGATAATCACGAGATCGAAACCCTCACAATGAATGACAAAGTATAGCCAGATATTGGCAGCACTTAAACATCCATTGGATCGGTTTTAATCGATCGGATAAAGTATCGTACCAGTGATTAGAGTTATTACTCTAATACGGGCAGAGTTTCGGGATTTAGAAGTTCTGACATTAGAATGACAGAACAAGAGAACAAGAGAAAGAAAAGAATTGAACGATTTGAAATGAAACTCGAACTCCTTATTTATAGGGCTGGAAATGGGGCGCGCCGCGGCCCGCGAAGCACATAAGCTTCTTCTACGTGGCCAGCGAGGGAGTCTAGGTTGACACGTGTAATGACGCGTGTCCCTCATCCTTATCCGGTTACCCTTGAGCTGTCGCGCCCCGCGTAAGCTTCGGTTAACTCTTACGCGGCCCGCGAGCGATCCATAAAATTGAATTTCTTGATTTTTCATAAGGATTAGGGTTTTAGGGGTCCGGGTTTTCACTTACGGAGTGTTGTGGGACATTTTTGCAGATCCTTACATCCTCCCCACCTTATTTAAAATCTCGTCCTCGAGATTTACTGGAACAAGTGGTGAATTTCGTCTTATCTTCGATACTCAAGTATATTCTTGTCCACGCTTTTAAGTCCTACTTTACTTTGATCCGAACAAATCTCATATGCTTTGGAATTCTCATATTTGACTTGTAAGGTCTTGCATTTACTTCTATATCTTGAAGAGGTATAACTAAAGATTGCTCAGGTAGGCGTTCCTTAAGTTGCATATCTGTCTTTTCTTCTGGAAATTTTAGCTAATAGGCTAATGGTTCAATTCTGGTAATAACTTCATACAGTCCAACCCATCTTGGGCTTAGCTTTTCTTTATTACTAAATCAGACTTATTCCTTTCCAATCACAGAGAGACTTTTAGTAGTATGCTTTCTATGATTTGATTTTCAATAGTTTGCCGATATCATGGTCTGATAGTTACTTTTCCTTTTATTTCTGTCCACCGTACTGGATGGTACTATCATCTATAAAGTGCTTTAAATAAGCAACCCTAATATTTTTAGGCTGACTATTGGAGAATCTTATGAGTGATAAGTAATAGTCCTACTTTCACCAATATTTATCACACATGTACTTAGCACATCTTTCTATGTTTTGTAGTGTTCCTTTACACTACTCAAAATAAGTTGGGTTAAAATTTTTCCAGAACTGAGAAGTAAAGTGACTGTCTCGATCTAATACAATAGATAACAGGATTCTATGTAATGAAACTATTTCATCCCCACACACTTAACTAAGCGTTTTGTACTAAAGGGTGTACTTTATTTGGTAGAGATTTAACTGACTTGGTTAGTCGATCCTCAATCTCCCAGATTGTGTCGTTACATTTTATTATGTTGGGTAGTTTGGTAATAAAATCTATTGTTATCAATCTCATATCCATACTTGCCTTTCTAATTGCTGAAGTAAACCTAAAGGGCTCTATTGTTTAGTTTTGAATTGCTAATAGGCTAAATACTTGTAACTTGCTACATCATTCTTCATTCTCATCTATCCGAGGTATCATATACTTGGTCTTATGAGTTTTCCTAAAAATTAGGTATGTTTCCTTAGATAGGTATCTAAATTCTTTTCTTATGGAATTTCCAAATTCCATTAGTTCCTTGCTCTAACTCCTTTAGTCGTTCTTTTTATTTTTTTTCAGCATCACCCTTGAGGGTTGTTTCCTGAATCGTTTTCAATTGTTCCATTAAATCTAATTGTAGATTTAATCTAAGAGACGAACTTGCCTTTGCTTCTCATGGTACTTACGACTTAGGGCATCGACTACCACATTCTTCTTTCCTTCGTGATATAGGATATCGTAGTCGTAATCACTTAGAATTTCCATCCATCTCATTTGCCTCATGTTTAATTCTTTTTGCCTTAAACTTTTGTGATCTGTATAGATAGTGAATTTACTTCCATACAGATAATGTCTCCAAATTTTAAGGGCAAGAATTATTGCTCCTAATTCTAAATCATGAGTCGAATAATTTTCTTCGTGCTTTTTCAATTGCCTTGATGCATATGCAATTACCTTTTTGCGTTGCATTAACACATAACCTAATCTTAGCTTAGAGGCATCATAGTAAACTTCAAAATCTTTTGTTCCTTCTGGTAAGGAAAGAATTGGGGTTTTTGTTAACTTTTGCTTTTAGAATCCTAAAGGCTTCTTCTTGCTTAGGGCCCCATTCAAACTAACGGTTTTGCAGGTTAGCTTAGTTAATGGAACAACTATCTTAGGGAAGTCTTAGATGAAGCGCCTATAATATCCAACTAATCCTAGAAAACTTCTAACTTCGGTAGCTGATTATTGGACCTTCCAATTTGTGATTGCTTCTATGTTGGAGGGATCTACGTGAATGCCTTCATGATTTACCATGTGTCCTAAAAATTGCACCTCTTGCAGCCAAAATTTACACTTTGAAAATTTGGCGTAAAACTTTTCTTTTCTTAACAAGGTTAAGAGTATATGCAATTGCTCACGATGTTCGTCTTGGCTTTTGGAGTAAATAAGTATATCGTCGATGAAGACAATTACAAATTTATCCAGATACGGCTTACAAATCCTATTAATCATGTCTATAAATGCTGTAGGAGCATTTGTTAATCCAAAGGGCATGACTGCAAACTCGTAGCTTTCATCACAGAGACGAGCTTTGTCAGCTGGTCTGTCTTGTCTCCTTGTGGTCGCTTCTTTGGTTGGCTTGCAAATCTCAACCTAATTCAACAATCATCTTAGGAATCATTTTTTTCATTTATTTCTTTTTATGAAGCAGACATAATTTCCTTTCTGTCAGTTCTTTCCATTTCATGGCATACGTCGTGATCATGTGTTTTGAAGATCGGGTTTACTGTCTAAATTTTGAAGCATACATTACTTCATTCTTCTTAACATATATACTAATGGTTTGGGCAACTTTAGTCCTTTGCAGCTCATGTATTTCGTAACAGCTTCTTTATTACTGGTATTCTTAGTAGGATTATAGGTGAAGAGAGTCTTTGTAAGTGCATCTAGTCGTGATTGCAAGACTTCTTTAAGAAAGTAGAGGTACCCTTATTACCGTAGGTTTTGAGACGGTGTGTGCCTAGCATAACTTTTAGTTACAGATTTCCTAATGCGTTAAGAATCTAAGGTAACGTAAGGGGAATTCTTATTCTTTCGATGGCGTCCCAACTTAAAGGGTTCCCGCCGTTCATCTTGTCGCACGAGTTATGAGACAGATGATCAAACGAAATAATGTTTGATATCGGAATTATAGATATATGCGAGGGATTCCTGATAGAGAAATTCTAAAATTTTTTATCATTGACACATATGCTCATGACTCATTTAAGTTGTCAATCCTTATGGCTTTTGGATTTCCTTATAGATATACATATCTATATAATCATACTGTAATATGCAAACCTTTCATAAGGTTAATGTATTTAAAAGATTCATATTTTCAAAAACAGGCCAGACATCAGGTCATGATACTATTTAGGGGAATTTTGTCACTTGTTTGACATAGCATATACCCCGTCTTACCCGGTTCTTGCCGGAGAGGTAACCTCCTCTTACCCGGACAAGCTGGAGAGTCTGCTACACCATACCCAGTCTTGCCGGAGAGGTAATTTGAATTTCCCATAAATAGAATTTTCTCAATTCATGATTTAAAAATGAACCTTTTATTAGAGCTTTCATCAAATAACAAAGAAATTAGTATTCACATGATGGATCATATTATAGAACCAAGGAGTACCAATAAATAAGAGATAACAGTGGCCAAGTGTTATTGATTATTTATCATACTTGCAATGTTCTAGTTATCATCCTCACGGCATACCAACACCCATCATATTTTAATCATGAAAGTACGTAGCTTATCTCGAAGCTTATACTAAGACAATTTTTCTTAGGTTCAAGTCTAAATATTATCAAGTGTGCTATCAGTTAATAGCAATTTCCTAACTCTTTTGGTTAAGCTTAGGTATTATTATCACAACACCTATTGGCTTAACTTAGTGGCTCTGATACCACCAACTGTCACGACCCCCGACCCCACCCTGGACGGAATCGGGAGCCGCGAACCAGTCAAGTGGTACCGGTGGTTAACTTGAAAAGTATTACAGCGGAAAATTTCATCAGGACCATGAGTTAGGAAAAATATCAGAGTTTTGAAATACCGGATTTTATTTATTAAACAGATGGGAATAAACCCATGTTTTACAAATGTAGCTTTAGTATTGGGATAAACCCGAATACATAAAACAACATTTAATTTAATTTAATTTATTTGATAAAATAAGCCACGTCTGTAAGCCTTGTTGGTGTCGTATCCAACTCTTATTCCGATCTACTGTTATTACCTGAAACGCGTTTTAAAAATGTTTTGTTAGCAGGAAATACTGGTGAGTTCATTCATTTTTATATAAAATGGCGCATTGTTATAGATTACAGCATAAGAGCGATTACAATGGCTGCTATCTTATTGTTATCTAGCGCCGTGTCACACCCTGGTGATGATGGTCATACCACTATTGGGTCCTTTCACCCAAGTAGTGATGATTATCACAGTTAGGTTTGTTTACCTAACCGTGAGAAATTAGTAATGTGCACAATACCCCACTTGCCAGTGATTTAAGATAACCAAGACTTAATCCCTGTAATTATAACTTTTGAAAATAATTTGAGGTTTAGTAAAACAGTTGATAAAAAGAGAATGACTCACCTTGTTAGCATACAGTCTTGATTAACAAGCCTTCTGATTCTATGCCTTTTGATAACTAAGCTTCTACTTTCTTTAGAGTTCTGAATCTTCTTATGATTAAATATTTTGTTTGGTAGTAAGTGTATAGTTTGGAGTTTTCTGATAGTTAAACATATAGTTTAACAGCGTGGAATACGTTTTAGTGTAAAACCATATCAAACCTAACGATGGACACGAGATTAGGACCTTAACGAAATTCATAAAGTATAGTCTTATTTAGACAGCGCTTTGGCATCCGTTTCAGAATCTAAACGAAATTCACAATGTATAGTCTTTGTTTAGACAGCACTTTGGCATTCGTTTCAGAATCCTAACGAAATTCACAAAGTATAGCACTTTGGTATTCGTTAGTTGGTTCCCGAATCGATTGGACATAATATCGCATCGGTGATTATTAGTTAGAACACCAACGTATAGAGAGAGAAGAATAGAAGAAATGAGCAAAGAAAAATGAATCAAAAACTTCCTATTTATAGGTAGGAAATATGAAATTTCTTGGAAATTTCATATAACTTTTCTAGGAAGTTATCTATACATTTTCTAGGAAGCTTCCTACCCATATATATATCTTCTTATACCTTCCTTGCACCTTCCTTTGATATTATCTATCTCATTTATTTTCATGTATATCTATTTAAGTGTTTAATTTACTTACTTTAATTAATCTTACTTTGCTTAATTAATCTTGCTTAGCTTAATTAATCTCGCTTAGCTTAATTAATCTCGCTTAGCTTAATTAATCTTACTTAGCTGATTAACTAATCTTACTTAACTTAATTAATCTTACTTAACTGATTAATTTTCCTTAACGGTTTAATTAAGTAATTTACTTAGCCGATTAATTAAATAACGTAATCAGCTGATTAATTAACTTACTTAGCTTGCTTAACTGCTAAGTTTCCTTTCCTGTTAAGTTTCCTTAGCTATTAAGCTTACTTAATTACTAAGTTTACTTAACCATTAAGTTTTCTTAATTATTAAGGTTTCCTAACTACTAAGTTTACTTAACTGTTAAGTTACTTTTACTACTATGTTTACTTAATCGCTAAGTATTCTAGTTTAACAGCTTCCTAGTTACGAATTCTAATTCCTAGATACAATGGAACTCGTATTAATGTATTAACTTAATTCAACTTTAACGATAATCACGTGATCGAAACCCTCACAATGAATGACAAAGTATAGCCAGATATTGGCAGCACTTAAACATCCATTGGATCGGTTTTAATCGATCGGATAAAGTATCGTACCAGTGATTAGAGTTATTACCCTAATACGGGCAGAGTTTCGGGATTTAGAAGTTCTGACATTTGAATGACAGAACTAGAGAACAAGAGAAAGAAAAGAATTGAACGATTTGAAATGAAACTCGAACTCCTTATTTATAGGGCTGGAAATGGGGTGCGTCGCGGCCCGCGAAACACATAAGCTTCTTCTATGCGGCCCGCGAGGGAGTATAGGTTGACACGTGTAATGACGCGTGTCCCTCATGTGACAACTGGCACAAAACCGGTAATTTCCGTACAATTTAATTAATACTTGATAACTGCAATTATGTGCGTAAATGTCAACATTATCTGATTATATGTTATATATGTGAATTCATGCACGTTTTATACTACAAATATTGTTTTATGCATTAATGATAGCGTTGCGTCAGAAATACTAGTAAACTCACCGGTAAGACACACTGTGTCAACAATTCTGTAGAAAGCAGTCAGACAATAGAATTGGGGCCTAGGTGTAGGTCCAAAGTCTAAAATACATTGAAACCAAAGAGTATATATAAGGGTTAACATATAGACTTTCCGGAAGCTAAAATATGCACTAAAAAGCACCCGAAACGCACTTTAAATGCATAATTCTGCACAAATCAGCTATAATCAACTTTTTAACACATAAATATTATGCAGAGTTCATGTTTTATTATCCAGAATACCCTCCTAAGTGTTGGGAATTAAAAGGGTTACAAAAGGATACATAAAGGACACTAAACGATGCAATTTAGCACTTTAACGAACCGGTATTTAACCGAACAACCGGACATTACCCGGAACATCAAAATATTACTAGAAGCATTGTTTTAATGTTTCTGAACTAGTTATGGTCCCCGAACACCATAACACCTCTTATAACAAAATAACACATCAAGTCCCTAAACTTTACACTTGAAACTTAACCTATTTATGTAGTTAGTAAATTAAAATTACACATTACCCCCCCCCCCCTATATAGTGGACGGTCACTATGGGGTGGCCCCACCAAAATATTGCCAAGATCCTATATGATCTTGGTTGATCTCATTTGATTTCACATGATCTTTCTTAGATATGATTTAGATATTATGTGATCCTATTTAGATCTTGTGTGCACTATATATATAACCATCCTCACACTTCATCTTCTTCACACCACAACCTTCTCCTCTCCTCCCACCTACGGCCGTGAGCCACCACCCACATCACCACCACCTTCAACCATTAATCATCCATTCCAAGTAAGTCACAATGTGCAAGAAAGTGTTTAAGAAGGTTTAGAGCTTGTGGATCTTGAAGAACCTTCTCTATTTGCTTTTAACCATCACATTTGCCATCCTCAACTTCTTGAGTTCTTCCCTAGCCCTTGTGCTAGTAGTAAGCTCCTTGTAACTTGTTACTTCATATTTTGATGGTTAAAAGATGATGAATATTGTTAATCACAAGAACACAAAAGAACATGATCATGATACTTTTTCATAAGCTTAAATACATAAGAATACATGTAAATAATGATGATTTGCTTCTTGATGAATGATGATTGTGTTAGTGATGTTAGACATCATAAGAAACCTACTAGATTGTGATTAAACACATGATCTAGTAAGTTAAAGTGGTGATATTGTGAAAGACCAAGATCATCATGCTTTATGTCTTCATGAACTTGAATGATGAAATTGATTTTCATATGTAAAAATGATTCAAACAAAATACAAATCTTGTAAATAGATGATTACAAAAATAATTTTCCCAAGAAACCAAGTTTATTTACAAGACTTACAAAGTCATGGTTTCTAAGTAAACTAATAATATTTTTAGTGTTTAAACAAGACTAGAAACATGTTTGTGACAAGAAAAAATACAAGAGAAATATGTTTCAAAAAATCATCTTACAAGTTGTAAAGGACTAAATCTTTTAATAAAGTGATTTACAAACAAATAACCATGTTTTTAAGAGTAACTAAACCTACTAAACAACATGGTAAGTTACTACAAGTTTTTACAAAAACTTCAAGTTCATGATGTAGTGTAAATTACTTGATTTTGACACTTGGTAAGTGTTGAATGAGTTGATGATTGTTTGTGATGATTTTAAAAGAAAATAAACACATGTTTTGAAAACATGGGAAACCTCCATTTTTAGGGGAAACCATGTCAAAATTTCTATAAATTTTGACACTTAGAAAAATATAAGTTTTGGTGAAACTTATTCCCTAAAAATATTTACCAAGGTTTCCCTAATTTTTATGTAAACTTCAAGTTAAGAAATGACATAAACGATGCACAAAGCACGGTTAGCACAGTGAGCGGATAACTTAGAAAATGCTGACGATGTTCAGTACATAGACAGACAGGGTTTGAAGACCCAGTATGGGCCAGAGACAAGGTACTACACTAGTATGGAGTGTAGGGAAGTAAGGACCATAAAACTGCGTCACTAAGTGATAGTTAAAGTGCCGGAAAGTGCCTAAAACCCGCTCAAAGTGCAGAATTCTGCATATTTCAGCAAAATTCAGCATTTTAATAAACTAGTAACATGCAAAAATATGGCAGAATGGTCCTGAATGCTTTCCTAAGTGTCGGGAATTAAAAGTGTCACAAAAAGTTACATAAAGGACACTTTACGGTATAACTTGACACTTTAACGGACCGGTATCTAACCGAACAACCGGACATTACACGGAACACCAAAATATTGCTAGAAGCATTATTTTATTATTTCTTGGCTAGTTATGGTCCCCGAACACCCTAACATACTACATAATACAAGATACACATAAAACACTAGACTTTACACTTAACACCCTAGCCAATTACCCACTTACCATCAAAATTTACACATGGACCCCCTCCCCCTCCATATTTACGGTTGAAAAGGGTGGCCCCACCATCAAGATCTTTGGTTGATTTTACTAGATATTATTTGATATTGTTTGATTCACCAATATTTATTTTGATATTGCTTGGATATGGAAGATTCATTTAGATATCCTTGGATATTATAAAGATCACACCATCATCTTCACAACATCTCACTCTCACCCTCTCCCTCACTCTCGGCCGACCCCATCCCCACACACCACCACCATTTTCGATCATCCATCCTCCATTCCAAGATCATTTTGAAGTGTAACAATGTGTTTAAGGAAGTGTGGGACTCACGGATCTTGAAGGACCACTCACACAAGCTTTTATCCACTCCATTTTCATCATTGTTCTTCCCTAGCTTAAAGCTAGTAGTAAGACTCTCTTGACCTTTGTTTACTTCTATTTTGATTGGTTAAAAGATGTATATTGATGAAAATAACAAGAACACTAAAAGACATAAACTTGAATCTTGAACTTGAAGCTTTCATATGATGAAATCTTGTTGAAATAATGTTGATTAAAACATGCATGACACTTGATTGTTATTTACTTGAAATTATGATGTTGATCATCATAAGGAGCTTGCTAGATTGTGATTAAACACATGATCTAGCAAGTTAGAGGATGATTATGTATTAACCCAAGAAGATCATCCTCACTTATAAACATGAACTTGAAAATAGGATGATTTCTTGAAAAATAATAAATAAAGTGAGCTAGTAATCTTATGAATCTAAGATTCATGAGTTGTTTACCAAAAGAACCAAGTTCAAAATATGATTTTTAGAAGATCTTGATGCTTGTTTAAATATACACTATTTTTGGTGATAAAATAAGTGTAAGAGCACTTTATTTACAAGAAGGGTTCAAAAGAATGATTTTTGAAGGATCATCTAACAAGTTGTAAACACACAAATTTTTCGAGAATGAGATTTGTAAAGTAATAAACGCACTTTAAAGGGTAACTAAACCCACTAAACACTTTACAAAGTTACTACAAGTTTTTGTGAAACGATCAAGTTTATATTGTTATGTAAAATGTATTGTTTTTGCACTTGGTAAGTATAAAATTGTTTAGGGATTGATTGTTGATTGTTGTGTTGATTTTGAAAAGAAAATGATATGCTTTAATAGCATGGACACCTCCATTTTCAAAGGAAACCATGGCAAAATTTTCTGAAAATACAAACACCTAGAAAAATATTTTCTAAACAAGTATTTACAAGTAAGTTTTAACTATAGTCTTGAATATAAACTTTGCCATAGAATTTATTACAAAATACAAGTATTGGAGGTTGGTTTTATAAATAAAAATGGGTGAATATACATAAATATTAAGACACTTGTGTGATTATTTGTATACTCGGTGAAATAGTTATATTATTTTAAGGGTTAAAATAATATAACTTAACAAAATACCAAGGATTTACAATCCAAAATAATACCGTTATAAATATATTTTTGGTGAATATTATTTTGGCTACGAAAGAAGTAAAAGTATGATTTTTACCAAGTTACATCATATTTTGGACAAGGAGAAAATGTATTAATTTTTGGAAAGTAAAAATACATTTACTTGGGTCTATTAAGAAAATATAGTATTTTTGGGAAAAATATATATTTTCTTGGGATGTATTGTTTTGAATAAAAATAAGGTTTAAATATATATTCCTAAGTGAGACATAAAAATATATATTCAATTGGATTAACACGCCGGAATACGACGCCAATACTTGGCAAGAATACGAAAATACATGTATGAGTCATTGGGAAGGAAATACGGAAATAAATACTTGAGAAGTATTAACACAGATATATTGCTTAAGCATTTATTCCAAAACTAAATATAATTTTAAGTTGAAATATTAATTATTTTGACAAATAAATATAACTTGGAATAATATCAGAAACATAACTCAAACACGAAAATACTAAAGCAAAGGCACGGCCCGTTTGTCTAATAGACATTAGTACACTGTAGGTAGTCGTGGTTGCTGACTGAGTTTGAGTTACGAGCATATAAGACGCAATACAGTGAGTTCATGCTCCCCCTTTTCTTTCAACTGTTTTCAGTTTTATACTTCGGGGGTGAAATACATGTTACAATTATTACAAACGTCTTATACATGGTATGGTTAGCTAAGGAGGGTTACTACTAGATCATGTGAATGGGTAGGGCGATTAAGGCCATCAATCCTCGTTGTAGGACTGAGGGGCATGAGTGATAGATCTATTTGGGTGTTGCGAGCCCCACTCCTGAGTCCGCTGAGTGGACCATGTGGTGACTATGTCTTATAGCCGGAAGCCCGCTGCGAAATCTGCTAGGTTTGAGTCTTCCTGCATCACTTCACACATACCATTGGCTTTGCAACCCAGTGGTGATCTCTTTTTCCTTATTGCTACATACCAGGGACTTACATACATACTTACATCGTTTCAAAGGTTTATACATACACACAAACAAACACATGAACTCGCTCAACTTTTGTTGATTTTTTTCAAACTACATGTATTTCAGGGAAATTGTAAAGTGGATCTGGCGGGCGTTGGTAGTTTTTATGTTGCGTTAAGAATAAAGATGTCATCCATGGTCTTTGAGTTTGGTTAGTGAGTCTTATTCCTGGACGAGACACGTCATCCAAACCTTGGTGTTATTCAATATCTTTTGACGAGTCCTTAATGAACTCATAATCAATTTGTATGATTTGTAAAACTTGAAATTGAAGTCTATGTTTTAGAACGATATTGTTATGTTTTAAACTTATTTAATGGATGACAAGTCTATGGTTTTATCATATAGTTGATGTTATGATTGAATGCAATGATATTAAGGAAGTCACACCATAATCACGCTTCCGCAAAAGTCAGGGTGTGACACTAGTAAGTTAAAGTGGTGATCTTGTGAAAGACCAAGATCATCATGCTTTATGTCTTCATGAATTTGAATGATGAAATTGATTTTCATATGTAAAAATGATTCAAACAAAATACTAATCTTGTAAATAGATGATTACAAAAATAATTTTCCCAAGAAACCAAGTTTATTTACAAGACTTACAAAGTCATGGTTTCTAAGTAAACTAATAATATTTTTAGTGTTTAAACAAGACTAGAAACATGTTTGTAACAAGAAAAATACAAGAGAAATATGTTTAGAAAAATCATCTTACAAGTTGTAAAGGACTAAATCTTTTAATAAAGTGATTTACAAACAAATAACCATGTTTTTAAGAGTAACTAAACCTACTAAACAACATGGTAAGTTACTACAAGTTTTTACAAAAACTTCAAGTTCATGATGTAGTGTAAATTACTTGATTTTGACACTTGGTAAGTGTTGAATGAGTTGATGATTGTTTGTGATGATTTTAAAAGAAAATAAACACATGTTTTGAAAACATGGGAAACCTCCATTTTTAGGGGAAACCATGTCAAAATTTCTATAAATTTTGACACTTAGAAAAATATAAGTTTTGGTGAAACTTATTCCCTAAAAATATTTACCAAGGTTTCCCTAATTTTTATGTAAACTTCAAGTTAAGAAATGATGATTTCTTCAAGATAAAAGTTGATATTCAGTATGTATATTTTTGAGGAAAATATATATATTTATTGATCACCAAATTTTGTGCTAAGTGTATGTAGTATGTACTATATGTAATAGTGTATTAGGACTTGAAAATACACTAAATACTCCTAAGGAGTGAAAATACAAAAATACACATACAACATGCTTAGACAAATACAAGAAAATATATTTATAAAAATATATTACGTGATAGATTATGTAACTTGGACAAGTTATGAACATGAAATGAAGTTTTGGACAAAATACATAACTCGGGTGAAAAATACAAGATACTTATATTTATTTGTGAGAAAATAATATAAGTAAGATACATAGTTAAAAATATAAATTATTTTTAACAACAAGAACAAATACATAAAAGATGGTGACTTGTACTTGTGCGATACAAGTCTAGTGACTAACGTTAATAAAACACGTATAGGTCACGACACTTATTAAGCAAACCCGGTGAAGTTTACGGCGCAAGAAACGTAAAGTTGTGAGTTCATGCTCCCCCTTTTCTTTTAGCTGTTTTCAGTTTTATAACTTCAGGGGTGAAGTACATGTTTCTAAATGTTTACAGAAAAGGGAGATTATGTCCCCACTTTTAAACTTTTACATACTTTTTAAACTTGGGGAAAATACATGAGTTATGGTATGATGGATATAAGAACCAAGGAATGATACGTGAAATCGTGTCACGAATAGGGTACCAGAAGCACCATTAATCGTGTACATACTAAGACCGCAGAACAAAAGGTTAGATCTAATGGGTTTTCGGGCAGCCACACTCTTGGTGAAAACTAGTACCAAGTAGTGCTTTTGTGTCTCAGTCGTGAATCGACAACGAGAAAAATGCCTATGGTTTGGATGCTTCCTATGTCGTGTCACATGTTAATGGCCTTGCAACCCATTAACAATCTCGATACATACAGGAATACTTGATTTATACAAATTACATACCTTGTTTTCATACAAAGTATACAAACGTTCAATACAAAAACTGCATGAATTCACACCAACATTATGTTGACGATTTTCCAAAAACTCACATGTATTTCAGGTAACTAAAGTGGATGTGTGCGCGGTCATACTCTTGCTCTTGGATGTCGTTTATGTTTATCTTTGAATAATGTTGTAACTTTTCAGGCAATATGCTGTCTTGTGATGTAAACACTTAAACTATGTTTTCAGTTATGTAATGTTTGGCATTTGGAGTTATTTTCATGAGCATGTAGTATGTTTACCAATTGTATGCAATGAAAACCTTTCATGATCACACCTCATGCTTCCGCCTTAGAAAGGGGTGTGATAGATTGGTATCAGAGCTGCGATTGTAGTGAACTAGGATTCCTTCTCGAGTCTAGACTACAATCTCTTGGATCCTTTCACGAAAACAAATTTTCAAAAAGTTTTCATTGCATAAAACTTTCCGCGACATCCACTACCTGAAACTGTTTTCAAAGAGTCAAGAAAGGACACTACGAGACTTAGGGTGCACTGGAGTAGCACTTGACTTTGACTAGAAATTACTTGCAACTATGTGTGATAATTTATATATACATATACTAGAAATAGAATATCTCAGGTACTCATGACTTTACCTGAAAGCAATGGCCTATCTGAAGGAAGTGATACGAGGATGAAATGAACTGTGCGGACTGTGCAAGGAGTTACGTAATTATGGATGCATACATAATTATGGAATTCAGTGCACAGAAACTACAGCAAGTCTTGTCACGTATCATAAGAGATTCCTTCAAATACAAGAGAAGGTGAAACGTGGACACCCTTCCCCCAGCCTATAAAATACTCTTTTGGAGTAATGATTTAGGGTATAAAGATGAGAACCGCCAATGTGAAGTAAGATATTTTGTCCTTTACATATATTAAACTTGTACTTTAGGGAGATGTAACCCTTATGCATTTTGTTTATTTCGCAAACAATGGTGTAACAAGTTGTTCTGATATGTGTAAAGACTCGGTGAATCTCTTATGACACATCAGTATTTATCTATTTATGCATGCTTGTTGTATGAATTGATTTATACGTTTGGCGGATTGTTTGATATCACTTATGTGGTATATGCTTGTGTATATATACTACTACTGTCTCGTATGACGATATCAAACAAACGTCTAACCCTGTTGTGTTATGGTCCAACAGAACATGGCACCTAGGAGAATTGTGAACAATCAAGGTACTGATCAACCTCCTCCTCCTCCTCTGCCGAGGACTGCTGAAGAATTGAACGCCCTACTGGAAGAAAGGATCTCTGCAGCTATCGCTCAATATGAGGCGAACCGCTCCGAACAAAGTGGTGGACCAAGCAATGCCAGATGTAATGGGCAGGGAGATACATCTGGAGGAAACACAGCTCAAGGCTGCACCTTCAAGCAGTTTCTAGACTGCAAACCACTGAACTACGACGACACTTGAGGTGCAGTGGCTTTTGTACGCTGGACGGAGAAGACTGATCCCACTATCCGTATGAGCAAGTGTACCACGGATCAGCAAGTCACTTTTGCTACGGGGTTGTTTGTTGATGAAGCCTTGACTTGGTGGAATTTGCAAGTCCAGACTCTGGGTAATGAAGCTGCGTACGGCATGACGTGGGATGAGCTAAAGGAAAGTATGAGAGAAAAGTATTGCTCACGTGCTGAACTCCAAAGGTTGGAGACTGAGTTCTGGCACTTGACCATGGAAGGTGCTGACATTACTGGTTATACTCGAAGGTTCCACGACTTGTCAAGAGTGATCCCCTACATGGTGACTCCCGAATTTAAGCGCGTTGAACGCTACATTTGGGGAATGGCCTCAGAATTTTGCAGCATGGTAACTTCGGCCAAACCTCAAACAATCACTGAGGCTGTAACTCTGGCTGTCAGCCTTACTAAAGATGCTGTTCGTATGAAGAAGTTATCACTGAACCCAACTGAAAAGACCGAGATGTATGCTGAGTCGTCTGGTGACAAGAAAAGGAAGCATGCGAACCTGAATCAAGCGACACGTAACAACAAGGGTTCCAACAACAAGAAGCGCGACCCCAACCCGCCTTAGGAGGCGAAAAATCTTGCAACCATGAATGACGCTCCTGCCAAAAGATACTTGGGCACTCTGCCCACCTGCAACCAGTGCAAGCGTCATCATGAAGGAGTTTGTCGCATTCCAAAATGCGACAAGTGTGGAAAAATGGGTCACCATACTGAGGATTGTTGGGGAAAAGGAAGGAATGGGAATGGAAACCGCAACGGTGCTGGTAATAGAAACATTGGTGGAAATGGAAATGGCAATGGTAACCGGAATGGTAATGGAGCTGGGCAGAACCAAGGATGCTTTGGTTGTGGAAGCAGGGGTCATTTCATAAAAGATTGCCCAAGGGGGAATAATGCTCAGGCTCGAGCATTTGTGATTGGAGCAAAAAACGCACGCGAGGACCCTAATGTGGTCACCGGTACGTTTCTCGTTAACAATCACTTTGCATCCATATTATTTGACACTGGTGCCGATTATAGCTTCATGTCTGTGGAATTTAAACGTTTGCTTGGAATAGAATCTAGTAGATTAGATATTCCTTATTCCATAGAACTAGCCAATGGTAAACTCGTTGAATCAAGCGAAGTTGTTAGAGGTTGCACATTAGAACTTGGTGAGCGAAGATTTAGAATCGACCTCTTACCTATTCAACTGGGTAGCTTCGATGTAGTGGTCGGAATGGACTGGTTGTCCAAGAACAAAGCTGAAGTTATTTGTCATGAGAAAATCATTCACATCCCTTTGGCGAATGATGAAACTCTCATCATGCATGGAGAAAAAAGAGACACGCCTCTGCGAATCATCAGTTGTATGAAGGCGCAGAAGTGTTTAAGGAAAGGATGTGTTGCCTTCCTGGCGCACGTTGTAGATAAGAAGGCTGAGGAGCCGAGACTCGAAGACTTTCCTGTGGTGAACGAATTCCCTGATGTTTTTCCCGAAGATTTGCCAGGACTACCTCCGCAACGACAAGTCGAATTCCATATAGACTTGGTTCCAGGAGCCGCTCCTGTAGCCAAGGCACCCTATCGGCTTGCACCATCCGAAATGCAAGAATTATCTACACAACTCCAGGAGTTGTTAGATAAAGGATTCATAAGGCGAAGCTTCTTGCCTTGGGGAGCTCCAGTATTGTTCGTAAAGAAGAAGGATGGAACACTGCGGATGTGTATCGATTATAGAGAACTGAACAAGCTCACTATCAAGAATCGGTACCCACTACCGAGGATTGATGACTTATTTGATCAGTTGCAAGGATCAAGCTACTATTCCAAGATCGACCTTCGATCTAGATACCATCAGTTAAGGATTCAAGAGGAAAGCGTACCAAAGACCGCATTCCGAACGCGTTATGGGCATTACGAGTTCCTTGTGATGCCATTCGGACTGACGAACGCGCCAGCGGTATTTATGGATCTGATGAACCGCGTATGCGAACCATATCTCGATAAATTCGTGATTGTATTTATCGATGATATCCTGATTTACTCGCAAATGAGAGAAGAGCATAAGCAACACCTCAGGACCATTCCGGAACTACTAAAGAAAGAGAAACTTTATGCAAAGTTCTCAAAATGCGAATTCTGGATTCGCGAAGTACAGTTTCTTGGTCACGTGGTGAACGAGAAGGGCATTCATGTAGACCCATCCAAGATAGAAGCCATAAAGAATTGGGAAGCTCCCAAAACCCCAACTGAAGTTCGACAATTTTTGGGCTTAGCGGGCTATTATCGATGGTTTATTGAGAATTTCTCCAAAATAGCTCAACCGCTGACTACCCTTACGCAAAAAGACAAGAAGTATGACTGGGGTGACAAGCAGGAAGAAGCTTTCCAACTGCTCAAAAATAAGCTATGCGATGTACCGATACTATCCTTACCCGAAGGCACTGAAGACTTCGTGGTATACTGCGACGCTTCGCGTCAAGGTTTGGGTTGCGTGCTCATGCAACACCAAAAAGTCATCGCTTACGCTTCAAGACAGTTGAAGGTACATGAAAGGAATTATACCACGCACGACTTGGAACTGGGCGCGGTGGTATTCACCTTGAAGATCTGGCGACACTATTTATATGGTACTCGATGTACAATCTTCACAGATCACAAAAGCCTACAACACATATTTGATCAGAAGGAATTGAACATGCGTCAGCGACGATGGGTCGAGCTGCTAAATGATTACGACTGTGAGATTAAGTACCATCCTGGAAAGGCAAACGTTGTAGCAGACGCGCTAAGTCGAAAAGAAAGGGTTAAAACCCTAAGGGTTCGAGCATTG
This sequence comes from Helianthus tuberosus, assembly GCA_030545235.1. Taxonomy (NCBI): domain Eukaryota; kingdom Viridiplantae; phylum Streptophyta; class Magnoliopsida; order Asterales; family Asteraceae; genus Helianthus; species Helianthus tuberosus. Next base: position 129,528,010 of record CM060382.1, read on the forward strand.
GAAATGATTATTCGAACGAACCTCACTACGCGCATTCGTGACGCACAACAGGAAGCTCTTAAAGGAGAAAACCGAAAAGCTGAATACCTTCGGGGTATGTTGAAATACATGGCGCCAAACGAAGAGGGAGCCTTATACTTCAAGAAGCGTATTTGGGTTCCACTCTATGGTGGCATACGAGAAGTCATTCTTGATGAAGCGCACAAATCAAGATACTCGATCCATCCAGGATCAGACAAAATGTATCAAGACTTAAAAGAATACTATTGGTGGCCGAGACTCAAAAGCGATGTTGCTGTTTATGTTGGAAAATGCCTAACCTGTGCTAAGGTTAAGGCTGAATATCAGAAACCGTCCGGCCTACTACAACAACCAGAGATTCCCGTGTGGAAGTGGGAACAAATCTCGATGGACTTCATAACGAAATTACCCAGGACCCTGAGAGGGCACGATTTGATATGGGTAATAGTTGATCGGTTAACAAAGTCTGCGCACTTCCTACCGATCCGAGAAAAAGACAGCACTGGAAAGCTTGCGGAGATATACTTAAGAGAAATTGTGGCACGACATGGAGTGCCAATCTCAATCATTTCAGACAGAGATGGACGCTTTGTCTCAAGAATCTGGCAATCATTTCAGGAAGCCTTTGGATCTCAGTTAGATCTGAGCACGGCATTCCATCCGCAAACAGACGGCCAGAGCGAACGGACTATACAAACGTTAGAAGATATGCTTCGCGCATGTGTCATGGATCTAGGCGGCAGCTGGGATACTCATCTACCTTTAGTTGAGTTCTCCTACAACAACAGTTATCATACGAGTATAAAAGCCACACCGTTCGAAGCTCTGTATGGCCGCAAGTGCCGATCGCCCATATGTTGGGCAGACGCAGGAGATAAACGTATGGTTGGTCCTGAACTGGTACAAGAGACAACCGACAAGATTACGCAAATCCGAGAGCGCATTAAGGCGGCTCGGGATCGACAAAAGAGCTACGCTGATTTAGATCGAAAGCCATTAGATTTCGAGGTGGGAGACAAAGTGTTGTTAAAAGTCTCACCTTGGAAGGGCGTAGTAAGATTTGGAAAGCATGGAAAGCTGAATCCACGATACATCGGACCATTCAGGATTTTGCGAAGAATTGGTACCGTGGCATACAAGTTGGAGTTACCGGAAGAACTTAATGGAGTACATGATATGTTTCATGTATCCAACCTCAAGAAGAGTCCAACACAAGAAGACGTGATCATCCCTGCGGATGAAGTACATATTGATGACGCCCTCCGATTTACAGAACAACCCGTTGAGGTTACCGACTAGAAAGTCAACAAGACCAGGAGGAGCACTGTTAAACTTGTCAAAGTATGTTGGAACTCTAAGCACGGACCCGAGTACACATGGGAACGTGAAGACCAGTTCAAAGAAAAGTATCCCCACCTATTCAAGAAGACTCCTGCGAGAGTTAGTTCAGCCTGAATTTCGGGACGAAATTCTTTTAACGGGGGGAGACTGTGACAACTGGCACAAAACCGGTAATTTCCGTACACTTTAATTATTACTTAATGACTATAATTATGTGCTTAAACGTCAACATTGTCTGATTACATACTATACAAGTGAATTCATGCACGTTTAATACTACAAAATAATGCTTTGTGCATTAACGAGAGCGTTGCGTCAGTAATACTAGTAAACTCACCGGTAAGACACTATATGTCAACAACTTTGCAGAAGCAGTCAGACATTAGAACTGAGGCCTAGGTGTAGGTCCAACGTTAAGAATGCATTAAAACCCAAGAGTATATACAAGGGTTAACATATAGACGCTCCGAAGGCTAAAATACGCACTAAAAAGCACCCGAAACGCACTTTAAGTGCAGAATTTTATTAAATTCAGCTATGACCAGCTTTTAAACAAATAAATGTCATACAGAATTTACGTGTTATGGTCCAGAATATTCCCCTAAGTGTTGGGAATTAAAAGGGTTACAAAAGGACACCTTACGGAACAATTAAACAAATTAACGGAACAGTATCCGACCGAACAACCGGACATTACCCGGGACACCAAATTTTTTCCAAACATATTAATTATTTATTTCTTGGCCAGTCGTGATCCCCGAACACCCTAACACCCGCTAAAAAGCAAACAAATAACATATGTGAAAGTTAATGGAGATCTAACTTATGGTTGCCATTTAGTTGAAATGTTACACCCAACCCCCCTCCCCATGACCGAAAATCAGCCCCTCATGGACCCACCATATCACCCCACATGCTTCATATCTTCTACTAAATCTCATTCTAAGATTTGAGATGATAGGTTGCTTGTAATATGGAACATAATATTTGAATGAATTTTATAAGTAAGGTCTCAAGATCATAACCATTATTCATTTAGATCTTTCACATTCACCTATCTCTCTCTCCCTCACGGCTGCTCCCATAACCGAACCCACACCACCTTCCAACATTCTTCATCTTCTTCAATTACTAGAGCCATTCAAAGCTTACAAGGTGATCCATGGAGGATGCAAGTTAAGGAGCTTTGTTCTAGTCTTGTTCATCATCTTTCCTCATCATCTTTGCACTAGAAATTCTACCCTAGCCTTGTGCTAGTAGTAAGTCTCATTACACCCTTGTTCATCTTATTTTTGGTGATAAAAAAATATGTAGTATGATGTTTATGGTTAAATCACAAGAATAAGAACACTAAGATGTTGAACATGAAACTTTACATAAAACTTGGACATAAAGGATTATATGAAGGTGAAAACTTGTTGGTATAGGGTTGGTTAATACATATATGATGTTTGATCATCGAACTTTTGATAAACCCGTTATTCGGACACTTGTTAATACGATTTAGTAACATTTAAACCACAAAACAACATGCTGAGTTACTTTTTACAGCCGCCTTCAACAGGCTGTAAACGGACTTTAAAAACTCGAAAAACGGAATTTCAAAAGCCTAAATCGTGTCATTTTGAAAAACGAAGAAAATGGCGCTGGAATCGTATTTTTCTGAAGTCGGTTACTATTTTAAAAATCTGTTTTCGTGACAGCAGCTAAGGCTGATTTTTACCGCAGTAAATTGGGCTGTGCGTTTTCGATCACAACTTAAAACCTGAACCGAACCAGCCCCTGAAACTTTTATCAAAGATGGTCACGGATGTATTTGTGACCCTCGAACTGGAATTTTGTCAAACGGACTTCCGAGGAATTTTAGACGAATTATTCCGTAAACTGTGATCAGAATGTGACAAATCTGATCACAGTTCGGTAAACGATTTTCTATAAATTATTGGTAATGAACCGGACCCCGATATTTTTACACAATAAAATATGGAACGTTTGAGACATCCTGTAAAAATTTGGGAATTTTTGGAACAAATTAAGTATTTTATTTACTCGTCCGAAAACAGTCCAGTTTTTCACATATTGAAACTGAAACGACAAGGATAGTATTTTGCATATTCAAACGTAAGGGTTGATTGTTGATGATCATGGTTTGATTTCAAAAAGGAAAATGATATGCTTCTTAGCATGGACACCTCCGTTTACAAAGGAGACTATGGCGAAATTTTCTGAAAATCCTAACACTTAGTAAATATTTTCTAGACAAATGTTTGCTAGTGTGTTCTAAGCTATGATTTTCAAATACAAACCTCGCCATAATTTTTATAACAAAAATACACATACAAAACACAAGATACATAATTCGGGTGCTAAGTGCAAAACATAAAAGACTTATATTTATTTTTGGAGAAAATAATATAAGTAAGATACGTAGTTAAAAATATGGAATATTTTTAACACAAGATTATACAAAGGTGAGTGACTGTACTTGTGCGACGCAAGTCTAGTGACTAACGTTAAGAAAACGCGTATAGGTTACGACGTTAATTAAGCAAATCCGGTGGAGTTTACGACGCTAGGAACGCAAAGTTGTGAGTTCATGCTCCCCCTTTTCTTTTAACTGTTTTCAGTTTTTATAACTTCGGGGGTGAAATACATGTACAAAAGTACAATATTTTATAAATGGTATGATATAAATACAAGAAGTACACTTGGTGAGAACGAGAACCAAGTGTGACAAATTATAAGAATACAAGAAGTACACTTGGTGAGAACGAGAACCAAGTGTGACGAAATATAAAGATACAAGAAGTACACTTGGTGAGAACGAGAACCAAGTGTGACGAAATATAAAGATATGAGAAGCGCACTTGGTGAGAACGAGAACCAAGTATGAGGCGCTATGAGAAATGATAACAAGAAACGCGCTTGGTGAGAACGAGAACCAAGTAGGATGCGTTATGAGAAATAGTGTCACGAATAGGGTACAGAAGCACCATTAATCGTGTACATACTTAGACCGCAGAACAAAAGGTTAGATCTAACGGGTGCCTGGCAGCCCCACTCCCGGTCGGGGCGAGAACCGAGGAGTGTTTTTGTGTCTCAGAATATACCAATTAAATGCCTTAGGTTTGGTGACTTCCTATGACGTGCCACATGTTAATGGCTTTGCAACCCATTAACAATCTGACGTTTACAGAAATACTGTATTTACATAAAATTCATACCATACTAAAATTGATATATAACTTGAAGTACGTGGGGTACTCAAGAAGATTGAATTATACTTGAAGTACGTGGGGTACTCAAGAAAATGAGAATTATACTTGAGTACGTGGGGTACTCAAGAAGAAATTGAATTATACATGTGTACGTGGTGTACACATGAAACTGAATTTATTTATGAAAACTTGATTTACTCACAAACTATGTTTTCATACAAAGTATACAAACATGAAATACAAAACTGCATGAATTCACACCAACATTATGTTGACGTTTTTCCAAAAACTCACATGTATTTCAGGTAACTAGGATGGATGTGCGCGCGGTTTGACTCATGCTCTTGGATGTCGCTTTTGTTATCTTTGAATAAAAGTTGTAAACTTATCAGACAAAATGTTGTCTTATGGTGTAAACACCTAAACTATGATTTCAGTTATGTAACGTTTGGCATTTTGAAACTAATTTATGAGCATGTAGTATGTTTACCTTTCGTATGCAATGAGAACCTTTCTTGATCACACCTCGTGCTTCCGCCGCAGAAAGGGGTGTGACACTTTATTCATCATATACATTTCATGCTCTTTCTTTGCCTTGATAGCTTCTAGCTCTTTATTTTTCAGCTTGAAATACTCATTCTGTTCATCTCTCCGAGCCTTTTCTTCCTCTAACTCAGCTATTCGAACCTTCAGAATATCAATATCAGCTTGATCGGATTCAACTTTCTTTAGCAAAGATGAATTTTTAGCTTTGACAGATTTGACTTCCTTCTTCAACTTCTTATTCTCTACTAACACTTCATCCACCTTCTTTTGTAACTTTTTCACAACATCATCAGTTACAAAATTAAAATCTCCAATGTCTTCAAGAGGAATATTCTCTGGAATGTGAGGAAAATCTTTAAAACCAGAAGATCCAGCAGTGGTTTGAATTTGTGGTTGTGTAGATGGAGGTGTTTGTAAGACATGTTGTGAAGTAATTTGAGGTTGTTCAAGGATAGGTGATTGATGTGGTGGTGATTGTGGTGGTTGTTGTGGTGGTGATGGTTGTTGTGGTGGTGGTGATGGTGGTTGTTGTGGTGGTGGTGATGGTGGTTGTTGTTGTGGTTTCAATGGAATCTTGAATTTCAATCTACGAGCTGCATTAGGATCAACACGCTTTCTCGTAGTTGACTTTTTTCTTCCTCCTGACTATGGTGTTACAGTTTGAACATTTTCTGGAGACGGAACATAATCATCATCATCATTTCCACTCCTCTTTCTTTTCTTCTGTTTTTCTTTATCAGATATTACATTTTTCCAACGTTCGGTTTCATCAACCTCTGAATCAGATGAACTTTCCTCTACATCATCACCAACTTTCTCACCAGCTGCTATTTCAGTTTCTACAGTATCATTAAGAGTCTTTAACAACTGCTCTGTTTCAAATGATAAACGTTCTTCATCTATGTTAACATCAAATTCAGTTTCCTCTTCCTCTGGTTCGTCTATGAACAATGTTTCTACCGCTTTCTTCTTTCTCTTTTTCTGCGGTTGAGATGAAGAACCTTCTTCAGTTTGTACTTTCGGAGTTGTATTTCTACTCCTTTTCTTCTTTTCTTCTTTCAAAAACCATTCATTTCGAGTTTCCTTGAATTTTTCTAACTTTGTCAATTCACATGCTTCACTTTTCTCTTTCATCTCTTCATCGTTCCTCCACTTGAGATGATTAACAGGAATCGGATCTACATAGTTAGCATCTTTGATGAATCCAAAGAATTCTTCCTTCGTTTTTTATTCTGGATGATTTTTGTGATACCTGGATAATACAATCAACGTTTCATTGTCCATATGATACAATGCCAACAAATCATTTTCTTCATCTTTCTCTAGATCTGGATACGCATGATCAAGCATCATCTGTATAAATCTTGGATAAATCCATGTTTTGCTTCTTGAAGTGATATTTTCTTTCATGTAGTGAAAAACGATCTTTGAGAAATTGTACTTCTTGTTCAATACTAAAGTAGTAACCATGTTCATCTGGTAATCTCTCATCACATCATAACCACCCTTTCTATAACTGAGAGCGTGAACAATTGAATGAATGGAAAACTTGTAAGGCTTTGAGAAACACGATTTCAAATAGTTTGCACTGTTATACCCCATCCTCAACATACACCCCTTAACCATTCTCTCTGGAAACTTCGTCGGAGAATCTTCATCATCAGGAAAATCTAATACTTCACGGACGAGTTGTTCTGTGATGACGATCTCTTTGTCTTTACCATTTAAGCTAACAATCGAAGTAATCACTTTGCTTTCTTCATCATACTTGGCATTTTTCCAGAAATGCTCAACATGAGATCTGAAAACAAGATACTGATCTGTCAATGCCTTCTGGATAGGCAAACGCTTCATAAATTCCAGAATCTATTTGAATACTGCCATTTTTGGAAGCTTTCATCATAAACACAATAGATGTTGTGTAACGGATCAAATTGCACATTCGAAGCCTAAAAAATATAACAGAACTTCAAGTTAACACATTTTGAACAATTTTCAAGACATACACATTTCATACGAAATGGTTTTCAAACGGAATGACTTTTCAAACGAAATGGTATTACAAGAGAAATGGTCATTCAAGCGATATGGGTTTCAAACGAAATGGTGTTTTCAAGCGAAATGGTGTTTTAAGCGAAATGGTCATTTCGTACGAAATGAAGTGTCATTTCGTTTCAAATCAGGTTTTCATTTCGTTTGAACAGACACAATTTTACAAATGTTTACAACCTGTTTTGATGATGAAATTGAAACCCTAGGTTTGTTCTATAACAGATTCCGAGTACATGGGTGTGTTTTTCATTCAATCTGGTTCACAAAATATCCCTAGATCTATGTTCACAGGTCTGTTCATCGGAGTTTATGCAATTCCGTTCAAATCAACAACAATCAGTATCTCAAACCTGTTATTTGAAACCCTAACAATGATCTACATCAATTTCTGAACACACAGATATAATTTTTATCCGATTTGAACCATTTAAACAACCCTAGATCCAAACAAAGTACTGTTCATCGAAGAACAACAGATCTGGTTCAATATCCTGTCAAACCTTACCTTTCCCATGATATAAGTTGAGCTATCTAACTTATACAAGGATTACGAGCAACAAAAATACAAGATTCAGGCTTGAATCGATGAAATCAGTGATTTCGTTTGAAATTGCTTTTGACAGGGTGTTTGGAGCGGAATGGTGGAAATGACTGTTTCAAGCAGAATGATGTCCTTTATATAGACATGTCCATTTCGTACGAAATGGACATTGAGGCGGTGTGACATTTTCACGCGAAATCAACCTTTGAAACGATATGGCCATTTCGTGCGAAATGGTCATTTCATTTGAAATTTCAATTTTTCAAAATTTTTAACTTTTTGATTATTTTTGACTTTTTACCATCACACCCAGTTAACCAAGTCCAAGTTAATGGCCCTGGCCAACTGTTTAGCCTGCCAAGTCCAAGTTAATGACCTTGGCTTGACCAATTTATGAACTTGCTGACTTTTTTTATACAGATTTAAGTTCAAATTAATGAACTTTTAAACTTTTCGAGCAGTTACCAACACCTTCTCAAACTTTTTCTTTACCAACCCACATGATCCAACTTGTTTAGCACTTTAATACTTTGATCATCAGATCCCCAACGTCTGTTGTTGAAAATAAGATGAAAATCAAATCTTTTTTTGGATTTTTCAACATTAAGCTAATCAAACAGGAAATGCTTTGGAATTAAAGAAACAGTAAGCTGTACACACATATTTTTGGTGAGCGTGTTAGGGGATCATATCAGCTGCTGACAAGCTACAAGCACCGTTAAGCTTTAATTTCATACTAAGCATTAAACAATTCACAGTGATTGCCGATATACTGATCCACTTTAAATTTTCACACAAATTTCAATCTGTTCAGGATACGAAGTTAGTGTTTTAAAGGCTTAACTTATACGCGTGTACCACCTCAGAATATACTCCCGTATCCAGACTACTATATTCAGTCTTACAGGTGAGTGCACACTAATGATATCTGTAATTGGGTTAAGTGCGAGGCCATGAGAGCTCAGGCTATTGCTTCCGCAAAATCAGAGAGATGATGGCTCGACTTTAAGGTGGGTCCCCCTTGGGGATCTTCTTTACAACAGCACATGATTAGCATTTTTCAATGTTTCATCATTTTTTATGCTGAGGGGAGGCTTTATGAATAAAGCAGTGCAAAGTATTATACGAGGACTAGGCTATTGCTCCCACAAAATCAGAAGTCCAGGTATAATACCCCAGATATCAAGACGTACAAAGACCTAGTATGTCAGAAATAGAGTCTTTCAAACAGGATTTCAGGGGTTACCTATATATCCGATAGATGTTCCCCACTTAAAAGCAAGAAATGATTTAGGTTTATATCACAAACAAACTTACTAAATGTGTAAAAACCTATCGGCATATCATCTGCAAGACTGTTTAACACTTTTTCAACTATACATTTCTTTAGCGTACTGCAACTGTCTAGCTGATGTACTATCATTTCCCCTTTTTACACAAACTTTTTTTGACTTTTCAATGTTTTTGGATTTTGAAATTTTATCATGTTTTTGTATTTTCTGAAAACTTTCTCCCCCTAAAATCAAAAACATATTTTTGTGTTTTTGGTTTTATCAAAATCAGAAATTAAAACTGTACAGAAACTTGACAACAAGACGCAGATCACATCTGATCGCCGTCCTCCTCGGCTTCACACTCAACAACCCTCCCAGAAAACAAAATTTTCAACCCGTTTAATTTCAAAAGATAGTTAAATCTCTTTTTATCAAAATGTTTTGTGTAAAAATCAGCTCTCTGATCATCGGTGTGTATATGATCAATTCGAATTAATTTCTTCTCGTAACAGTCACGGATGAAATGATGTCAAATTTCAATATGTTTCATTTTAGAGTGATGAACCGGATTTTTAGTTATATTTATTGCTGCCTCATTGTCCACAAAGATTGGCGTGTCCAAGAACTGCAAACCATAGTCCCTCATCTGCTGCTGGATCCAGAGGATCTGAGAGCAACAGCTGGAGGCCGAAACATATTCAGCCACACAGGTTGAGAGAGCGACTATGGTTTGTTTCTTGCATTGCCAGGTAATAAGTCGAGTTCCGAAGAACTGACAGCCATCAGTTGTGGACTTTGCATTTTGCTTACAGGACCCGAAGTCAGAATCTGCATAACCAGTAAGAGAAAAGTCACCAAATTTAAGATACCACAAGCTGGTGCTTGGGCAACCTTTCAAATACCGTAATATTCTCTTCACAATCATCATGTGTGACTGTCTCGGGCTAGACTGATATCGGGCGCAGAGGCAAGTTGGATACATGATGTCTGGTCTGGATGCGGTCAGGTACATAAGCGATCCTATCATTGACCGATATAGCGTCTCATCCACTTTTTCACTAGCTTCATCTGGACATATACCATGATTTTGAGCCAGGGGGGTTGAAATGGGTGATGATTCAGACATGTTGAACTTGTCCAACACATCATTCACATATTTGGTTTGGTGAATGAAAATTCCTTCGGGCATTTGCTCAACCTGTAACCCTAGGAAAAACTTCATCTCCCCCATCGAACTCATTTCAAATTTCTTCTTCATAACCTTTTCAAATTCTTTGCGCAGCTCATCGTTTGTCGATCCAAAGATTATGTCATCAACATAAATATGTACGATGAGTAGATGCCCTGCAACCTCTTTTGTAAACAAAGTACTATCGACCGTCCCTCTTGTGAACCCGTTGGTCAACAAGTTCTGGGAAAGCATCTCGTACCAGGCTCTCGGGGCCTGGTGTAATCCGTAAAGCGCTTTTTCAAGAAGATAGACCTTGTCTTTGTGCACTGGATCGGTAAAACCCGGTGGTTGTCCGACGTACACTTCTTCTTTGATTTTTCTGTAAAGGAATGCAGATTTGACATCTAGTTGGTAGACTTTGAATCCTTTCCAAGACGCAAATGCCAAGAAGATTCTAATCACCTCGAGTCTAGCAACGGGAGCATACACTTCAGTAAAATCGATCCCTTCCTGCTGACTGAAACCCTGAACTACCAACCGTGCTTTGTTTCGCACTATCACACCTCTGTTGTGACACCTGTGTCACTTCAACCATCAAAAAAATACCAAACCAATGAAATATTGTATTTCATGCTTGGGATTTGTATAAATATGTGTATCGTTTGCACATATCAATTCTTGTTTGATTTCAAGCTTTAAATCATTTTCTGGAGGGTTATACGCGCACTGATGCGTAAATATAACCAGTTTAATGCAACGAACACTCTGGAATAGTGAAATAAGCTTAACATACCTTAAATAACCTTCACATAACTTAGAAATAAGTTTCGGATGGTTTGGTGTGTTGAAATCAAGTTTGTTCGATCGCAGGGACTATTTGTGTCAAACTGCGAAACTATACCGATTTGTATAGTAACGAACATTCCGGAACTTTATCATAGGTTAAACATACCCTAAATAACCTTTACATATCTTGGAAATAGGATTTGAGGGGTTCGGTATGCTAAAATAAACTTTATTGATCCATAGGGACTAAAAGCGTCAAAAAGTGCATAAGTTTGCATTTTCGCGCATAACTTACGTTCTGAATACATCCGGACATCCAAAAACTTATGTAATCATTAAAATATTTTATTTTAGTGATTGGCATGATAAAATTTCATTTGTCACTTAATTTGGATCGTTTTTGCGTTCGTTACGACTTCCGTCGTAATTTACCAAACAACGCAACCGTACGACCAAACGAGCCGACATCCGAGATATTTTTGAGCACATTTCAAGTTCCCTATACTTTAAGTTCATTTTAGAGCTTTGAAATGGGGTTAACGGGGCTTAAACATGTCAAAAATGCATCAAAAACCAAGTTTGGGCCTTCAGGGACTGAAACTGCCATTTTTGAAACTTGCTGACCTGCACAAGGCTTACGGACCGTAAGCACTAACCCATACGGTCCGTAAGGACCTCCCAGACCAGCAAAAATGCAGAAACATTGAATCTGGTCTTTCCCACCTATTCCCATGGTTTTCAACCCCTGATTTGCACTCTATGGGCTGGTTTGTGTGAAGAAAAAGTCCCCCAATCTTTCTTTGACAATTGTATGGCCAAGATCATTCCCTCCTCTCCAAGAAATGATCCTAATGGTTTGCGAAAAACTATATAAGGCCATGTCCCTCATTCATTTTCTGCACATTTGGTCTGAGATTTCTCTAAGTGGTTGTGATTATTCACTACCTACCTGAGAATACTTGGAACCAAATCTATTTGGACCCTTTGTAAGTCCTCTTTCATTCTTTTATTGCTTTCTAGCTTAAAAGTCAAACTCTGTTTGACTTTCTGCTTTGACCACGAGTTGGTCAACACGAAGTTCTTTTGAACTTCGCAACGTGAGCGTGATCACGATGGTTATAGTCCCTAGTGACTATGCCTACTGATTACCACGTTGTTTAGGTGTAGTGACTAGTCGTAGTTTCGGCCAAAATACGTGCTTATGCGTATTTTGTAACCAAACTACTCTTAGGTATCAAAACCGTTTGTTTTAATATCCAACTTGTTTTCAAACTTTGTTAAACATGTTTTAAACATGTTTAGCTCGTCACTTTTAGATTAGTGCTTATGTAGGGTCCTAAGGTAAGAGATCTAAACAATCGCTTATACTTACGAACCCGACCCGTTTGGTCGATCATTAGGATCCGACTAAACACTTTAGGCGACCATAGTTGTATAGGGAATAACCTTTTGAGGTTATATGTAAGGACCTTCAAAAATGTCCTAAAAAGACCCGTAAGTAAAAACCTGGACCCCCAAAACCTTAATCCATAACAAAAATCAAGAAATCCAATTTTATGGTCTTTAGGCGGGCCGCGTAAAGGATGACCAGACCCTTATGCGGGCCGCGTCAACATCAAATTTGACAGGATAAGTATCCGGGCCACGTATAACCCATCTGGCAACCCTAACTCGTGACCCAGCAAACCTACGCGTAGACTAGGCGGCCTCGCAGGCCGCGTAAAGTTTGGCTTAGGGCTCACGCGGGCCGCGTGAGACCCAAATTTCTGCTATAAATAGGTTGGATCATGAGCAGTCTTCTGGTGTCAAAATCAACTTTCAAAAACGAAAGTATACTGCTCCAAAGTCGAAAATTCAATTATTATAGCGAGGCGCTGCTACGATACAGGGTATTAACTCAATCGCTGCTACGATTCAATGTCCGATCGATTGAAACTATCCAATGGATGTTTAAGTGCTGCCCACATTAGGGTTATGCTTTGTCATTCGTCATGAATTCGATGGATGTTTAAGTATCGCATGTCACACCCCGACCACGTGTAACATACAAAACGTGGCGGAAAACGTCGGGGAGTGTTGTAACAGAATTAATTGTTTCATAACCATGGCATACAAAGTTGTATTTTATTTATCAACATAAGAGTTACATTGTTTTAAACAGGAATCAAAAGAGTTTATAACATAATTAAACAAGTCTATCTCCATTTTTAGTCTCTAAGGCACAGGTCCGCCCTAGTGTCCTGATCAACATCCTACGGAAAAGCTCCTGAAAACACATGTGAAAATAGGTACGTCAGCATAAAAATGCCTGTGAGATACATAGGTTTTGTGAAAATAGGATTCATGACTTGAATTTAGGAAAATGTTTACTCATGAACCTTGTAATTTGCTTTGTCTTGTAAATCATTTGAAAAACGATAAGATCAGTTGATATGTATAAATAAATGTAAGGTTAAATGAATAACCATTTAAAATGAGTTGTATAAAATAAACTGTTTTGTAAAACAATGTCTTGAGAAAAGTATGTTATTTGTATAAAATGTAATATGTCTATACTGAAATGATTTAAATAACGTTACGATATGTAATATTATACAAACACTTATATATAGGAAGTACCAGCGGCGTATCCACCATGCTTGTATCATATTACACACGCATCGTTACTCAAATCACTTACCCAAACAACCACCAATGTAACTTGTTCATGTACAAATCAATTGTCAAGTGTTATTGTGTAAACCATATCAAAATGTCTATGTCCAATGTAAACCACCAAATGTGTATATCAATGTCAAAATGTTTATGTTCAATGTAGATCATGTAATGTGTAACCAAAATGTCATGTATGGTAAGTGAAATATATCAACTAAACCATATGTAAAATGCACAAAAACAAGGTATTGAAGTAAAACATAGTTTAAATCAAAGTTATGTTTTGTGTAACAAATGCATGCTATACTGATACAAACATCTATGCGGTATTGTGAAAATGCATACATCCAAGCGTTGAGACTGTGGCGATAAACCCTTAAACAAATTAAAGGTTTATCTAAGTTATGTATATCGAATTCGGTCATTCCTTCCAATCCAAACAAACCCAGGATTTCAGGAACGGGAGTTGTCAATTCCTATGGTACCACTACCTACTAACGAACGGCGTAGCTAATGTTAATGAATGTATTGTTCCATTGTAAACAAACCAAATGTCATACCCAAAATGTAAGCATGTGAAAACGATGCACTAAGTATGTAATCAAATGAACATACATAGCGTGAAATGTAATGTAAAACGATGTACTAAGTAATGCACACAATGGGCACACATAGCATGAAATGTAATGTAAAATGATGTACTAAGTAATGCACACAATGGGCACACATAGCATAAAATGTAATGAAATCATGTACTATGAATGTACTAATAAACATAGCAAGTATATGATGTGAAAACAGGAAAGCATGAAAGTAACAAGTAGGCACATGTGTTCCACCCCAAAACAGTTTGGAAAACAGTAAAAGAGGGGTCTATGTACTCACTTGAGATTACTCAGTAGTCCTGGAGTGACAATCAAATAATGATAGAGATCTCGGAATCAAACGGCACCTAATATAGGTAACTATGTTAATAAACCGGACCTAAATCGGAAGATCGGGTAGCATGAGGGTTCGTAAACCAAACGAGTATGGAGACTCGTGTAACATGGTTTAGCAAAGCCTACATACTAATTGAAACCTAACATAATTGTTTACGACCCGTCTAGGTAGCTTATGCTACTTTAACGCGTCGTTCGCGTGAAACGCGTTCGGACCGCCTAACTAGCCCTATGACAAGTGTTATATGCCCAAACATGTTACATAATCAGTTATGTGACAAAAGTTTAGGTTACATATGCTTAATTACCAATTATACATGAAAAGGGTATTCTGGTAATTTACCTAAGGCATATAAACTACCTATCATACAACTATTCAAACGAAGCGACCATAGGGTATAACCTCGGAAGGTTATTCCCTACCTACTATGGTCACCTAATGTGTTTGGTCGGATCCTAATGATCGACCAAATGGGTCGGGTTCGAAGGTATAAGCAATTTATTAGATCGCTTACCCTACGACCCTAGACAACGTGGTAATCAGTAGGCATAGTCCCCAAGGGACTATAACCAACGTGATTACACTCACGTTGCGAAGTTCAAACGAACTTCGCATTGACCATAAACTGGTCAATGTAGAAAGTCAAACAAATTTTGACTTTCAGACTCTAAAAGACACGAAAAGCAATAAAAGAACGAAAGAATACTTACGAAGGGTCCCCGAATGCTAATTTCGATTCAAATAACTCAGGTATGAAACAATGGTTTCAACTTAGAGTTTCTCAAATCAAAATTCTTGTAAGTTTTGCAATGGGGTGGATGGGTATTTATAGGAATACCCAAACCGTTAGGATCGTTTCTTGAATATCGTGATCGAATCTCGTGCGTACACTTGTTGGCAAGTTGTGGTGACTAAAAATGGGTTCTTATCAGCTGACTAAGCAAGTGTGAGTGTGTGGTTGTGGATTAAACAGCTGGAATCTGCTGTTAAATGCAGTTAACCTGGTCTGGAAGGCTGACGCGGCCCGCTTCAGGATCACCAGAAGTGTAGGCGGGCCGCCTGGCCATGTTTTGCAGAATTGCAGTTTTGGTCCCTGTTGTGTATTCAGCCCATTTCAGGCACTTCTAAGGCCCGTCAAGCAAACTTTAAGGCCCTAAAAAGATGCCTAAACATTGTGGACATGAAACATGCTCAAAAATATGCCGGGTGTTGGTTCGTTTGGTCGTACGAACGCGATGTTCGCTTAATTACGACGGAATGCGCATAAGCGCGAAAAACGATCCAAATGACGTGACGAATGGATTTTTCTAAAGCCAAACACTAAAATAAAATATTTTAGTGCTTACATAAATTTTTGGATGTCTGGAAGTATTCGGAACGTAAGTTATGCGCGAAAATGCAAATTTGTGCACTTTTTGACGCTTTTAGTCCCTGAATGACCCAAAAGTTTATTTTAGCATACCGAACCCCTCAAAGCCTATTTCTAAGCTATGTAAAGGATATTTATGGTATGTTTAACTTATGGTCATGTTCTGGAATGTCTGTTACAGTTCAAATTGGTATACTTTCGCAGTTTGTCAAGTTTAGTCCCTGTAGGCGAATTAACTTGTTTTTGCCATACCAAAGCCTTCAAAACTTATTTCTAAGTTATGGAAGGGCTATTTAAGGTATGTTAAGTATATGTTGAAGTTCTGGAGTATTTGTCGCATTAAACTGGTTACGTTTACGCATCAGTTTGCGTATAACTCTCCAGAAAGCGATGTAGAGTTTGAAATTGAACAAAAGTCAAAACATGAAAAATGTAAAACACAACCAAACAAACATTGGGATCAAATAACATTGTTTTATTGATAACTGAACTGTTCACAATGATTACAAGCACAGATGTTACAGTCTCCCCTACTTGTGGAAATTTCGTCCCGAAATTTATTTAGAGGAAACTCGTGGGAAAAGATGCGGATATTTCGCCTTCATTTGATCTTCGCGTTCCCAAGTAAACTCGGGTCCACGTTTAGCTTCCCAGCGAACTTTGACCAAAGGAATGCGCTTGCGTTTGAGCCACTTGACTTCACGTTCCATGATTTCCACTGGCTTCTCAACAAATTTCAGTGTTTTGCCAACACGAATTTCGTCAAGCGGTATGTGGAGGTTCTCATCAGCTAAACACCTCTTGAGATTGGACACGTGAAAAGTTGGATGAACATTTCCAAGTTCAGGAGGTAACTCAAGTCTGTAGGCTACCTTTCCGATTCTTTCGACGATCTTGAATGGTCCAACGTATCTAGGTGCAAGTTTTCCTTTCTTTCCAAATCTGATCACACCTTTCCAAGGTGAGACCTTAAGTAATACTCGATCACCAACTTGAAATTCCAAGGGTTTGCGTTTTGGGTCCGCGTAACTCTTTTGACGGCTCATAGCTGTCTGAAGGTTATCACGAACTTTCTTGACCTTATCAGTTGTCTCTAAAATGAGGGCAGGTCCAGTAATCTGAGCCTCGCTGATCTCATTCCAGCAGACTGGTGAACGACATTTTCGACCATAGAGAGCCTCGAAAGGAGCCATTTTGATGCTGGTGTGATAACTGTTGTTGTAGGAGAATTCAATCAGCTGAAGATGTGAATCCCAGCTACCACCAAAATCGATCACACAAGCTCTAAGCATATCCTCCAGAGTCTGGATTGTTCTTTCAGATTGACCATCCGTTTGTGGATGATAAGCTGTGCTCAGATTGAGTTGGGTCCCCATAGCAGATTGCATGGTTCTCCAAAAATGCGAAGTGAAACGAGCATCTCTGTCAGAAATGATGTTCAAAGGAACACCATGTCGAGCTACAATTTCATCCACATAGATTTTAGCAAGTCTGTCAGCAGGAAAATCCTCACGGATTGGCAAGAAATGTGCTGACTTAGTAAGACGATCAACAACTACCCAGATGGCATCATGACCTTTCTTTGTGCGCGGAAGTTTGGTAACAAGATCTATAGTAATGTTTTCCCATTTCCAAACTGGGATCTCTGGTTGCACCAATAAACCAGAAGGACGCTGATGTTCAGCCTTAACCTTAAGACAAGTAAGGCATTTTGATACGTATAAGGCAATGTCTTTCTTCATACCAGGCCACCAATAATGAATACGAAGATCCTTATACATCTTATCTGAGCCCGGATGAATAGAATAACGCGACTTATGGGCTTCATCCATAAGCAAGGTACGAAGATCATCCTGGCTTGGGACCCACAAACGGTCCATGAAGTAATACGATGCATTGTCCTTCAGTTCTAGATCAGGTGTTATGTGATAAGGAAATTCCTTATCCATCAAACCCTGTGAAACACAAGATTGTTGAGCCTGAGAAATGCGTGCTTGGATATTGGACTGAGCTTGAATAACAGATTGAACACGTACACAATGAAGCTTAGTACGTTCCTTACGACTCAATGCATCAGCTACGACATTCGCCTTACCAGGATGGTAGCGAATTTCGCTGTCATAGTCGTTTAAAAGCTCAACCCAACGTCGTTGCCTCATGTTGAGTTCTTTCTGGTTGAAGATATGCTGAAGACTTTTGTGGTCCGTGAAAACCACACATTTTGTACCGTACAAATAGTGTCTCCAGATCTTAAGAGCAAAGACAACTGCACCCAACTCAAGATCATGAGTGGTGTAGTTTTTCTCATGTATCTTCAACTGTCTCGATGCGTATGCTATGACTTTGTTCCTTTGCATCAGAAAACAGCCAAGCCCCAATTTAGATGCATCACAGTAAACAATGAAATCATCATTGCCCTCAGGCAAATTCAGAACAGGCGCGTCGCAAAGCTTCTGCTTCAAGTGTTGAAAAG
This sequence comes from Helianthus tuberosus, assembly GCA_030545235.1. Lineage (NCBI taxonomy): Eukaryota > Viridiplantae > Streptophyta > Magnoliopsida > Asterales > Asteraceae > Helianthus > Helianthus tuberosus. Next base: position 129,546,399 of record CM060382.1, read on the forward strand.
CTTCCTCTTGTTTGAATCCCCAATCAAAGGGTTTGTTCTTCTGAGTTAGAGCAGTTAGAGGAACTGCGATCTTTGAGAAGTTCTCAATGAAGCGGCGGTAATAACCCGCTAGACCAAGAAAAGAACGAACCTCAGTAGGAGTAGTAGGCGTATCCCAATCCTTAATCGCACTGATCTTGGAGGGATCTACATGAATACCTTGTTCGTTGATGATATGTCCTAAGAATTGAACTTCTTTAAGCCAGAATTCACACTTGGAGAATTTGGCGAAAAGTTGTTCTTTCTTTAGGAGTTCCAGAGTAAGACGATTGTGACAACTCGTATTTCCAAACCGATCTTTGTACTTTGATGTAACGTATGTGTACGATATGTGATTTTTATGAATGTGAATGTTTATGTGAATGTTATGTTAATGCGTGCTTGTGAATGTATGTATGATATAAACGCACAACACACACTCGACCGCACAAGCCATTCGGGCTACACAACTTGTACTCGGACTATTAGGGCAGCCCAAGTGTGGGTTCGGCCCATCCCCCTTAGTCGAATAACACATGGGGCGCTAGTACCAATCTCACACTTTACCAAAACAAACAAACTTACAAACCCTAGTGCTCTTTCCCTCTCTCTCTCACGAAACCGAAGGCAGCCAAACATCCTCCTCATGGAAGTTCATAGTGTTCGGATCGTTCTTTTGTTCGGATCAATTCTTGTTCCCATCCTATTCGGTTAGTATGTTAACTATTGTTTGATGGTTTTATGATGTGTGTTACATATGCTCGATATGATTGATGATGTATTGTTATGATTGTTTTGAATAATATGTGATTAAGCATGGATGAATGTAATCGGTTATATATGTATTTGATTCGAATCCGAAGGGTTGATTATAGTGTTCATGGAATCGACTTACATATGTGTGTTAGATATTGTTCATATGAATCGGATTGCATATTATTGTTCTAAGAATGTGATTGTTTGTTAATCGGCTAGCATGTCATCATGGAAAGTATGAAATCGGCTGTGATGTATTAAGAGTTGAATGAATCACTGTGTTGTCATAATCGGATATAGGCTAGTGATCAAGATCCATGTTAATATGTTTATGTATTGTTAAGTTGCTATTTATGATCTTAATTATTTAGGGTTCATGTGAATTTGGATGTTGAAAACCTTTGTTTGATCTAATATTAATTATGTATGAAACTGTTAAGTTGTTTATTGATAAAATAAAAAGGAAACTTTGCAATTAGTTGCAAGATAAAAGTTGTAACAGATTTCCATATTATTCGAATCACTAAAGCTGGTCGCACAAGACACCTTAATCACACAAGCAGATTATTCGCACAAGACCTCTTGGTCGTACAAGATGTCCAGTCGCATAAGGCATGTCCAGTCGCACAAGACATGTCCAGTCGCACAAGGTGTAGTGTCACTTAACTGTTGGGTCGGGTATGTGTTGGGCCGGATTAGTTCTATCGCACAAGCTGTTTAATTATTTAATTATTGGGCCGCTTACTTGTTGGACTGTTTTAATAATTGGGCCGGGCATGACGGGATCGCACAACCCATTGTGGATCGCCCATGTATGCTGATCGCACAATAGGTTGGGCCGTTGGTTATTGGGCTTAACCTTTCGGGTCGCACAAATTGAATGGATTAATGTGATGTTGCATGTTTGCCATGTTTCCTATGTGATTCTTATATGTTATCAATGTGGTACTTGTGTGCACTACTCGAAACCAAAACCTGACTTGTATGGTAACCATGTTAGGACGTGGTTGACCTCTAGCAGCTCGATTGACCTTTCATTTATCTGCAGAGCTAACCTAAGGTGAGTTCACACTCTACAAAGCATGGGATTCCCAGGGGTTGGGAATGGGGTTAAGGAACATGGATTCCTCGTCCTTTCTTGGGTAGGACAGTACTGGTTCAGGAATGTAATTCCTCGTCCTTACGGACATATAACTTTTACTAGACCAAAACTCTATCACGAAGTCCCTCCTTTTTATATCGACTTAATCGTCGGGCCAATGGCGAGCGGGTCATTAGTTAGATAGCGCTATTTAGGTCTGACAAGCCTCACACCGTGCCGCAGAGGACGGGCGTGAACTAATGGATCTGGGCACGTCAATGATGATAGACATTGACAGTTCAGGGCACTTAAACATGACTTTTCGTCAATAGTCGATATGGTAACGAGTCTAGTGTATACAAGGGGTAGCCCCCACGGCCGAAATGCCAGATAACTATCATGGGGTAGCCCCCACGGCTGGATTGCCAGAGTAATTGGGTTAAACAAAGGGTTAAACAAATCACGTTTGCAACTATGGGGTAACCCCCACGGCAGGAACGCCAGTTATAGGAAACTGTTTTTGGATCAACTTAAAACGAACACCCAACCGTGAACTCACTCAACTTGTTGTTGACTCGTTCTACATGCTTTGCAGGTCAATAGGTTCTTAGCTGGAGCTTGCACAAGGAAGAGTCGTTGTGGGACATGGACAGCTGTGTGCCATGTTAAACATTTGGATATATGAACTTTTGATTTGGTTTTAAACATTATGCTTCCGCTCATAACTTAACTATGTTTGTTTTGGACACTAATCGTGTTGGTTGGACTTTTACAATTAATTATTTACTTGTTCGATATGATTAGTGGGTTGATCCTGGTCAGTCACGCCTCCAAGCGGTGATACTCCGCATGTGGATTTTGGGGGTGTGACAGATTGGTATCAGAGCCATTGGTTATAGAGAACTTGGTTTTAATAAAGGAAAAACGTTATTGTTAAAACCAGACTATAACCTGTACAGTGCTCTACGATCCACAACGACGCTTCACCCCACGTGCAAGGCTTGGCATTCTAGGTGATATGGTTTATGTTTTATTGCCTACTTGCTAGATTACATAGAACTTTGCTTATGGTATGCTTAGATAAACGTAGCAACTATAGTTCGAAAACACATGTGTGCTTACTCTCTTCTGTCATCGCACTTTCACGAACCTCTCTCACTCATGTTTTCCTTTGATATGAAGAATCATGAGTGGACGCGTTAACATGACTCAAGCCCAGTTGACGGCTCTGATTAACCAACAAGTTGTTGCGGCACTTGCAGCTGCACAAGCAGGAGGTATATCATGTAGTCGAAACTCACTCTAGGATCCCTAGATCCTACTCTCGTAAATCAACCTTTGTGTTAAACTTTGTCCTTTCTTACACCCACGACAGGTCAACCTGCACAGCCTCCTGTGTGCACCTTCAAAACTTTTATGGACTGCCGACCAACTACTTTTAGCGGCACTGAAGGAGCAGTAGGTCTCCTCCACTGGTTCGAGAAACTAGAATCTGTGTTCGAAATGTGTGAATGCCCTGAGGCTCGCAGGGTGAAGTACGCTACCGGTACCCTCGAGGGTTTAGCCCTCACATGGTGGAACGCTCAAGTCCAAATGCTGGGGTTGGTTGCTGCTAACGCCACCCCATGGAACAATTTTAAGGAGATGATCAAGGAGGAATACTGCAGTCGTGACGACATTCACAAGCTGGAAGTCGAGTTCTACAACCTCAAGATGACGGGGTCGGAAATTGAGGCATATACTAAGAGGTCGAATGAGCTTGCCTTATTGTGTCCTACCATGGTGGACCCTCCAATCAAGCGTATTGAACTTTTTCTCAAGGGCTTAGTGCCAGAAATCCAAAGTCATGTGACTTCAGCGAACCTCGCCACCATCCAGCAGGTTGTTCAGTTGGCTCACCATCTCACTGATCAGGCGGTGGAGCAGAACAGGTTACCAAAGCGTATAAGTGCTACAACTACTTCGGATGCTCCTAGCGACAACAAGAGAAAATGGGATGGGGCTTCAAGCAAAGGTTCAACTTCTGTGCAATCTCAGTCTCAACAAAGAAGGACTGACGACTATAGGAGTCCTAGTCAGCAATCATCTGGAAGCCAAAGCCGCGGTGTATACAAGGGGAATCACCCTAAGTGTAATCGCTGTAACCTACATCACAGTGGGCCATGCACCAGGGGTAACTGTCATCGGTGCAACAAGCCAGGCCACGCAGCAAAGGATTGCAGAAGTTTATACCCAGCAAACCAGAATCATCAACAACAACAAGCCCAACAGAACCAACGCCAGCAACAGCAGCCGTAGGGTAATAACAAAGGGTGCTTTTAGTGTGGAGCTGAAGGCCACTTCAAGAGAGATTGTCCCCAACTGAACAGGAACCAGAACAACAATAACAACAACAATCAGGGGAATGGGAACAACGGGGGTAATAATGGCAATGGAGCAAGGGGTCGTGTGTTCGTTATTGGCCAGGGAGAAGCTAGGAACGATCCCAATGTTGTGACGGGTAAGTTCCTTCTCGACGACTTTTACGTTACTGTCTTATTTGATTCAGGTGCTGATACTAGTTATGTGTCCCAAAAAGTTAGTCAACTGCTTAAGCGTACCCCAACACCTTTGAATCCCAAACACGCTGTAGAGTTAGCTAATGGTAAAAGTATAGAGGTCACACACGTAGTTAAAGGTTGTAACCTAGTACTTGCTTATCACACTTTCTCGATCGACCTCCTTCCTATCACTCTGGGTAGTTTCGACGTTGTCATTGGGATGGACTGGTTATCCCAACATCAAGCTGAGATCCTTTGCAACGAAAAGATTGTCCGTATTCCGTGCCCAGGTGAGGAACCTCTTATGATTCGTGGCGACAAGAGTGGTGCTGTTGTGAGCGTCATTTCTTCCCTTAAGGCCCAAAAGTGTTTGCGTAAGGGCCACACTGCCTTTCTGGCTCTTGTTACTGACACCTCGAAGAAAGAGAAAAAGATAGAAGACTTTCCAATTGTACGCGACTATCCTGAGGTATTTCCTGAGGAACTACCTGGCCTCCCGCCTCATCGTCAGGTCGATTTTCAAATCGAGTTAGCTCCTGGAGCGGCACCCATAGCTCGTGCACCGTATCGTTTAGCTCCATCAGAGTTGAAAGAGCTATCTACGCAACTACAAGAACTCTTAGATAAGGGTTTTATTCGTCCTAGCTCTTCGCCCTGGGGAGCTCCAGTGCTATTTGTGAAGAAGAAAGACGGTACATTCAGAATGTGCATCGACTACCGTGAACTGAACAAGGTGACTGTGAAGAATCGCTACCCTCTTCCACGCATTGACGACCTGTTCGACCAGCTGCAAGGGTCGAGCTACTATTCAAAGATCGATTTGAGATCGGGATATCACCAGCTGAGAGTCCGAGAAGGGGACGTCTCTAAAACAGCCTTTAGAACCCGTTATGGACACTATGAGTTTTTGGTCATGCCTTTTGGGATGACAAACGCACCGGCGGTCTTCATGGACTTGATGAATCGAGTGTGCAAGCCTTACTTAGACAAATTCGTTATTGTCTTCATCGATGACATCCTGATCTATTCGAAGAGTCAGGAGGAACACGAGCAACATTTACGACTTATTTTGGAACTCCTTCGAAAAGAACAACTGTACGCCAAGTTTTCAAAATGTGACTTCTGGCTTCGTGAAGTCCATTTCTTAGGCCATGTAGTGAACAAGGATGGGATTCACGTTGATCCATCCAAGGTAGAGTCAATCAAGAGCTGGCCTGCACCTCGTACGCCAACGGAAATTCGCCAATTCTTGGGATTGGCAGGTTACTACAGGAGATTTATCAAGGATTTTTCTAAGATTGCTCAGCCTCTTACTTCACTAACGCAGAAGGGCGTTGTTTATCGTTGGGGAAACGCACAGGAGTTAGCGTTTCAGCACTTAAAGGATAGACTTTGCAGCGCACCTATTCTTTCATTGCCAGAGGGCACAGACGACTTTGTGGTTTACTGCGACGCATCAATTCAGGGTCTTGGTTGTGTATTGATGCATCGGGATAAAGTTATAGCCTACGCCTCACGCCAACTTAAAGTTCATGAAAGGAACTACACAACGCACGATTTAGAGCTGGGAGCTGTTGTTTTTGCACTTAAGATATGGAGACACTACCTGTACGGTACCAAATGCGCCATCTACACCGATCACAGGAGTCTCGAGCACATCTTCAAACAAAAGGAACTGAATATGCGACAACGACGATGGGTCGAACTGCTGAATGATTACGAATGCTCGATCAGGTACCACCCGGGCAAAGCCAATGTTGTGGCCGACGCCCTCAGTCGAAAGGACACTGCGCCTAAGCGCGTACGAGCTTTACAACTCACTATACAGTCTAATCTTCCTTCTCAGATACGAGATGCTCAGGTGGAAGCAATGAAACCAGAAAACGTCAGGGCTGAAGCCCTACGTGGCTCAAGGCAACGCTTAGAACAGAAGGAAGACGGTGCTTACTATGTAACAGGACGCATTTGGGTTCCACTGTACGGCAACCTACGAGAGCTTGTGATGGACGAGGCACACAAGTCTCGCTACTCAGTACACCCTGGTTCGGATAAAATGTACCACGATATCAAAACCACATATTGGTGGCCTAGCATGAAGGCCCACATAGCAACTTACGTTAGCAAGTGCTTGACTTGTGCGAGAGTCTAGGCGGAATACCAGAAACCTTCAGGCCCCCTTCAACAACCAGAGATACCACAATGGAAATGGGAGCAAATTTCCATGGATTTTGTTACTGCCTGCCTAGATCACAACGTGGTAACGATACTATTTGGGTGATCGTGGATCGACTCACAAAGTCTGCTCACTTCTTGGCTATCAAAGAAACGGATAAGTTCTCCACCCTAGCAGAAGTATATCTCAAGGAAGTTGTCTCGAGGCACGGGGTGCCCATCTCTATCATCTCGGATCGAGATGCACGTTTTACATCAGAACTGTGGCAAGCAATGCACAAGTCCTTCGGCTCAAGGCTAGATATGAGCACAACTTATCACCCGCAAACGGATGGGCAGTCGGAACGTACCATCCAGACTCTCGAGGACATGCTTAGGGCATGTGTAATTGATTTTGGCAATGGCTGGGAAAAGCATCTGCCACTTGTGGAATTCTCATACAATAACAGCTACCACACCAGCATTAAAGCTGCTCCGTTTGAGGCATTGTACGGGCGTAAATGCCGGTCACCTCTTTGTTGGGCAGAGGTGGGGGATAGTCAGATTACTGGTCGAGAACATGTGGTTGACACAACAGAGAAAATTGCTCAGATGCGACAACGAATGGCGGCAGCTCGTGACCGTCAGAAAGTCTACGCCGATAAGGGTAGAAAACCACTAGAGCTCCAGGTTGGGGAGCGTGTACTACTCAAGGTTTCACCCTGGAAGGGTGCGGTTCGTTTTGGTAAACGGGGCAAACTTAACCCACGATACGTTGGACCTTTCGAAGTCATTGAGAAAATAGGCAAGGTGACCTACAGACTGAACTTACCAGCAGAACTCAGTGCAGTTCACGATGTTTTCCACATGTCGAATCTGAAGAAATGTCTGTCAGACGAGACCCACATAGTTCCTTTGAAGGAGCTCACTATCGACGAGCAGTTACGATTCATCGAGGAACCTGTTGAAATCACGGACCGGGATGTTAAGGTCCTCAAGCGTACTAGGATACCTCTCGTTCGAGTTCGTTCGAACTCACGTCGCGGCCCAGAGTTCACCTGGGAACGCGAAGATCAGATGAAACAAAAGTATCCCCAACTGTTCGCAAACGGTACAACCACTACTGAGGCTGAAGCTACGGAATTTCGGGACGAAATTCCAGATCAACGGGGGGAGGATGTGACACCCCAGGAAAACCATGCAACTTAACTAGCTCCCTCAGTGAGTACGTGCTAAATTTCGGGACGAAATTTCTTTCAACTTGGGGATAATGTGACAACTCGTATTTCCAAACCGATCTTTGTACTTTGATGTAACGTATGTATACGATATGTGATTTTTATGAAAGTGAATGTTTATGTGAATGTTATGTTAATGCGTGCTTGTGAATGTATGTATGATATAAACGCATAACACACACTCGACCGCACAAGCCATTCGGGCTACACAACTTGTACTCGGACTATTAGGGCAACCCAAGTGTGGGTTCGGCCCATCCCCCTTAGTCGAATAACACATGGGGCGCTAGTACCCATCTCACACTTTACCAAAACAAACAAACTTACAAACCCTAGTGCTCTTTCCCTCTCTCTCTCACGAAACCGAAGGCAGCCAAACATCCTCCTCATCGAAGTTCATAGTGTTCGGATCGTTCTCTTGTTCGGATCAATTCTTGTTCCCATCCTATTCGGTTAGTATGTTAACTATTGTTTGATGGTTTTATGATGTGTGTTACATATGCTCGATATGATTGATGATGTATTGTTATGATTGTTTTGAATAATATGTGATTAAGCATGGATGAATGTAATCGGTTATATATGTATTTGATTCGAATCCGAAGGGTTGATTATAGTGTTCATGGAATCGACTTACATATGTGTGTTAGATATTGTTCATATGAATCGGATTGCATATTATTGTTCTAAGAATGTGATTGTCTGTTAATCGGCTAGCATGTCATCATGGAAAGTATGAAATCGGCTGTGATGTATTAAGAGTTGAATGAATCACTGTGTTGTCATAATCGGATATAGGCTAGTGATCGAGATCCATGTTAATATGTTTATGTATTGTTAAGTTGCTATTTATGATCTTAATTATTTAGGGTTCATGTGAATTTGGATGTTGAAAACCTTTGTTTGATCTAATATTAATTATGTATGAAACTGTTAAGTTGTTTATTGATAAAATAAAAAGGAAACTTTGCAATTAGTTGCAAGATAAAAGTTGTAACAGATTTCCATATTATTCGAATCACTAAAGCTGGTCGCACAAGACACCTTAATCACACAAGCAGATTATTCACACAAGACCTCTTGGTCGTACAAGATGTCCAGTCGCACAAGACATGTCCAGTCGCACAAGGTGTAGTGTCACTTAACTGTTGGGCTGGGTATGTGTTGGGCCGGATTAGTTCTATCGCACAAGCTGTTTAATTATTTAATTATTGGGCCGCTTACTTGTTGGACTGTTTTAATAATTGGGCCGGGCATGACGGGATCGCACAACCCATTGTGGATCACACATGTATGCTGATCGCACAATAGGTTGGGACGTTGGTTATTGGGCTTAACCTTTCGGGTCGCACAAATTGAATGGATTAATGTGATGTTGCATGTTTTCCATGTTTCCTATGTGATTCTTATATGTTATCAATGTGGTACTTGTGTGCACTACTCGAAACCAAAACCTGACTTGTATGGTAACCATGTTAGGACGTGGTTGACCTCTAGCAGCTCGATTGACCTTTCATTTATCTGCCAAGCTAACCTAAGGTGAGTTCACACTCTACAAAGCATGGGATTCCCAGGGGTTGGGAATGGGGTTAAGGAACATGGATTCCTCGTCCTTTCTTGGGTAGGACAGTACTGGTTCAGGAATGTAATTCCTCGTCCTTACGGACAGATAACTTTTACTAGACCAAAACTCTATCACGAAGTCCCTCCTTTTTATATCGACTTAATTGCCGGGCCAATGGCGAGCGGGTCATTAGTTAGATAGCGCTATTTAGGTCTGACAAGCCTCACACCGTGCCGCAGAGGACGGGCGTGAACTAATGGATCTGGGCACGTCAATGATGATAGACATTGACAGTTCAGGGCACTTAAACATGACTTTTCGTCAGTAGTCGATATGGTAACGAGTCTAGTGTATACAAGGGGTAGCCCCCACGGCCGAAATGCCAGATAACTATCATGGGGTAGCCCCCACGGCTGGATTGCCAGAGTAATTGGGTTAAACAAAGGGTTAAACAAATCACGTTTGCAACTATGGGGTAACCCCCACGGCAGGAACGCCAGTTATAGGAAACTGTTTTTGGAACAACTTAAAACGAACACCCAACCGTGAACTCACTCAACTTGTTGTTGACTCGTTCTACATGCTTTGCAGGTCAATAGGTTCTTAGCTGGAGCTTGCACAAGGAAGAGTCATTGTGGGACATGGACAGCTGTGTGCCATGTTAAACATTTGGATATATGAACTTTTGATTTGGTTTTAAACATTATGCTTCCGCTCATAACTTAACTATGTTTGTTTTGGACACTAATCGTGTTGGTTGGACTTTTACAATTAATTATTTACTTGTTCGATATGATTAGTGGGTTGATCCTGGTAAGTCACGCCTCCAAGCGGTGATACTCCGCAGGTGGATTTTGGGGGTGTGACAACGAAGATGTTGCTCGTGATCAGCTCGCGTCTTAGAGTAAATCAAAATGTCATCTATAAAAACAATGACGAACTGATCCAAATAAGGCTTGCAAACCCTATTCATTAAGTCCATGAAAACAGCAGGAGCATTAGTCAAACCGAATGGCATGATTGTGAACTCATAATGCCCATATCGAGTACGGAACGCTGTCTTGGGAATATCTTCTTCATGCACCCGAAGTTGATGATATCCGGAACGTAGATCAATCTTCAAAAAATAAGAAGCGCCCTGTAACTGATCAAAGAGATCATTGATGCGAGGTAGGGGATATCGATTCTTGATGGTAAGCTTGTTAAGCTCACGGTAATCGATACACATCCTAAAAGATCCATCCTTCTTGACAAAAAGAACAGGAGCACCCCAAGGTGAAAAGCTAGGACGGATAAAACCTTTGTCAGAGAGCTCCTGAAGCTGCTTAGACAACTCTTGCATCTCAGACGGTGCAAGACGATATGGAGCTCTGGCAACGGGATTTGCACCAGGTACGAGATCAATACGGAACTCGACTTGGCGTGCTGGAGGTAAACCAGGTAAATCTTCAGGGAATACTTCAGAATAATCCCGAACGACAGGAATATCTGAAATAGACTTACCCTTGCCTTTATCTACTGTAACATGTGCTAAGAAAGCCACATAGTTCTTCCGCAAATACTTCCGAGCTTTAAAACAAGACATGAGTTTGAGACCACCGACAGGTTTCTCACCTTGAACCTGTAGGATCTCGCCTGTCGAATGCGGCACACGAACAATCTTCTCAGAACAAACTATCTCAGCGTGATGCTTGGATAACCAATCCATACCCACTATAACGTCGAAGCTTCCAAGTTGCATAGGCGTGAGGTCGATAGGAAAAAGATGGTCGTTAAGGTTCAGCTGGCAGTTGCGAAGAACAGAATCAAGAATAATGGGTTCACCACTAGCAACCTCTACTGTCAAAGATTTGCCTAGTTTTGTTCTAGACACGCGAAGCATTGGCTCAAAAGACAATGACACAAAACTCTTGTCGGCACCCGAATCAAAAAGAACAGATGCAGGCTGATTATTAATAAAGAACGTACCGTTCACCACATTATCGTCTGCCTGCGCCTCTTGGGCATTCATGATAAAAGCTCGTCCACGAGCCTGAGCCAGATTCTGATTTTGATTCTGGTTCTGGTTGGCTAGCCTTGGGCACCGGTTCCTATAGTGGGTCAGATACCCACAGTTATAACAAGCACCCGGTGGGTATTGTGGTCTTGCAGCTTGACCCTGTTGCTGAGCAAGAGGCTGAGCAACTTGTTGAGCTTGGTTATGAACGGCCTGATTCTGGTTAGCAGGAAAACGGCAAGTAGCGGCAAGATGACCCGATTTCCCACAGTTATTACAGAAGCGGCACTGATGTTGCGGCTGATGGTGACTGTTGCATCTATTGCACAAAGGTGCATTCCCTGAATAGGGTTTCTTCGCTGGAGGCTGTGCGGGTTGGTTGGGAGCTGCCTGGTTAGCTTGGGCAGTGACAACATAGTTTTGGGAAGCCTTACGCTTCCTTGCCCTTTTCGATGAACCAGACTCCTTTCCATTCTTGTTTTGACCTTTCTTGCTATCTTCCTTGTCAGCCGACTGTTTCTTGCCCTTGTCACCCTTCCTGTGTAGCTTATTCTTCCGAATCTGCGACTCAGTCAATGTCGCCGATAACTCAATCGCCTGACGAAGTGTGGTAGGGTTACTACCAGTAATGATATCTTGTACTGAGTCAGGTAGGCCGTCGATGTATCTTTCGATAGCCTTGTCGAGTGGGGTAACCATTGTCAGGCAAAGCAGACTCAATTCCTCAAATCTATCAGTATATGCCCTGTGCTCACCACTATCTTGCTTCAAATCATCAAATTCCTTCTCCAAAGCTCGCTGCCCATGACGAGGACAGAATTCCCTCATCATAAGGGCTCTAAGTTCAGCCCATGTCTGTGCTAGAGCAACTTCAGCACCACGATCCCTCATAACCCCGTTCCACCATGTGAGAGCCCTCTTCTGAAACACACTTGAAGAAAACTCGACCTTGCGATTTTCAAGACACTGCACGTGGCAGAAAGTATTCTCTATGCTCTCGAACCATTGAAGAAGCCCAGTCGCTCCCTCAGAACCACTAAACTTGAGTGGTTTAGCCGAGTTAAAATCCTTGAATTTGCACGGACCATTGTTGTTGTTGTTGGCTTGGTTCCATTGAGCGAAGAGATTTGGAAATTGAGCAGCCATCTGCTGCGCAATTATTTCTGCCAGTTCGGCAGTCGCTATCTGGTTCTCGCGTCGAGGAGGCATTCTAAAAGAGGAAAACATGAAAGGAAACGAGTGAGATGATTGGATGAAGAGAATGAGATGAAACAAAATCAACAAAAGCAAGGATGGTGGTCATTCGTCCGCATTACCAAGCAAACGAACGACACACAGTGACTAATCAAAGTAAATGGGTCAAAAATAATGTATTGCGAAGACATGCTCACCTATAAGTGAACACTCATCCCAAGAATTCCCAGGTAAGCACAACTGGTCTCGCGTCTGATGAGATGTATACGAAGTGCTTGCCTAGACAAAAAACCCAGAATACAGGCATTCACTCTTCCAGTTTGCACGTGTTCACATTATTTAAAACCCAAAACGTTGACGATATTTTGAAAATTTGAAGGCAAAAGGCCAAAAATTTTAGTTAAACTGGAAGGGTTCAAAACCTTACAATAGAGGGTTCAAAACCTTGTAATAATTCATCCAAAAACAGATGATTGTTTTTCAAAAAAATTGTTTCGGAAAAATTTGATTCTTGTTTTAATAATCACCTAAGGATAGGTGATGTACATGTTTTAAGATCTAAACACAAGATAACTTGTGTTAGGGTCCTAGAAAAGTTATAGTCTAGGTCAAAGCATTACTAATAACCTAATTCCCTATAAGCATTGGCTCTGATACCAACTCTTCTGTCACACCCCGACCACATGTAACATACAAAACGTGGCGGAAAACGTCAGGGAGTGTTGTAACAGAATTAATTGTTTCATAACCATGGCATACAAAGTTGTATTTTATTTATCAACATAAGAGTTACATTGTTTTAAACAGGAATCAAAAGAGTTTATAACATAATTAAACAAGTCTATCTCCATTTTTAGTCTCTAAGGCACATGTCCGCCCTAGTGTCCTGATCAACATCCTACGGAAAAGCTCCTGAAAACACATGTGAAAATAGGTACGTCAGCATAAAAATGCCTGTGAGATACATAGGTTTTGTGAAAATAGGATTCATGACTTGAATTTAGGAAAATGTTTACTCATGAACCTTGTAATTTGCTTTGTCTTGTAAATCATTTGAAAAACGATAAGATCAGTTGATATGTATAAATAAATGTAAGGTTAAATGAATAACCATTTAAAATGAGTTGTATAAAATAAACTGTTTTGTAAAACAATGTCTTGAGAAAAGTATGTTATTTGTATAAAATGTAATATGTCTATACTGAAATGATTTAAATAACGTTACGATATGTAATATTATACAAACACTTATATATAGGAAGTACCAGCGGCGTATCCACCATGCTTGTATCATATTACACACGCATCGTTACTCAAATCACTTACCCAAACAACCACCAATGTAACTTGTTCATGTACAAATCAATTGTCAAGTGTTATTGTGTAAACCATATCAAAATGTCTATGTCCAATGTAAACCACCAAATGTGTATATCAATGTCAAAATGTTTATGTTCAATGTAGATCATGTAATGTGTAACCAAAATGTCATGTATGGTAAGTGAAATATATCAACTAAACCATATGTAAAATGCACAAAAACAAGGTATTGAAGTAAAACATAGTTTAAATCAAAGTTATGTTTTGTGTAACAAATGCATGCTATACTGATACAAACATCTATGCGGTATTGTGAAAATGCATACATCCAAGCGTTGAGACTGTGGCGATAAACCCTTAAACAAATTAAAGGTTTATCTAAGTTATGTATATCGAATTCGGTCATTCCTTCCAATCCAAACAAACCCAGGATTTCAGGAACGGGAGTTGTCAATTCCTATGGTACCACTACCTACTAACGAACGGCGTAGCTAATGTTAATGAATGTATTGTTCCATTGTAAACAAACCAAATGTCATACCCAAAATGTAAGCATGTGAAAACGATGCACTAAGTATGTAATCAAATGAACATACATAGCGTGAAATGTAATGTAAAACGATGTACTAAGTAATGCACACAATGGGCACACATAGCATGAAATGTAATGTAAAACGATGTACTAAGTAATGCACACAATGGGCACACATAGCATAAAATGTAATGAAATCATGTACTATGAATGTACTAATAAACATAGCAAGTATATGATGTGAAAACAGGAAAGCATGAAAGTAACAAGTAGGCACATGTGTTCCACCCCAAAACAGTTTGGAAAACAGTAAAAGAGGGGTCTATGTACTCACTTGAGATTACTCAGTAGTCCTGGAGTGACAATCAAATAATGATAGAGATCTCGGAATCAAACGGCACCTAATATAGGTAACTATGTTAATAAACCGGACCTAAATCGGAAGATCGGGTAGCATGAGGGTTCGTAAACCAAACGAGTATGGAGACTCGTGTAACATGGTTTAGCAAAGCCTACATACTAATTGAAACCTAACATAATTGTTTACGACCCGTCTAGGTAGCTTATGCTACTTTAACGCGTCGTTCGCGTGAAACGCGTTCGGACCGCCTAACTAGCCCTATGACAAGTGTTATATGCCCAAACATGTTACATAATCAGTTATGTGACAAAAGTTTAGGTTACATATGCTTAATTACCAATTATACATGAAAAGGGTATTCTGGTAATTTACCTAAGGCATATAAACTACCTATCATACAACTATTCAAACAAAGCGACCATAGGGTATAACCTCGGAAGGTTATTCCCTACCTACTATGGTCACCTAATGTGTTTGGTCGGATCCTAATGATCGACCAAATGGGTTGGGTTCGAAGGTATAAGCGATTTATTAGATCGCTTACCCTACGACCCTAGACAACGTGGTAATCAGTAGGCATAGTCCCCAAGGGACTATAACCAACGTGATTACACTCACGTTGCGAAGTTCAAACGAACTTCGCATTGACCATAAACTGGTCAATGCAGAAAGTCAAACAAAGTTTGACTTTCAGACTCTAAAAGACACGAAAAGCAATAAGAGAACGAAAGAATACTTACGAAGGGTCCCCGAATGCTAATTTCGATTCAAATAACTCAGGTATGAAACAATGGTTTCAACTTAGAGTTTCTCAAATCAAAATTCTTGTAAGTTTTGCAATGGGGTGGATGGGTATTTATAGGAATACCCGAACCGTTAGGATCGTTTCTTGAATATCGTGATCGAATCTCGTGCGTACACTTGTTGGCAAGTTGTGGTGACTAAAAATGGGTTCTTATCAGCTGACTAAGCAAGTGTGAGTGTGTGGTTGTGGATTAAACAGCTGGAATCTGCTGTTAAATGCAGTTAACCTGGTCTGGAAGGCTGACGCGGCCCGCTTCAGGATCACCAGAAGTGTAGGTGGGCCGCCTGGCCATGTTTTGCAGAATTGCAGTTTTGGTCCCTGTTGTGTATTCAGCCCATTTCCGGCACTTCTAAGGCCCGTCAAGCAAACTTTAAGGCCCTAAAATGATGCCTAAACATTGTGGACATGAAATATGCTCAAAAATATGCCGGGTGTTGGTTCGTTTGGTCGTACGGACGCGATGTTCGCTTAATTACGACGGAATGCGCATAAGCGCGAAAAACGATCCAAATGACGTGACGAATGGATTTTTCTAAAGACAAACACTAAAATAAAATATTTTAGTGCTTACATAAATTTTTGGATGTCCGGAAGTATTCGGAACGTAAGTTATGCGCGAAAATGCAAACTTGTGCACTTTTTGACGCTTTTAGTCCCTGAATGACCCAAAAGTTTATTTTAGCATACCGAACCCCTCAAAGCCTATTTCTAAGCTATGTAAAGGATATATATGGTATGTTTAACTTATGGTCATGTTCCGGAATGTCTGTTACAGTTCAAATTGGCATACTTTCGCAGTTTGTCAAGTTTAGTCCCTGTAGGCGAATTAACTTGTTTTTGCCATACCAAAGCCTTCAAAACTTATTTCTAAGTTATGGAAGGGCTATTTAAGGTATGTTAAGTATATGTTGAAGTTCTGGAGTATTTTTCGCATTAAACTGGTTACGTTTACGCATCAGTTTGCGTATAACTCTCCAGAAAGCGATGTAGAGTTTGAAATTGAACAAAAGTC
Organism: Helianthus tuberosus; assembly: GCA_030545235.1. NCBI lineage: Eukaryota > Viridiplantae > Streptophyta > Magnoliopsida > Asterales > Asteraceae > Helianthus > Helianthus tuberosus. Next base: position 129,562,967 of record CM060382.1, read on the forward strand.
AAAACATGAAAAATGTAAAACACAACCAAACAAACATTGGGATCAAATAACATTGTTTTATTGATAACTGAACTGTTCACAATGATTACAAGCACAGATGTTACATCGCACTTTGTCATTCGTTGTGAGGGTTTAATCTCATGAGTTATCGTAAATGCTGTATTAGTTATTAACCTAGTTCGTGTGCATGTTATTTAAATTTAGGTTACAAGGCTAATCAGTAGGCTAAACTCTTCCCGTATAAATCTGCAATGTGAGTCATTCTGTTTTATCAAAAGTATTTTACAATACTCCATTTTCAAATGTTATAATTACAGGGAGTAAGTCGTGGTTATCTTAATCACTGGCTAGTGGGGTATTGTGCACATTACTAATTTCTCACGGGTTAGGCTAATAAATCCTAACAGTGATAAACGTCACTACTTGGGGAAAGACCCAATAGTGGTATGACCATCGTCACCAGGTGACACGGTGCCAGATAAAAATAAGATAGAAGCCATTGTAATTGCTCTTATGCTGTAATTGATAACTAATGTGTCATTTTACATACTTGAATGACTCGCCAGCATTTCCCCGCTGATAAAATATTTTTAAAACATGTTTCAGGCGACCTGCTATAAATCAAGGAAAACATGCTACGGAGCACTAACAAAGCTTGGAGAGGTGGCTTAGTTAAAATGAATAAACATGTTTTAATAAATCAGGGAATTTACTTGTGAAATTCCTCTATTGTAATTTACGGGGTTTATCCTGCATTAAGAAATAAAATAATCGGGCATTTTCGAGTTTTAAAAAGATCCTGTAAAATCTTCCGCTGTCGCATCATAAATACCACGAGATCCTGTCCCGCGGCTCCTGACCGGGTCAAACCGGGGCTGGGGCAGGAAAAGGTGGTATCAGAGCTACTGAAAGAGCCACTGATTTAAGCCTATTAAGTATTTAAATATACTTAATTTTCCTGATTACCGTTTTGGGATTGTGTGCTCTTATCTTGACTATCTGTTAGTTACAGTATGGGTAAGCAAAGAGTGTCGGATATCTATCTTAAATTAGATAGTTTACCGAAAGATAAGGGAACTTCATCCCAATCAAATTCCTCAAGATACTCAGCGGATACTGAGGAGGGAATATTTTTTTGTAAGGCACAATATGAGCAACCACTTACCCCTAATAAAAGAAGTTTGATTATTAAGAAAAGTCAAGAGAAAATGAGGAAGTTACAACCAAAAGGAGTTATGATCAATAAGGAAACTCAGAAAATAGACACTAAACCACCATGGTAAGATGAGTTAGATGAACAATGGGCAAATATCTATAGGTTAGCCACTATAGAAGTAAATGCTAACCTTTAAACTACCAACACCCTGACCCAGTATTAGCACCTATATTATCTATTAGCCAGAAGCTTTAAAATAATATTAGTTGTACTAAAAATAAAGATTTTGTTTCAATAAAATGGTTTATTAGATAATTGTAAGTAATATTAAAATTCTGATTCTATTTTTGTGATTCTGCGAAAATTAATTTACCAAATTTTAAACTAAAAGTTTGTGTGTTTTTTTTTCATAAATGCTAAACAGCATGAATGAATTATCTGAAGCTCTAGAAAATCTCAATCTCTATCCTGTGAAAATAGAAGTTTCCAGAGATTTTACTGGTTACTTGGCCGATGTGGAAGAACCTATGGAATTTCAAGCTCCACCTCTGGAAAAATCAAAACCTAAGAAAAGAAGAAGATTTGTGGGTTGGAGACGTGTGCGCAGAAGAAAACCAGCAACTAGGAAAATTCCCAAGATAGAAAATCCCATGGATAAAGGAAAAGGGATTGAGATCGGGGAAAGTTTTAGACAAGGAGGAATGGAAATTGGGGAAAGCTCCAAGCAAACCAAGGAAATGACGTTACAGGAAGAGCTAGATTTTATACTGGCAAGCTGTGATACCCTTAAGCCTGTCAATGAAAACCTTTTTACTTATCCTGCTGAAACCCAACTTCCAATAAACCTGGAACCAGCCATCCCAGAACCTTTAATCCACACCCAACCACAAGGAATGGACGAATGGTGGACCAATGATTGGCAGTTTCAAAACCTTCTAAATAATCCCTATACCTTTTTCGCTCAGTTCGACCCAGAACCTGCACTAAACCCACCAATGAGTAATGAAAACTTAGCTGAACTTCGCCATTTTGGCGAAGAACTAATGGATGCAGGGAATAAGATTCGGGAGATAGGAGAACAAATCTCCTGGAAATACGATGAAAGGGAACATCATTTCTGAAAAACTAGCGGACTAGGGGGAGTGTAGTTGTGAAACCATGTTTGTATAATAATAATAGTAATAAAAATATAGGTATGTATAATAACCTAAAAATAAAAACTTTTGTAAGATAACAGTGTGTACGGATGCATAATATAATATATAAAAATGGAAGTTGAGAAATCCACAATTTTGGCTATACGTGTAATTATGTGCGATTGTTTTGTTTTGTTTAATTATTTTATGCTAATCACTTATATAAATTAATTACCAGATGGAAAACGCTGGTAATGAACAAATTAACGAGGGTAATCAATCTGAGCAACACTAGGAGGATCAAATTCTAAATAGGCAAGATATCGAGAATATCGTTGCTCAGGGAATAGCCAATGCTATTCCAGAAATCCTTGCTGCTGCTCGAAATCCAATTGCACCTCAACAAATTATTCCTAGCAAGCGTACAAATGACGATAATTTCAGCAATAGTATAAACGGAGGCGGCAATCATATTAATAACGACAATGAGGGGATACAAGCTCCACTCCTTAAGAAAATGAAACCTGCAACACCTGGTTGCACTTATAAGGAGTTTCTTGCCTGTAAACCGGCTGAGTTTGCAGGTACCGAAGGGGCGACCGCTGCACTGCGTTGGTTAGAGAAAACTGAGGCAGTAATTATGATAAGTAAATGTGCTGAGGACGACAAGGTCATGTATGCGTCGCATCTTTTCAAAGAAGGGGCGTTAGAATGGTGGAATACGGTACTCCAAGCCAAAGGAAGGAACGTGGCCTATGCCATAAATTGGGAAGAATTTAAAAGTCTTGTAGAAAGAAAATTCTGTCCCGAGTACGAAAAGGAGAAAATTCTGTCCCGAGTACGAAAAGGAGCAAAGAATTTAAAAGTCTTGTAGAAAGAAAATTCAGATGGTAGGCATTGATTGTCGAGGGTATACTTCGGCATTTTTCGAATACGCTAGAGTGGTACCAACCCTGGCTTCGCCAGAACCGGTACTTATATCTCGCTACATTTGGGGATTAATTGGCGAGATCCGTAATATTGTCAAGGCTGCGAGACCCCGCACGATTGATGATGCGGTAGAGTTAGCTAACACTCTGACAGACGAACTGGTACGCACAAGAGAAGAAAACCGGAAGAAGGAAGTAGCCCAAAAGATTACCCAGGGATTCCGTGTGGGTAACCGTAGTAATTTCAAAGGAAGGAGAACTGGGCAATCTTCCACTATTCCATTTTGCAATTCCTGTAAAGGGAAGCATTTTGGAAGATGCAAAGGGTATTGCAATTTCTGCAAAATCCCGGGGCATCAAGAAGAAGACTGCAGGAAGAAGAAAACCACAGTCTGTTACAACTGTGGAGAAGTGGGACATATTAGGCCAGACTGCCCAAAATTGGTCAAACCAGCTGATAAGAAAGCCAAGACTGCAGAAGGAACTACCAAGAAGAATGTAAGAGCCTTCCAGTTGACTACTCAGGAAGCAGAGCTAATTCCTGATGTGATAGCTGGTACGTTTCTAGTTCACGACGTTTATGCAAAAGTATTATTTGACTCTGGTGCAAACCAAAGTTTTATAAATACTTCGTTCTGCCAAGCACTTAATTTATCCTTAACCAAACTTAGGCAGATTTTTACAGTCGAAACGGCAGATGGAAATTCCGTTAACATAGATAAGGTTTTGCAAAATATAAAGATAGAACTTTTAGGCCATAAATTTTCGGCAAACCTGTTACCTATGAATTTAGCCGGATTCGATGTGGTGTTAGGAATGGATTGGTTGGTAGCCAACCATGCTCAAATTATTTGTGATAAGAATTCCATAGAAATTCATACACCCACAGGAGAGTTAGTGGTGATTACAGGAGATCAGCCACGTAGGCCACTAAAGTTCATTTCAGCAATGAAAGTTGCTAGTTATGAACGAAAGCAATGAATAGTGTATATGATTTCAGTAATCATTAACACTAAGGGTAAAGAACTTAAAGAAATTCCAGTAGTATCAGAATATCCAGAGGTATTCCCAGAAGAACTACCTGGATTACCACCTGATAGGGAAGTCGAATTTAGAATTCATCTAATTCCTGGAATTACACCGATAGCCAAGGCACCCTATCGGTTAGCACCCACAGAAATGTTAGAATTGAAAAAGCAATTAGATGAACTACTAAGCAAAGGATTCATACAACCTAGTTCATCCCCGTGGGGAGCACCAGTATTGTTTGTAAAGAGGAAAGATGGTTCGATGCGAATGTGTATCGATTATAGGGACTTGAATAAAGTTACAATTAAGAATCGATACCCATTACCTAGAATTGATGATCTATTCGATCAACTTCAAGGAGATAGATATTTTTCTAAGATAGAATTACGTTCCAGATATCATCAATTAAAGGTACAAGAAGAAGACATACATAAAACTGCTTTCAGGACTAGGTATGGTCATTACGAGTTTACAGTCATGCCCTTTGGGTTAACAAATGCTCCTGCAGCATTTATGGACGTGATGAATAGAATCTGTAAACCGTATTTGGATAAATTTGTAATTGTCTTCATCGACGATATACTTATTTATTCCAAGAGTCAGGATGAACACTGTCAGCACCTGCATGCACTCTTAACTCTGTTAAGAAAAGAGAAACTTTACGCCAAATTCTCGAAGTGTGAATTCTGGCTGCAAGAAGTGCAATTTTTAGGTCACATGGTGAATCATGAAGGCATTCACGTAGATCCTGCTAAGATAAAAGCAATCACCAAATGGAAGGTTCCACAGTCAGCAATGGAAATTAGAAGTTTTATAGGATTAGTTGGATACTATAGGCGTTTTATTAAGGATTTTTCCAAGATAGCTGTACCATTAACTAAGCTAACCTGTAAAGCAGTTAAGTTTGAATGGGGACCTAGACAAGAAGAAGCCTTTAGGATTTTGAAGCAGAAGTTAGCAAATGCTCCAATTCTAGCCTTACCGGAAGGAACAGAAGATTTTGAAGTATACTGTGATGCTTCAAAGCTAGGATTAGGATGTGTGCTGATGCAACGCAAGAAGGTAATTGCAAATGCATCAAGGCAATTGAAAAAGCACGAAGAAAACTATACGACTAATGATTTAGAGTTAGGAGCCATAATCTTTGCCCTTAAGATTTGGAGACATTATCTGTACGGAAGTAAGTTTACTATCTATACAGATCATAAAAGCTTAAGATATATATTTGGGCAAAAAGAATTAAACATGAGGCAAAGGAGATGGATGGAAATCCTAAGTGACTACGACTGTGTGACAACTCGTATTTCCAAACCGATCTTTGTACTTTGATGTAACGTATGTGTACGATATGTGACTTTTATGAAAGTGAATGTTTATGTGAATGCTATGTTATTACGTGCTTGTGTATTGTATGTATGTTATAAGCGCACAACACACACTCGACCGCACAAGCCATTCGGGCTACACAACTTGTACTCGGACTCTTAGGGCAGCCCAAGTATGGGTTCGGCCCATCCCCCTTAGTCGAATAACACATGGGGCACTAGCACCCATCTCACACTTTACCAAAACAAACAAACCTACAAACCCTAGCTCTCCTCTCCCTCTCTCTCTCTCACGAACCGAAGGCAACCAAACATCCTCCTCATCGAAGATCTTGTGTTCGGATCAATCCCCTACCCTCTTCTTTAATCGGTTAGTGTTTCATACTATGTGTTCATTCGGATGATGATGTATTGATATGTGATCGGTTGTATATGTATGTGGATCCGAATGTTTTGATTAGTATTTGATGATATGTTGATCGATGGAAATGTATTGTTATATGTTTGATAAATTCTGATTAGAGCTCCTGTTGGTGAAATCGACAATAATAAGGTTGCATGATGTTATGATATATGTATGTTTTATATAATGATTTGGGAATGATCTCGGATTAATAGTGATATGATTGTTAATGTTAATGTCATGAAACCGACTTATGTGGGTATGATAATGTTAATCGGATTAAAGCTACAATCGCGTAGGATGTGTTGTGAGATTTTAATTCTATGATTTTGTTATGAACTGAGTATGATTAGAGTTCATGTTTATATGATGATAATCCTGATTCGCATGCATGTAATCGGCTGGACACTCATGAAATCGGAACATATAATAATATTTGATAAGTTGTTGTTCATGTGTTGTTTATGTGTTCATTAGGGTTTATGCGAATCAAAGGATTAAAAACTCTTGTTTAATCGATTATTAGTTAGGATAGAAATTGTTAATTGATTGTTATGCAATAATGGAAACTTGGTAAATTGATTTGCAAGATAAAAGTTATGTAACTGCTTTCCTTAAATTCTGGATTTTTAAACAAGTCGCACAAGACTTCTTGGTCACACAAGAGGTCCACTCGCACAAGGAACTTAGTCGAACAAGTCATCTGGTCGCACAAGATGACCTGAATGCACAAGGGGTTCTCAGTCGCACAAAAGTTACTGGACCGCACAAATCAAATTGTTGATTAACTGTTGGGCCTCAAAGCCCAACACGAGTCGCACAATAGGATCTGGACCGCACAAGATGTATGATTACTTAACTGTTGGGCCGGGTGTGTGTGTGGGCCGGATGAGCCCAATCTTTTAAATCGTACAAGTTGAATACGTTATGACTATTAAACGTGTTGATGTGTGTTTGCCATGATCCGTGTGTGTTCTTACATGCTATCTTACGTGATACTTATGTGCACTACTTGAAATCAAAACCTGACTTGTATGGTAACCATGTTAGGACGTGGTTGACCACTAGCTGCTAGACTTGACCTTTCTGTGTATCTGCCGAGCAAACCAAGGTGAGTTCACACTAGACAAGGCATGGGATTCCCAGGGGTTGGGAATGGGATTGAATAACTACTCGTACAACTATACTATTAAACAAATTATTACTGTCCTCGGTTGAAGGGCACCTACGTAAAACCTACGTACATTTATACTTACTACTGTCCTCGAATTGAAGGGCACGTACGTAAAGCCTACGTACACGATCTTAAGACCATCACCTCTATCAAAGGAAGTCCCTCAATTATCGACTTAATCGCCGAGGCCTAGGGCGAGCGGGTCATTAGTTAATAGCGCTATTAGATTTAACAAACCTCACACCGTGCCAGTCGGACGGGCGTGTACTAATGGACTATGGGCAAAGGGTCAATGCTGATAGACATTGACTTAGGGAACCTCTTATATTTTCGTAGCAGTCGATACGCGTGGTCTTGTAATACATGGGGTAGCCCCCACGGCCGAAATGCCAGATAACTATCATGGGGTAGCCCCCACAGCTGGATTGCCAGAATTAATGGGTTAAACAACTTACGTTTTCAAATATGGGGTAACCCCCACGGCAGGGATGCCAGTTAAAGGAACTATTTTTGGAATAACTAAAACCAACAACCAACTGTGAACTCGCTCAACTTTGTTGTTGATTCGTTGCTACATGCCTTGCAGGTCATTAGGTACCCATGGAGCTTGTACAGGGAGGAACGGTCGTTGTGGGACATGGCGATGTGTGCCATGCTTTAATCATTATTTTATTTCATATTTAATACTGGCTATGGGTTTTACAAATTATGCTTCCGCTAAACACTTAACTATGCTTTGGTTTTTGAACACCTTTCATATTGGTTGGTTGAATTATGTTTATTACATGCTTGTTCAATATGATTGGTGGCTTGATCCTGGTCAGTCACGCCTCCAAGCGGTGATACTCCGCGTGTGGATTTTGGGGGTGTGACAGATTGGTATCAGAGCCATTGGTTATAGTGAACTTGGTTTTAATAAAGGAAAACGTTTTTGTTAAAACCAGACTATAACCTGTACAGTGCTCTACGATCCACAACGACGCTTCACTCGACGTGCAAGGCTCGACATTCTAGGTGATATGGTTTACATTTTATATTGCCTACTTGCTAGATTGAATAGAACTTTGCTCATGGTATGCTTGGATAAACGTAGCAACTATAGTTTGAAAACACCTTTGTGCTTGCTCCCTACTGTCACTCCACACTTACACACATTCGCGACACCTTTCCTACTTGTGTTTCCTTTGATGTGAGATCATGAGGGAACGTGTGAACCTAACTCAAGCCGGCTGACGGCTCTTATCAACGAACAAGTTACGGCAGCACTCGCAGCCGCCCAGGCAGGAGGTATAACCTGCTATTACGAACCTACCCTAGGATGTTAGATCCTACTCTCATGACCCAACTCTCACAATTAACCCTGTCTTTTCTTCCTCGCGCAACAAGGTCAGAACGCTCAGCCACCTGCATGCATATTCAAGACGATCATGGACTGTCGTCCTAATACTTTCAGTGGCACTAAAGGAGCTGTTGGACTCCTCCATTGGTTTGAAAAACTCGAGTCTGTCTTAGAGATGGGTGAATGCCCTGAGGCTCGTAGGGTGAAGTACGCCACTGGTACTCTCGAAAGCACTGCGTTAACTTGGTGGAACGTGCACGTTCAGATGCTGGGGTTGGCGGCTGCTAATGCCACCCCATGAAGTGATACTAAGTAACTGAATCAAATGTGAATACTGTAGCCGTGATGACATCCACAAACTGGAAGTGGAGTTCCCTAACCTGATGATGACGGGGTCAGAAATAGAAGCGTACACGAAACGATCTGACGAACTGGCAGTGTTATGTCCAACTATGGTGGATCCTCCCACCAAGCGCATTGGGTTATACCTCAAAGGCTTAGTACCAGAGATTCAAGGTCATGTGACTTCTGCTAACCTTGCTACTAACCAGGATGTTACTCGTTTTGCCCATAGTCTCACCGACCGGGCAGTGGAACAGAACAAGCTGCCTAAGCATATTGGTGCTACTACTACTACTTCTGCTACTCCCAGTGACAACAAACGCAAAAGGGATGGAAATTTGAGCAAGGGTTTCACTTCGGCTCAATCTCAGTTGAGTACAGGAGCCCCAGTCAGCAGTCTGTTGGTAATCGAAGTCGGGGTGGATACCGGGGAAACCACCCTAAGTGCAATTGATGTAAATTGCACCACAGCGGATCGTGCAACAAAGATCATTGACAAAGATACAACAAGCTTGGTCATGAAGCCAAAGATTGTAGAAGCTCACGTCCTGCAAACCAGAACCGACAACAACAGCCACAAGATCTATAGAATCAGCAGCAACAGCAGGGTAACAAGGGATGTTATCAGTGTGGTGCTAAGGGTCACTTCAAGAGACACTGCCCACAGTTGAACCAGAACCAGAATCAGAACCACAACTAAGGAAATGGGAACAATAATGAAGGCAACAACGGGGGTAATAACGACGGCAATGGTGCCAGGGGTCGAGTGTTCGTGATTGGTCAGGGTGATGCTAGGTATGACCCCAACGTTGTGATGGTTTCGACATCGTCATTAGGATGGATTGGTTATCCCAACAACAAGCAGAGATCCTATGCAAAGAGAAGATTGTTCGTATTCCCCATTCTGACAGAGAACCTCTCGAAATTCAAGGTGACAAGAATGGTGCTGTAGTGGGCATCATCTCCTTCCTAAAGGCCCAAAAGTGTTTGCGAAAGGGTCACACTGCCATTCTGGCACTCGTTACCGACACCTCGAAGAAAGAAAAGAAGGTAGAAGATTTTCCAATTGTACGCGACTATCCTGAGGTATTTCCTGAGGAACTACCTGGCCTCCCGCCTCATCGCTAGGTCGAGTTCCAAATCGAGCTAGCTCCTGGAGCAGCGCCCATAGCTCGTGCACCGTATTGTTTAGCTCCATCAGAGTTGAAAGAAGTCTCTACGCAACTACAAGAACTCGTGGATAAGGGTTTTATTCGTCCTAGCTCTTCGCCCTGGGGAGCTCCAGTGCTATTTGTGAAGAAGAAAGACGGTACATTCAGAATGTGCATCGACTACCGTGAACTGAACAACGTGACTGTGAAGAATCGCTACCCTCTTCCACGCATTGACGACCTGTTCGACCAGCTGCAAGGGTCGAGCTACTATTCAAAGATCGATTTGAGATCGGGATATCACCAGCTGAGAGTTCGAGAAGAGGATGTCTCTAAAACAGCCTTTAGAACCCGTTATGGACACTATGAGTTTTTGGTCATGCCTTTTGGGATGACAAACGCACCGGCGGTCTTCATGGACTTGATGAATCGAGTGTGCAAGCCTTACTTAGACAAGTTCGTTATTGTCTTCATCAATGACATCCTGATCTATTCGAAGAGTCAGGAGGAACACGAGCAACATTTACGACTTATTTTGGAACTCCTTCGAAAGGAACAGTTGTACGCCAAGTTTTCAAAATGTGACTTCTGGCTTCGTGAAGTCCATTTCTTAGGCCATGTAGTGAACAAGGATGGGATTCACACGTTGATCCATCCAAGGTAGAGTCAATCAAGAGCTGGCCTGCACCTCGTACGCCAACGGAAATTCGCCAATTCTTGGGATTGGCAGGTTACTACAGGAGATTTATCAAGGATTTTTCCAAGATTGCTCAGCCTCTTACTTCACTAACGCAGAAGGGCGTTGTTTATCATTGGGGAAACGCACAGGAGTTAGCGTTTCAGCATTTAAAGGATAGACTTTGCAGTGCACCTATCCTTTCATTGCCAGAGGGCACAGACGACTTTGTGGTCTACTGCGACGCGTCTATTCAGGGTCTTGGTTGTGTATTGATGCAACGGGACAAGATTATAGCCTACGCCTCACGCCAACTCAAGGTTCATGAAAAGAACTACACTACACACGATCTAGAGCTGGGAGCGGTTGTTTTTGCACTTAAGATATGGAGGCACTACCTGTATGGTACCAAATGCGCTATCTACACTGATCACAGGAGCCTCGGGCATATCTTTAAACAGAAGGAACTCAATATGCGACAACGACGATGGGTCGAACTGCTGAATGACTACGAATGCTCGATCAGGTACCACCCGGGCAAAGCCAATGTTGTGGCTGACGCCCTCAGTCAGAAGGACACTGCACTTAAGCGCGTACGAGCTTTACAACTCACTATACAGTCTAGTCTTCCTTCCCAAATACGGAATGCTCAGGTAGAAGCATTGAAATCAGAAAACGTCAGGCCTGAAGCCCTACGCGGCTCAAGGCAACACTTAGAACAGAAGGAAGACGGTGCTTACTACGTCACAGGACGCATTTGGGTTCCACTGTATGGCAACCTACGAGAGCTTGTGATGGACGAGGCACACAAGTCTCGCTACTCGGTACATCCTGGTTCGGATAAGATGTACCACGATATCAAAACCACATATTGGTGGCCTAGCATGAAGGCCCACATAGCAACATACGTTAGCAAGTGCTTGACTTGTGCGAGAGTCAAGGCGGAGTACCAGAAACCCTCAGGCCCCCTTCAACAACCCGAGATACCACAATGGAAATGGGAGCAAATTTCCATGGATTTTGTTACTGGCCTGCCTAGATCACAACGTGGTAACGATACTATTTGGGTGACCGTGGATCGACTCATAAAGTCTGCTCACTTCTTGGCCATCAAAGAAACGGATAAGTTCTCTTCCCTAGCAGAAGTATATCTCAAGGAAGTTGTATCGAGGCACGGGGTGCCCATCTCTATCATCTCGGATCGAGATGCACGTTTTACATCAGAACTGTGGCAAGCAATGCACAAGTCCTTTGGCTCAAGGCTAGATATGAGCACAGCTTATCACCCGCAAACGGATGGGCAGTCGGAACGTACCATCCAGACTCTCGAAGACATGCTTAGGGCATGTGTAATTGATTTTGGCAATGGCTGGGAAAAGCATCTGCCACTCGTGGAATTCTCATACAATAACAGTTACCACACCAGCATTAAAGCTGCTCCGTTTGAGGCATTGTACGGGCGTAAATGCCGGTCACCTCTTTGTTGGGCAGAGGTGGGGGATAGTCAGATTACTGGTCCAGAACATGTGGTGGACACAACAGAGAAAATTGCTCAGATACGACAACGAATGGCGGCAGCTCGTGACCGTCAGAAAGTCTACGCCGATAAGGGCAGAAAACCCCTAGAGCTCCAGGTTGGGGAGCGTGTACTACTCAAGGTTTCACCCTGGAAGGGTGTGGTTCGTTTTGGTAAACGGGGCAAACTTAACCCACGATACGTTGGACCTTTCGAAGTCATTGAGAAAATAGGCAAGGTGGCCTACAGACTGAACTTACCAGCAGAACTCAGTGCAGTTCACGATGTTTTCCACGTGTCGAATCTGAAGAAATGTCTGTCAGATGAGACCCACATAGTTCCTTTGAAGGAGCTCACTATCGACGAGCAGTTACGATTCGTCGAGGAACCTGTTGAAATCATGGACCGGGATGTTAAGGTCCTCAAGCGTACTAGGATACCTCTCGTTCGAGTTCGTTGGAACTCACGTCGCGGCCCAGAGTTCACCTGGGAACGCGAAGATCAGATGAAACAAAAATATCCCCAACTGTTCGCAAACGGCACAACCACTACTGAGACTGAAGCTACGGAATTTCGGGACAAAATACCAGATCAACGGGGGGAGGATGTGACACCCCAGGAAAACCATGCAACTTAACTAGCTTCCTCAGTGAGTACGTGCTAAATTTCGGGACGAAATTTCTTTCAACTTGGGGATAATGTGACAACTCGTATTTCCAAACCGATCTTTGTACTTTGATGTAACGTATGTGTACGATATGTGACTTTTATGAAAGTGAATGTTTATGTGAATGCTATGTTATTACGTGCTTGTGTATTGTATGTATGTTATAAGCGCACAACACACACTCGACCGCACAAGCCATTCGGGCTACACAACTTGTACTCGGACTCTTAGGGCAGCCCAAGTGTGGGTTCGGCCCATCCCCCTTAGTCGAATAACACATGGGGCACTAGCACCCATCTTACACTTTACCAAAACAAACAAACCTACAAACCCTAGCTCTCCTCTCCCTCTCTCTCTCACGAACCGAAGGCAGCCAAACATCCTCCTCATCGAAGATCTTGTGTTCGGATCAATCCCCTACCCTCTTCTTTAATCGGTTAGTGTTTCATACTATGTGTTCATTCGGATGATGATGTATTGATATGTGATCGGTTGTATATGTATGTGGATCCGAATGTTTTGATTAGTATTTGATGATATGTTGATCGATGGAAATGTATTGTTATATGTTTGATAAATTCTGATTAGAGCTCCTGTTGGTGAAATCGACAATAATAAGGTTGCATGATGTTATGATATATGTATGTTTTATATAATGATTTGGGAATGATCTTGGATTAATAGTGATATGATTGTTAATGTTAATGTCATGAAACCGGCTTATGTGGGTATGATAATGTTAATCGGATTAAAGCTACAATCGCGTAGGATGTGTTGTGAGATTTTAATTCTATGATTTTGTTATGAACTGAGTATGATTAGAGTTCATGTTTATATGATGATAATCCTGATTCGCATGCATGTAATCGGCTGGACACTCATGAAATCGGAACATATAATAATATTTGATAAGTTGTTGTTCATGTGTTGTTTATGTGTTCATTAGGGTTTATGCGAATCAAAGGATTAAAAACTCTTGTTTAATCGATTATTAGTTAGGATAGAAATTGTTAATTGATTGTTATGCAATAATGGAAACTTGGAAAATTGATTTGCAAGATAAAAGTTATGTAACTGCTTTCCTTAAATTCTGGATTTTTAAACAAGTCGCACAAGACTTCTTGGTCACACAAGAGGTCCACTCGCACAAGGAACTTAGTCGAACAAGTCATCTGGTCGCACAAGATGACCTGAACGCACAAGGGGTTCTCAGTCGCACAAAAGTTACTGGACCGCACAAATCAAATTGTTGATTAACTGTTGGGCCTCAAAGCCCAACACGAGTCGCACAATAGGATTTGGGCCGCGCAAGATGTATGATTACTTAACTGTTGGGCCGGGTGTGTGTGTGGGCCGGATGAGCCCAATCTTTTAAATCGTACAAGTTGAATACGTTATGACTGTTAAACGTGTTGATGTGTGTTTGCCATGATCCGTGTGTGTTCTTACATGCTATCTTACGTGATACTTATGTGCACTACTTGAAATCAAAACCTGACTTGTATGGTAACCATGTTAGGACGTGGTTGACCACTAGCTGCTAGACTTGACCTTTCTGTGTATCTGCCGAGCAAACCAAGGTGAGTTCACACTAGACAAGGCATGGGATTCCCAGGGCTTGGGAATGGGATTGAATAACTACTCGTACAACTATACTATTAAACAAATTATTACTGTCCTCGGTTGAAGGGCACGTACGTAAAACCTGCGTACAGTTATACTTACTACTGTCCTCGGATTGAAGGGCACGTACGTAAAGCCTACGTACACAATCTTAAGACCATCACCTCTATCAAAGGAAGTCCCTCAATTATCGACTTAATCGCCGAGGCCTAGGGCGAGCGGGTCATTAGTTAATAGCGCTATTAGGTTTAACAAACCTCACACCGTGCCAGTCGGATGGGCGTGTACTAATGGACTTTGGGCAAAGGGTCAATGCTGATAGACATTGACTTAGGGCACCTCTTATATTTTTGTAGCAGTCGATACGCGTGGTCTTGTAATACATGGGGTAGCCCCCACGGTGTGACAACCCTCACCAAACCAGGTATCCGTACGACTTAATTAATAATTAATTACTGCTTAATTACTGTGCTTGTTTGAAATTACTGATGAACTGCTACTTGATTTCTGATACATGCATATACCTGCATCATACTTTACTTACCGTCACTACATTATTTACATGCTGAACCTTAGTGACAAACATGATGCACAAAAAGCACAGTAGCACTATAAACGGATAACCTATTGAACATGCCGATAAAGCCAGCGTCAGGCAGACACTGCCCCTAAAGGCCTGTATGAGCCAGAAATATTTTACTACACTAGTGGTGAGTGTAGGGATACAAGGGTTGTAGAACTGCGTCTCTAGGAATAAGTTACAATGACTGGATGTGCCTAAAACGTGCTCTAAGCACAAAATTCAGCACTTTACATAATAATTCAGCTTTTAGCTAACTAATAAAGTGCTAAAACATGAGGAAAATATTCCCGACACTTTGGGAAATAAGTTGTGTCACTAAAAATGGTAATAACGACACTTTAAAGCTTTGTTAAGCACTTTAACGGATTACTATCCAACCGAACAACCGGACTTTACCCGGAACATGAAAATATTGTCATTTTCATTGATTATCTTTTTCTGAGCCAGTTAGGGTCCCTGAATACCCTAACACCCATTGTAACGCATAACACACTACTAACCGGGTTAATCCCTAAACTTAACTAGGTTTTCCTAACTAACTTCTTAATGTTTGGTTGGAATCGAACTAGTACCCCCCCCCCCTTTACAAACCGTCCCCAAGAAGGGGGACACCCTTGTCCTATTTCTTGATTATTTAATTACTTGTGCTTAATATCTAGAATACACAAAATCCAATGGTTAATTACCTTAAGCTTTGTCTATAAGTTAGATCCTTGGCACACCATAACCTTCACTTAACAAACATCACAACTTAACTCTCTCTCTCTCCCTCTAAGAGCTACGGCCGAACACCCCCTTGGGCACCCACCCATTTTCGATTTTTGTTCATCTCATTCCAAGTTCATACAAGTGTTAAGGATCACCTACAAGGAAGCTTGGTGCAAACGGAAGGCGAAGGACCTCACTCTATTGCTTTTATCCTCTCATTTTGCGACTAGTTTCTTCCATAGCCTCGAGCTAGTAGTAAGTTGCTTAAATCACCTTCCCGAACTATTTTAAAGTGGTTAATATGATTTGTAACGGTTAAAACTCGTAAACACGCAAGATGATACATAAAAGTTTACTAAAAATTCTTGTAATGATGGTTAAAAGCTCATATGTTGTGTAAATCTAGTAGTAATTGATTTGTGTGATTATTTGGACCCGATCTATGTTGTGGTAGCTCGGATCATCGTTTAACCCGGATTGGTCATGACCTTGGATCATGACATAAGGTTGTTTTGGAAGTAACAAGGGTTAAAGGATGAAACTCTACCACACACAAATCATGAACTTGTGTAAAAGCGATTTAGCTTGTGAAATAGTGTTTAAAACTAGTAGATCTATAGATCTACAAGTGGTATTTTCAAAGGACCACGTGTCAAAGAAATCATATATACTAAAGACGGATCTTACACTAACACGAATGATTTTTAGAGCCCGCAAGTGTGTAAACACTTGTGTAACACTAAGTTTCGACAAAATAACTATTTTTGTAAAAGATGACAAGAAGTTGTAAAGATGGAATTTCTTTAAAAACAAGACTTTTACGAAATCGTATTGCTTTATAAAGATCCACTAAAAGTAATGGGATTTACTTCATAATATTAGAAAACTACAAGTTCATGAGATTCTTGCAAATTACATGTTTATTAACTAGTTTGATACGTTGAACATTGTTTTGATTGAATAAGAAAATTGCTGATTTGATTTACAAAAGAAAATGATACGCTTAAAAGCGTGGCCACCTCCAGTTACAGAGGAAACTCTGGCGAATTTTTTCTAAAAACCTAACACTTAGAATTATTTTCACTATAAGTGTTAGAGATACTTTTCGACTTGTTTTCAAAATATAGACTTCGCCGAGACTTTATTTACAAAATATCGGAGGTGGGATTTCACAAAATAAATCTTGGTAAATATATATTTAGTATATATATTTTTCATAAAGTCACTTGATATGTGTTTATGATTATTTTGTGAAAATACTAGTATTATTTTTAGGGTAAAAATAATACTATCAAATGTTAATGGATCCAAAATAATACGAACGTCTCTACGATAATTATATAAGTTACACCGGTAATTATTATTACCACTCGATCATTTAAAACGTAACTTACGCATTTTAAGAAAATATGACTTAACGCGTATTTTTGTCGAGGTATTATTTTGGGAAAACGTATGTAATAGAAAATATAATATTTTTGAGAAGAATATTTATATTTTGGAGTTAGAAATAAAATATATTTTAAGTGAGACTTAATAATATATTTCGAAATTATACGAACGCTCATGTATTAAATCCCCCCATCCTTGGGAAGGAAAATGATTACCAAGTATACAGAATATAAACACGAAATAGTTGTCCAACTATTTCCCAAAAACTTAAACCATAAAGCTAAGGCATGGCCGTCCGTCTAATAGAGTTAGTACGTGTAGGTCGTCACACAGCTGCTTGATCAGGAAGACATAATTGGTAGAGACGCACCACTGTGAGTTCATGTCCCCCTTTTCTCTTAACTGTTTTCAGTTTTCTAAACTACGGGGGTGAAATACATGTTACTTTGATTACAAGTACTTTATACATGGTATGGTTAGCGTAAGGAGGTTTACTACTTAGATCATGTGAGTGGGTAGGAGCAACATGAGGCCATTAGTCCTCATGGTAGGACCGAGGGACAGGAGCGGTAGATCTATCTGGGTGTAGCGAGCCCAGCCCCAGGCCAAACTAGAAACGGACCTCGGGGTGACTTCGTGCCCAACGCATAAATCCGCTAGGTTTGAGTCTCCCTATTTGCACTTCACATATATCAGTGGCCTTACAAACCATTGGTGATCTCAATTCCCTTATTTGCTACATACCAGGATTATTTCTATACTTACAAAGGTTTATTTACTCACTTACACATGAACTTGCTCAACATTATTGTTGATTTTTCAACTTACATGTATTTCAGGGAATTAAAGGATCTGGCGCGGTATGACACGTTTTCCCGCTGCACTAGTTACGAGGTCATCCGGGTTTAGGGAATGTGACTCTTTCCTGGACAAGTCACAGTCCTTAAACTATGCTTATGTTATGTTGTGTTTGTTGAACAATGTTTATGTCGTTAGGATGTGTTTCCGTTAAGACAATGTTATTGTATTTGGTTTTTAAAACTTAATCGAATGGATGATCTTGCATGGTTTTATTTCATATAGCTTTGTTATGGTTAAGCTATGGTATTAAGAAGTCACACCAAATTAACCACGCTTCCGCAAAGCCAGGGTGTGACAGCTTGGTATCAGAGCTCTGATCATAGTGAACTAGGATTCTTTCTCGAGTCTAGACTATGATCACTAGGGCTCTCACGAAAACATTTTTACTGCATACCACTTAAGTCCAGATCCAAAACTTTTTATAAACAAATGTTGAGCACATTTTATTTATTATTTATAGGCTCAGTCTGGGAGGCTGAGGCTCGGTCTGGGAGGCCGAGGCTCGGTCTGGGAGGCCGAGGTAGTTGGCTAGTGGGACTAGGAGAATTGGCTAGTGGGACTAGGAGAATTGGCTAGTGGGACTAGGAAGAGCAGTCTGGGAGGCTGGGAGGCTAGTGGGACTAGGAGAATTATTTGATTGCTTACTTGGTGACTTATGTGATTATTTGATTGTATGATTGACTGTTTGTGCATGTTTGTGTTTATGTTACAGACACCATGGACACCTCTGGCACATGTGACTCAGACACCACAGGACCTAGACCTATAGTATCAGACGACCTAGAGTCTTCAGAGTGCGAGGTCCACACATCCGACGTTACTAGCACGGACGAGGACGACTTTCAGCCCTTTGCTTTACCTGATGGTGCTGATGAGCTCGCTGATGGCCCTTTGGCCGGGGACCTACCGTTAGTGGAAATCCCTGATCCCATACCACTTGCTTCATATCCTGCTTACGATTTGCTTCTCGACGCCGACGATGATGACGACGTCGATCTGGATGATGATGAGCCCTTAGAGGATAAGGTTCAGGGCGAGGCCCTTCTTGCTGCTGGAGATCTTTTGTTGATCGCAGATGCTCCCGCTGAGGAGTCACCTGCTCACTCTCCGGACCCAGACTCTTTCGAGTCTGTGGCCTCCGCACCTTCACACACTCAGAGTGCGCAGCGCTTTTCTCATGGATCAGATCCCGACCAGGCATCCTCTGTTGCCCCTATTCCTAGTTTTGTTTTCGACCACGATGATGTGGAGGATTCCGATCCTGTCTTTCCCCCAGGATTCGACCCAGATGAGGATATAGAGTTTATACCCATGGATCAGCCTATGGAGGATCCAGTCGACCCAGTTGATCCCATCGACCCTGAGTTTGATTTTGAGATGGCCTTTGATGAGCCCGAGCAGCCACTGGACCCTGCTCCTGACCCAGTGCTTGAGCATGGCCCTGCTCATGCTGGCATGTTTATTGAGCCTGTCATTGCTGACCTACCCATTGATGATCACCTAGTGGATGCTCCGTTGTTGGAGGGCGATCATGTTATTGCTGCTGATCATGTTGATCCCCCACTTTTTGCTGATGCACCAGTTGACCCTCTTGTTGCACCTCACCTTGACCCTATTCCTGTACAGTTTGATCGAGCACTTTTTGAGGCACAGGTGGACCCACGAGATGAGCACGCCCAGTGTGGGTGGATCCCTGCCGATGATGAGGTTCCACCTATTCCCCCTCAGATCACTGATACCCGTCACATTGATACCTCCTTTTCATTTCCTCAGTTTACACCTCCAGCATGACCTGGAGAGGGTTCTTCGGCCCATCCCTTTGGGCATGTGCCGACGTCTGTTCCCGTGATGCCACAGTTTTCACCTGTTTTACCCCCTGTACCACCGTTCTTTGTGCCACCTTTTGATCCAGCCAGCGAGCCATTTCTCTGGACGTCACCGTCTGTTATGCCACTGACCGACCCCTACCATCCTTTCCATATGGGGTATACTATTGAGGATGTTTTGATATCGATTGTTGTCCAGCAGGAGGCACTCACACGGCGCATCCAGGAGCTTGAGAGAGCTCAGCCGCCGCCGTGCCAGTGTCAGGGTCAGACCCACCCTGTTTCTTCGCAGCACTCTCGACCACTGTTACCTGACTATGTTGCACGCCTTTTGGCACTTGAGCAGCAGGTTGCTTCTTGGTTGCGTACCCAGAGAGCCATGGAGGAGGACTGGCTCCAGTTGCGTCGTTTATTCTACACTCACTTTCCCCCTCCTCCACCGCCATCCGTGTAGAGCTCTTCAGTACCGTATGGGTAGACGCTGGTGAGAAGACGGCGAATGCTTTTGACTGCACAGCATTTTTGGAGACTACATTATGATTTTGACTTTTGTTGACATGTATTTGATGTACTGACACTGATTTGATATAGTTTTTGGACTAGGGTGATGTAGCCCTTAGTCGACTGATGTTGTATGACACTGTGATGTACTTGTACGCTTACTATGTGGTCTCGATATATGGCAATCGCAGTATTCTCATCATATTTGATGCTTGATTTGGTTATTTATATTCTATGACATGGGATGTTGTGTGATTGATATGATTATAACATGAGATGTTATGTACTATTACTATCATAATAAAGCGTATGTATTATAACATGGGATCTTTATTATGGCCTGACCAACGTAAACACATCTTTTAGAAGATTCCGCCGAGACGTCAAACGCCGATGCCTACCAATGAGGCGGAACTCCAGCAAATTATCGCTGCTGCCATCGCACAATACGCCGCCTCTCAAGGAGGGACTAGTGGAAGCAACTCTGGCAACACTGGCAA
This sequence comes from Helianthus tuberosus, assembly GCA_030545235.1. NCBI lineage: Eukaryota > Viridiplantae > Streptophyta > Magnoliopsida > Asterales > Asteraceae > Helianthus > Helianthus tuberosus. Next base: position 129,583,804 of record CM060382.1, read on the forward strand.
CAACAACAACCCGCCTCATGGTAATACTAAGTCATTTATACATACCATGACCTAATTGGATACCTATAGCAAAGATGCTAATGCTGTTCACATGTTACAATGTGTGTGCAGGGTGCACCTACAAGCAGTTTCTAGACTGCAAACCGGTCAACTTTGATAGCACAGGAGGTGCTGTCGCCTTTGTTCGTTGGGCTGAGAAAACTGAATCTGTTCTTCGCATGAGTAAATGCGCACTAGATCAGCAAGTCACCTATATCTCAGGGCTATTCTTGGATGGAGCCCTCTCTTGGTGGAATTTGCAAGTACAGACATTTGGTGAAGTTGCTGCCTACGCGCTAACCTGGACCGAACTGAAGGAACTTATGCGCAAAAAGTACTGCTCTCGCGCGGAAATCCAAAGATTGGAAACTGAGTTCTGGCATTTGAAAATGGAAGGTCCAAAGATCGCAGAATACGTACAAAGGTTCCATGACTTATCGCATGTGGTACCCTACATGGTCACTCCGGAGTTCAAGCGGATTGAATGTTTCATTTGGGGATTAGCTCCTCAAATCATAAGCATGGTGACCTCATCCAAGCCTGCGACAATTTCTGAGGCAATTGATCTGAGCGTGGCTCTCACGGAGGAGGCTATTCGCCTGAACAAGTTTGGTGATGCTGAGCCTAAGAAGAAAGAGACTCACGTCGAGTCATCAGGAGGTAACAAACGAAAGTTCTCGAACTTCAAGCAGGGCGCCAGTGTGGTGGTTAAGAAAGGAGGATCAGGCACGCCAGCGCAGGTTACAGCTGGTAGTGGAAAGAAAGGAAAAGGATATATGGGCACCCAGCCCAAGTGTAATACCTGCCAACGCCACCATTCTGGCCATTGTAGTGTGAAAGTATGCGAAGCATGTGGAAAGCCGGGCCACTTGAAGGACACTTGTTGGGCCATTGCTGGCCAGGGAGGCCAGGGAGGATTCGGAAACAGAAATAACAACCGGGGTGGGAATGGAAATCGCCCACAAGGAAACAATGGAGGTAATGGGAATCGAGGCAACAATGCTAACCAAGCGGGCGCCGTGAATTATAACCAAAGGAATAACCAAGCTGGAAATGGAGGTGGAAACGGGCAAAGACTTGGATGCTTTAACTGTGGTGATATCGGGCATTTTAAAAGGAACTGCCCAGAGATGAACCAAGCCCGTGGAAGAGTGTTCCATATTGAAGCAAGGGAAGCGCGCCAGGATCCCAACGTCGTTACTGGTACGTTCCCTGTAAACCAACGATATGCATCCGTTTTATTTGATACTGGTGCCGATTATAGCTTCGTGTCGTTAGAGTTTAAGAATATGCTTGGTTTAGCCGCTAATAAGTTAGATATTCCGTACTCAATCGAATTAGCTAATGGGAAGTTAGTAGAAGCCAATGAAGTTATCAGAGGTTGTGTGATCGAATTGGGAGAGCGTGAGTTTGCTTTGGATCTACTACCAGTCCAGTTGGGAAGCTTCGACGTGGTGGTAGGAATGGATTGGTTATCAGGCAACAAGGCTGAGATAGTTTGTCACGAAAAGGTCGTTCGTATCCCAACCGAAGATGGTGAAACAATTGTGGTTCATGGTGAGAAGCGTGATACGCTGCTAAGAATTATCAGCTGCCTGAAGGCGCGAAAGTGTTTGCAGAAGGGATGTGTTGCCTTCCTGGCACACATTGTGGATAAGAAGGCTGCTGAGCCGAGAATAGAAGACTTCCCTGTCGTGAGGGAATATCCAGAAGTCTTCCCAGAGGACTTACCTGGACTGCCACCTCAGAGACAAGTAGAGTTCCGCAAAGCCAAGGTGTGACAGCTACTGTCGACACAACTTCAAGAGTTGTTAGACAAGGGATTTATCCGACCAAGCTTCTCGCCTTGGGGAGCTCCAGTTTTGTTTGTCAAGAAGAAGGACGGTAGTTTTCGTATGTGCATTGAATACCGAGAGTTGAACAAGCTGACGATCAAGAATAGATACCCTCTGCCAAGAATTGATGATCTGTTTGACCAACTGCAAGGCTCAAGCTTTTATTCAAAGATCGACTTGCGATCTGAATACCATCAGTTAAGGATACAAGAGGAGAGTATCCCGAAGACAGCCTTCAGAACTCGTTATGGACACTACGAGTTCCTTGTTATGCCGTTTGGTTTGACAAACGCACCTGCAGTATTCATGGATTTGATGAATAGAGTTTGCAAGCCGTACTTGGACAAGTTCGTGATTGTGTTTATCGACGACATCTTGATCTATTCATGGACAAAGGCTAAGCACGAACAGCATCTAAGAGCTATTTTGGAGCTGCTAAAGAAAGAACATCTATATGCCAAACTCTCTAAGTGCGAATTTTGGCTACGTGAAGTCCAATTTCTCAGACATGTGGTAAATGGAGATGGAATCCATGTGGATCCAACCAAGATCGAAGCGATCAAGAATTGGGAAACGCCAAAGACGCCAACCGAGATTCGACAATTCTTGGGTTTGGCTGGCTACTATCGAAGATTTATTGAGGATTTTTCAAAAATCGCTCAACCATTGACGCTCCTCACGCAGAAAGATAAGAAGTTTGATTGGGAAATCAAACAGGAAGAAGCGTTCCAGATATTGAAGGATAAGCTCTGCAATGCGCCAATCTTAGCACTACCGGAAGGTACAGATGATTTTGTGGTATACTGTGACACCTCACGTCAAGGATTGGGTTGTGTGTTGATGCAACGCCAAAAGGTTATTGCTTACGCATCACGTCAATTGAAAGTGCACGAAAAGAACTATACCACACATGATTTGGAACTTGGTGCAGTGGTATTTGCATTAAAGATCTGGAGACACTACCTTTATGGTACAAAGTGTACAATTTTTACAGATCACAAGAGCCTACAACACATATTCAACCAGAAGGAGCTGAATATGAGGCAAAGACGTTGGGTTGAGTTGCTGAACGATTATGACTGTGAGATAAAGTATCATCCAGGGAAGGCGAATGTGGTCGCCGATGCCCTAAGTCGAAAGGAGAGGATCAAGCCCATAAGGGTTAGGGCTTTAGAAATGATTATCCAAACCGATCTTTCCTTGCGCATTCGTGCCGCGCAGAAAGAAGCTCTCAAGGAAGGAAACCTTGAAGAAGAATATCTTCGTGGGATGGAGAAGCTACTGGTACCAAACGGGAAAGGAACGTTATGTTTTGAGAAAAGGATTTGGGTTCCTTTTTTGGAGGTTTAAGGAAGGTTATTTTCAATTAAGCTCACAAGTCACGGTACTCTATCCACCCTGGAGCGGACAAGATGTACCAGGATCTCAAAGATTATTATTGGTGGCCTAGGATGAAAGGCGATGTTGCTGTTTATGTGAGCAAATGTTTAACATGCGCTAAGGTTAAAGCCGAGTATCAGAAGCCTTCAGGACTTCTGCAACAACCCGAGATTCCCAAGTGGAAATGGGAACAAATCTCCATGGATTTTATTACAAAGTTGCCAAGAACCCCAAGAGGCCATGACACTATTTGGGTAATAGTGGATCGATTAACAAAGTCAGCACACTTCTTACCTATCAGAGAGAAGGATAATACGAGCAAGTTGGCCGAAATTTACATGAGAGAGATCGTCGCACGTCATGGAGTGCCTCTCTCGATCATCTCTGATAGAGACGGAAGGTTTGTGTCAAGGATTTGGCAATCCTTCCAAGAAGCTTTTGGCTCGCAATTGAATATGAGCACCGCATTTCACCCGCAGACCGACGGGCAAAGCGAGCGGACGATACAGACTTTGGAAGACATGCTGAGAGCGTGTGTTATGGATTTGGGCGGTAGCTGGGATAAGCATTTGCCTTTGGTCGAATTTTCATACAACAACAGCTACCACACCAGTATTGGTGTCGCGCCATTTGAAGCCCTTTACGGACGCAAGTGCCGATCACCCCTATGCTGGGCTGACGCAGGTGATAGGCAGCTTGCTGGTCCCGAAATCGTCCAAGAGACGACAGACAAGATTGCGCAGATTCTAAAACGCATCGAAGCAGCTCGCCACAGACAGAAAGCCTATGCAGATCCAAACCGGAAACACTTGGAATTCCAAGTGGGAGAAATGGTTTTATTGAAAGTTTCACCCTGGAAGGGTGTGGCACGCTTCGGAAAGCGTGGAAAGTTAAATCCGCGCTACATTGGTCCTTTCAGAATTTTGGAAAGAATAGGACTGGTAGCATACAACTGGACTTACCTGCTGAACTCCATTCAGTTCACGATACATTTCATGTATCCAACCTGAAGAAAAGTCCAACTCAAGATACCATTGCCATTCCCATCGACGAGATTCATGTTGACGACACGCTCCATTTCGTTGGAGAACCGGTTGAGGTTACGGATTGGAAAGTAAACAAGACCCGCCGGAGCAGTGTCAAGCTCGTCAAAGTTCGTTGGAACGCCAGACATGATCCTGAATACACCTGGGAGCGTGAGGACCGGATGAAAGAGAAATACCCCCACTTATTTCCTAGGAACCCTGCATCTACAAGCAGAACTTAAAATTTCGGGACGAAATTTTTCTAACGGGGGGAGAATGTGACAACCCTCACCAAACCAGGTATCCGTACGACTTAATTAATAATTAATTACTGCTTAATTACTGTGCTTGTTTGAAATTACTGATGAACTGCTACTTGATTTCTGATACATGCATATACCTGCATCATACTTTACTTACCGTCACTACATTATTTACATGCTGAACCTTAGTGACAAACATGATGCACAAAAAGCACAGTAGCACTATAAACGGATAACCTATTGAACATGCCGATAAAGCCAGCGTCAGGCAGACACTGCCCCTAAAGGCCTGTATGAGCCAGAAATATTTTACTACACTAGTGGTGAGTGTAGGGATACAAGGGTTGTAGAACTGCGTCTCTAGGAATAAGTTACAATGACTGGATGTGCCTAAAACGTGCTCTAAGCACAAAATTCAGCACTTTACATAATAATTCAGCTTTTAGCTAACTAATAAAGTGCTAAAACATGAGGAAAATATTCCCGACACTTTGGGAAATAAGTTGTGTCACTAAAAATGGTAATAACGACACTTTAAAGCTTTGTTAAGCACTTTAACGGATTACTATCCAACCGAACAACCGGACTTTACCCGGAACATGAAAATATTGTCATTTTCATTGATTATCTTTTTCTGAGCCAGTTAGGGTCCCTGAATACCCTAACACCCATTGTAACGCATAACACACTACTAACCGGGTTAATCCCTAAACTTAACTAGGTTTACCTAACTAACTTCTTAATGTTTGGTTGGAATCGAACTAGTACCCCCCCCCCCTTACAAACCGTCCCCAAGAAGGGGGACACCCTTGTCCTATTTCTTGATTATTTAATTACTTGTGCTTAATATCTAGAATACACAAAATCCAATGGTTAATTACCTTAAGCTTTGTCTATAAGTTAGATCCTTGGCACACCATAACCTTCACTTAACAAACATCAGAACTTAACTCTCTCTCTCTCCCTCTAAGAGCTACGGCAGAACACCCCCTTGGGCACCCACCCATTTTCGATTTTTGTTCATCTCATTCCAAGTTCATACAAGTGTTAAGGATCACCTACAAGGAAGCTTGGTGCAAACGGAAGGCGAAGGACCTCACTCTATTGCTTTTATCCTCTCATTTTGCGACTAGTTTCTTCCCTAGCCTCGAGCTAGTAGTAAGTTGCTTAAATCACCTTCCCGAACTATTTTAAAGTGGTTAATATGATTTGTAACGGTTAAAACTCGTAAACACGCAAGATGATACATAAAAGTTTACTAAAAATGCTTGTAATGATGGTTAAAAGCTCATATGTTGTGTAAATCTTGTAGTAATTGATTTGTGTGATTATTTGGACCCGATCTATGTTGTGGTAGCTCGGATCATCGTTTAACCCAGATTGGTCATGACCTTGGATCATGACATAAGGTTGTTTTGGAAGTAACAAGGGTTAAAGGATGAAACTCTACCACACACAAATCATGAACTTGTGTAAAAGCGATTTAGCTTGTGAAATAGTGTTTAAAACTAGTAGATCTACGGATCTACAAGCGGTATTTTCAAAGGACCACGTGTCAAAGAAATCATATATACTAAAGACGGATCTTACACTAACACGAATGATTTTTAGAACCCGCAAGTGTGTAAACACTTGTGTAACACTAAGTTTCGACAAAATAACTATTTTTGTAAAAGATGACAAGAAGTTGTAAAGATGGAATTTCTTTAAAAACAAGACTTTTACGAAATCGTATTGCTTTATAAAGATCCACTAAAAGTAATGGGATTTACTTCATAATATTAGAAAACTACAAGTTCATGAGATTCTTGCAAATTACATGTTTATTAACTAGTTTGATACGTTGAACATTGTTTTGATTGAATCAGAAAATTGCTGATTTGATTTACAAAAGAAAATGATACGCTTAAAAGCGTGGCCACCTCCAGTTACAGAGGAAACTCTGGCGAAATTTTTCTAAAAACCTAACACTTAGAATTATTTTCACTATAAGTGTTAGAGATACTTTTCGACTTGTTTTCAAAATATAGACTTCGCCGCGACTTTATTTACAAAATATCGGAGGTGGGATTTCACAAAATAAAACTTGGTAAATATATATTTAGTATATATATTTTTCATAAAGTCACTTGATATGTGTTTATGATTATTTTGTGAAAATACTAGTATTATTTTTAGGGTAAAAATAGTACTATCAAATGTTAATGGATCCAAAATAATACGAACGTCTCTACGATAATTATATAAGTTACACCGGTAATTATTATTACCACTCGATCATTTAAAACGTAACTTACGCATTTTAAGAAAATATGATTTAACGCGTATTTTTGTCGAGGTATTATTTTGGGAAAACGTATGTAATAGAAAATATAATATTTTTGAGAAGAATATTTATATTTTGGAGTTAGAAATAAAATATATTTTAAGTGAGACTTAATAATATATTTCGAAATTATACGAACGCTCATGTATTAAATCCCCCCATCCTTGGGAAGGAAAATGATTACCAAGTATACAGAATATAAACACGAAATAGTTGTCTAACTATTTCCCAAAAACTTAAACCATAAAGCTAAGGCACGGCCGTCGGTCTAATAGAGTTAGTACGTGTAGGTCGTCACACAGCTGCTTGATCAGGAAGACATACTTGGTAGAGACGCACCACTGTGAGTTCATGTCCCCCTTTTCTCTTAACTGTTTTCAGTTTTCTAAACTACGGGGGTGAAATACATGTTACTTTGATTACAAGTACTTTATACATGGTATGGTTAGCGTAAGGAAGTTTACTACTTAGATCATGTGAGTGGGTAGGAGCAACATGAGGCCATTAGTCCTCATGGTAGGACCGAGGGACAGGAGCGGTAGATCTATCTGGGTGTAGCGAGCCCAGCCCCAGGCCAAACTAGAAACGGACCTCGGGGTGACTTCGTGCCCAACGCATAAATCCGCTAGGTTTGAGTCTCCCTACTTGCACTTCACATATATCAGTGGCCTTGCAAACCATTGGTGATCTCAATTCCCTTATTTGCTACATACCAGGATTATTTCTATACTTACAAAGGTTTATTTACTCACTTACACATGAACTCGCTCAACATTATTGTTGATTTTTCAACTTACATGTATTTCAGGGAATTAAAGGATCTGGCGCGGTATGACACGTTTTCCCGCTGCACTAGTTACGAGGTCATCCGGGTTTAGGGAATGTGACTCTTTCCTGGACAAGTCACAGTCCTTAAACTATGCTTATGTTATGTTGTGTTTGTTGAACAATGTTTATGTCGTTAGGATGTGTTTCCGTTAAGACAATGTTATTGTATTTGGTTTTTAAAACTTAATCGAATGGATGATCTTGCATGGTTTTATTTCATATAGCTTTGTTATGGTTAAGCTATGGTATTAAGAAGTCACACCAAATTAACCATGCTTCCGCAAAGCCAGGGTGTGACACACGGCCGAAATGCCAGATAACTATCATGGGGTAGCCCCCACGGCTGGATTGCCAGAATTAATGGGTTAAACAACTTACGTTTTCAAATATGGGGTAACCCCCACGGCAGGGATGCCAGTTAAAGGAACTATTTTTGGAATAACTAAAACCAACAACCAACTGTGAACTCGCTCAACTTTGTTGTTGATTCGTTGCTACATGCCTTGCAGGTCATTAGGTACCCATGGAGCTTGTACAGGGAGGAACGGTTGTTGTGGGACATGGCGATGTGTGCCATGCTTTAATCATTATTTTATTTCATATTTAATACTGGCTATGGGTTTTACAAATTATGCTTCCGCTAAACACTTAACTATGCTTTGGTTTTTGAACACCATTCATATTGGTTGGTTGAATTATGTTTACTTACATGCTTGTTCAATATGATTGGTGGCTTGATCCTGGTCAGTCACGCCTCCAAGCGGTGATACTCCGCGTGTGGATTTTGGGGGTGTGACAGACTGTGATATTCAATATCACGAAGGAAAGGCAATCGTAGTTGCAGATGCCTTAAGTCGTAAGTATCTTGAAAAGCAAAAGCGAGTTCGTGCTCTTAGATTAAATCTACAGTTAGATTTAATGGAATAATTAAAGGATGTTCAGGAAATAGCAATCCAGGATATTGCTGAAGGAATGAAAGGGTGGATAAAGGAATTAGAGCAAGGAGCAGATGGAATTTGGAGATTCCATAAGAAACGAATTTGGGTACCTAAGCAGGGAGAATTAAGAAATAAAATCTTAGAAGAAGCTCATAAATCTAGGTATACCATGCATCCTGGTAACAATAAAATGTACCAAGATTTAAGGAATAATTTCTGGTGGATAGGAATGAAAAAGGACATAGCTAGATATGTTTCTAAATGTCTAACTTGTTCACAAGTTAAGGCAGAACACCAGAAACCTTCAGGTCTACTACAACAATTAGAAATGCCAGTATGGAAATGGGAACTCATAACAATGGATTTTGTTACTAAGTTACCCAAAACTAGAAAGGGTAATGACGCAATTTGGGTAATTGTAGATCGATTAACCAAATCAGCTCATTTTCTACCCATGAAATAAACCTTTAGTATGGAAAGGTTAGCCAAGTTGTATGTAGATGAAGTCGTATCCTTACATGGAGTTCCACTCTCCATTGTATCAGATAGGGATAGTCGTTTCACTTCCCACTCCTGGACAAGTTTCCAAGAAGCTATGGGAACCCGACTAAATCTAAGTACTGCATATTATCCTCAAACAGACGGACAAAGTGAAAGGACGATCCAAAATCTAAAAGACATGCTTAGGGCATGTGTGATAGATTTTGGTGGAAATTAGGATAACCATTTACCTTTAATTGAATTCTCCAATAACAATAGTTATCATTCAAGTATTGAAGCTGCCCCGTTCGAAGCACTGTACAGACGTAAGTGTAGAACTCCAGTATGTTGGGCAGAAATAGGAGAAAGTCAATTATCAGGACCTGAAATTGTACACGAAACTACCGACAAGATCACTCAAATTAAGGAAAGACTAAAGACGGCTCGAGATCGCCAGAAGAGTTATGCAGACAATAGGCGTAAGCCGTTAGAATTTCCAATCGGAGACAAGGTTCTCTTAAAAGTTTCTCCTTGGAAAGGAGTAGTTCGGTTCGGTAAGAAAGGAAAGCTAAGTCCAAGATACATAGGACCATTTTCAGTAATCCAACGTATAGGACCAGTTGCTTATCGTCTACAATTACCAGAGGAACTCGCTGGGGTACATGATGTATTTCATGTATCCAATCTCAAGAAATGTTTATCAGACGAATCATTGGTAATACCTCTTCAAGATATAGAGGTAAACGAAAAGTTAAAATTTGTTGAGAAACCTCTTCAGATAGAAGACAGAAAAATCAAATTTCTCAAGCACAAACGACTAGTGCTAGTCAAGGTCAGATGGGATTCCAAGAGAGGACCCGAGTACACTTGGGAGTTGGAATCGGAGATGAAAAGAAAGTATCCTTACTTATTTCAATGAATCTCGAGGATGAGATTTTAAATAAGGTGGGGAGGATGTACGGACCTTCAAAAATGTCCTAAAAAGACCCGTAACTAAAAACCTGGACCCCCAAAACCTTAATCCATAACAAAAATCAAGAAATCCAATTTTATGGTCTTCAGGCGGGCCGTGTAAAGGATGACCAGACCCTTAAGCGGGTCGCGTCAACATCAAATTTGACCGGATAAGTATCCGGGCCACGTATAACCCATCTGGCAACCCTAACTCGTGATCCAGCAAACCTACGCGTAGACTAGGCGGCCTCGCGGGCCGCGTAAAGTTTGGCTTAGGGCTCACGCGGGCCACGTGAGACCCAAATTTCTGCTATAAATAGGTTGGATCATGAGCAGTCTTCTGGTGTCGAAATCAACTTTCAAAAACGAAAGTATACTGCTCCAAAGTCGAAAATTCAATTATTATAACGAGGCGCTGCTACGATACAGGGTATTAACTCAATCGCTGCTACGATTCAATGTCCGATCGATTGAAACTATCCAATGGATGTTTAAGTGCTGCCCACATTAGGGTTATGCTTTGTCATTCATCGTGAATTCGATGGATGTTTAAGTATCGCACTTTTTCATTCGTTGTGAGGGTTTAATCTCGTGAGTTATCGTAAATGCTGTATTAGTTACTGACCTAGTTCGTGTGCATGTTATTTAAATTTAGGTTACAAGGCTAATCAGTAGGCTAAACTCTGCCCGTATAAATCTGCAATGTGAGTCATCTCTTTTATCAAAAGTATTTTACAATACTCCATTTTCAAATGTTATAATTACATGGAGTAAGTCGTGGTTATCTTAATCACTGGCTAGTGGGGTATTGTGCACATTACTAATTTCTCACGGGTTAGGCTAATAAATCCTAACAGTGATAAACGTCACTACTTGGGGAAAGACCCAATAGTGGTATGACCATCGTCACCAGGTGACACGGCGCCAGATAAAAATAAGATAGAAGCCATTGTAATCGCTATTATGCTGTAATTGATAACTAATGTGTCGTTTTACATACTTGAATGACTCGCCAGTATTTCCCCGCTGATAAAATATTTTTAAAACATGTTTCAGGCGACCTGCTATAAATCAAGGAAAACGTGCTACGGAGCACTAACAAAGCTTGAAGAGGTGGCTCAGTTAAAATGAATAAACATGTTTTAATAAATCAGGGAATTTACTTGTGAAATTCCTCTATTGTAATTTACGGGGTTTATCCCGCATTATGAAATAAAATAATCGGGCATTTTCGAGTGTTAAAAAGATCTTGTAAAATCTTCCGCTGTCGCATCATAAATACCACGGGTTCCTGTCCCGCGGCTCCTGACCGGGTCAAACCGGGGCTGGGGCCGTGACATTATACCTTATGGTCACTTCGTTTAAGTAGTTGTATGATAGGTAGTTTATATGCCTTAGGAAAATGACCAAAATGCCCTTTTTATGCATAATTGATATTTAAGCATATGTAACCCAAATTTTTGTCATTTAAATGATTATGCAACATAATTAAACATGTTAGGGCATATAATACTTGTCGTAGGACTAGATAGACGGGCCAAACGCGTTTTACGCGAACGACGCGTTAAAGTAGCGTATGCTACCTAAACGGGTCGTAAGCACTTAGGTTAGGTTTCCTTTTAGTATGTAGGCCTTGTTAAACCATATCATATGAGAGATCCCACACTCATTTGGTTTACGAGACCTCATCCTATCCGATCCTCCGTTTTAGGTCCGGTTTATTTATGTAGTTACCTATATTAGGTACCGTTTGATTTTCGGGACTCCTCTAGCTTGCTTGTTAGTTGTTCAAGACTTCTAAGCACCCTCAAGTGAGTACGTAGTCCCCTCTTTTACTGTTTTCAACTGTTTTGGGGTGAAGCATGTGTACCTATCTGTTATTTTCATGATTTCAAAGTATAATTGATTATACATATTAGTACTTATCTTTTGACAAACTGAATGACTATCTATGGTTTAAACACTGATTTTTCAAAGATTATAAAATTAATTGTTGGAATAGTACTTATTTTTGTTCACCAGACCAGTTGGTAGTATGATATAGCGCTATAGGATTTGACACCCCATTCCTGTTGTCATGGAATGTCTGAAACCAATTTGTTTCTCCATCCAAATAGGGATTGCCTTTGTGGTATCCCTATAGTCTCAAAGGTGTATTTTGATGCACTATGTCTGAATGAATTCTTAAGTCACATTATTATTGTATATTAAGTTATACTCCCAAAAGTATAGTTTGATATGCTCTCATATGTGATATCGTACAAAACCAACATATATTTTGTTAAAAATCTAAAACATAGTTTAATATATTATTTGTAATCCAAAACATAGTTTAATATGTTATTTGTAATCCAAAACATAGTTTAATATGATATTTGTAAACCAAAACATAGTTTAATATGATATTTGTAAACCAAAGCATAGTTAAATATGTTATTTATAAATCCAAAGTATACTTTTGATATACTACTGAAAATTATTATTTTTCTTATCAACTAAAGTATATTTAATATATTATTTGTTTAACGACTGGGTTTTGGTTAGTGTTTAGATAACGGGACGGGTGTGATGTGATGAAAACATGGTAGATACGTCGCTGGTACTTCTTATATATAAGTGTTTTCATCACATTACATACCGTGTTGTTATTTAGTACACTTGGGTTATCAATATTGGAACTGAAATATATTTTAATATATTACTTATTCGACTTTCTTAAAAACCAAAGTATATTTTTATATATACTATAAACCTTTTTATCAAAATATTGTTTTTCAAACAATATATTCTATACAAACTCCTTTTACTTACTTATTAAATTTTCTATGTATTATTATTTTATACCATCTGATTTCTTATAAATGATTTATAAAAGAAAACCTTTTACAAGGATCATGACTACTTTTATTAAAACTTTTTCTTTAAACTCATAAGTCATGAATCCTAATTACAATAAAACCTATGTATCTCACAGGCATTTTTATGTTGACGTACCTATTTTTACACATGTTTCAGGTGCTGCTTTATGACGATTGTTGATACATACTACACTTAGGATGGACCAGTGCCTTAGCGACTTTAAAATTTGAAAGACAATATTTGTATTTATCTGATTTGTAATAGAACAAAGATTTCAATGATTCAATAAAACAAAATTATTTGATCCATGGTTGTGAAACAATGATTCTGTTACAACACTCCCCGACGTTTCCGCCACGTCTTGTTGTTTTACGTGGTCGGGGTGTGACATCTGTCATCACGCCTACACTTAAAAACCCATTTGGTCTTTATCAGCTTCTGATTTTCAGGTAAATCAACCAATCTCCATACTCCCAGCTTCTCAAACTGCTGCAGATCTTCCTGTATCGCATTTACCCAGCTATCTTCAGTTAAAGCTTCTTTATATGTCTTTGGCTCTACCTGCGAAATGAAGCATTTCAATGAGAATTCTTCCTGTAATGGTGCTACAGAAGAATAAAAATAAGTAAGCCCTTTATTGATTTGTTCTCTCGTTTTCACTCCACTCTGAAGTTCTCCGATGATTTGTTCTGAAGGATGATACGACAAAGTTCTTGGTATGACTGTGTCTGTCACGCTCACTTCCGATTGCAAGTTTGTGATATCTTGATCACCCGTGTGATCAACAACATCCGTAGTCACAGTATTTGGTTCCTCGTCAAAAACCGGATCGGTTTCCGGTTCTCAGTCGTCAGATTTATCAAAATCTGGAGCTGTTTCATCTGGAGCTTCGTGCGTTGTTCCACTTGGACCGGCCTCGTGATCATTAGTACCCACGTTGGGTTGAGAAACTACCAACGGTCTCGGTACTTGATCTTGCATTTGAGATTGTTGTTGTTGGTATAAGTATGCTAGTTCCTCTTCACTTGGCTCAGTCGGCAACTAGAACGACTCCCAGAGTTTATCGTAATCGAAAATCAATCTTTTTCCGGGAAGTTGGCTCGGAGTTGTATACCGTTGACAGTCGACATGCTGAACTTCAATAATCTTTCCCAGGCATGGAACGAATACTCTCTTCAGTGGACTCGAATAACCTACAAAAATACCTTCATTAGCTTTCGCACCAAATTTACCATCTGGATCAATAAAAGTACAAGGTGATCCAAACGGTTCTAAAAATTTCAGATTTGGTTTATAGCTATGAAGCAACTCTAAACAGGTCTTCTTGTATTTTTTCACTGTGAGAATACGATTCAGTGTATAGCATGCTGTTGCAACTGCTTCACTCCAAAAGTATATAGGCAATTTGAAATCTGCCAGCATTGTACGTGCCGTTTCAATCAGCGTGCGATTCTTTCGTTCAGCTACACCGTTTTGCTATGGAGTATACGGTGCGCTGAATTTATGAAGAATGCTTTTGTCGTTACAGAACTCAAGCATACGGTTGTTTTTAAACTCTGTTCCGTTATCGCTTCGAATTCTTCTAATCGGCAGTTTGTACAGCGTCTCCATCTTCTTGAATGATTTCATCAATGATTCAAATGTTTCGTCTTTGCTTATGAGAAACATCACCCAAGAAAATCTTGTGAAGTCGTCAGTGACTACTAGACAATAGGACTCTCCACATACGCTCTTTACATTTACCAGACCAAAAAGATCCATATGGAGTCTTTCTAGCGGTAGCCTGATTGAATTCAACAACTTCTTTGGGTGTGACTTCTTGGTTTGCTTACCCTTTTTGCATTCTACACAGTCATCATTCAAATGGAAATTTTTCAGATTAACACCTTCAACTAAATCATTGTGTACCAAGAAATTCATTTTTCTCACATGAATGTGGCCCATCTTTCGATGCCACATTCTTGACTCTTTTTCAGTTGCTTTTGTTTTTTTACAAAACATTTTGGCTTTTTGTCTGATGTTGTTGCGATGCTCATGTCCAGGACATACAAATCGTTTTCCCTAGGAGCTCGCATCAACACCATATTTTCAGGAATTTTAAAACCTGGTTTAAGAATTAAGCATTCAGTTTTTGTAAAATGAACTGTGAAAGTTTTGTCACAGATCTGCGATATGCTCAACAGATTGTTTTCAAGTTCGGCGATATAGTTCACTTTATCAAACGTTACTACTCCATTGGTTAATATTCCTACACCAACGATTCGACCACCCCGTGTTCCCGCAAATCTAACATATCCTCCGTTGATTGATTTGACGTCATAGAGCAAAGCCAACATTCCAGTCATATGCCTTGATGCGTCGCTATCCATGATCCACTTTGAGATAATAGATCTCGAAAGCCCCTGCACACGTCACAGACAATCATTTAAACAACGATACCCACGATTTTTCCACAATTGGTATGCTACCAAACACGATATCATGAGTTACATCGACTTTAGGAATGTCGAAAATCACATTCGGAACAACAGGTTTTGGTTTTGATTTCAGATCTCCCTCCTTAATAGGTGGGAATTCATCAATCACTTTTTCTAACTCGAATTCAATTTTACCTTCATTTGTTACAAACATTGTTGATTCAGATTTTAGGATCTTTTCATCTTCTTTTCTTCAAATGATTGTTTTGGTTTTTCCACCAATGATTGGTTTTGAAAAATTTTGGTTTTATGATAAACCTTTGAAGTCTTTGGAGATTTCGAAGATTCACCAATCTCAAAGGTAGATTTTGGCTTATCCTCTGACTTCAAAGATTCACCTCTATTCAGAATACGTACGGGGGAAACCATCGGTGTTTTACCTTTAACATCATTTGAAGTTTTCGGTTTAGGTTTCTGAAAAACAGGTTTTTCAATCTTTTTAACACACTGTTTGGCCATGTGACCAATTTCGTTGCAGCGGTAACAGACTCTTTTGTCATACTCAACAAAAGTAGATCTGTTGGTCTCATCTTTCAACTTTTGAGCTGCATTGAAATCGTCAATAGCTTTCTGACTAAAGATATAATCTTTCTCAACTTCAGTACTAGGACCAACAACGAACACATCATTTAATTTCTCCTTTGACTTGACATCCTTTTTAGCCATTTTCTTTTCAAAACTAACACCTTTCTTTTTTAAATTGCTTCCGCGTCTTTTGTTGTTGCCACCATTACCCACCCTATCATCTTTCTTTCCTGGGTTGTTGGTTGGTTGGTTTTTAAGAAAAGACTATTTCGGTTTTGAAAGAAATGTATTGTTGTTCACTTTAGAGATGTCAATTTCAACAAGCTTATAAACTTTCTCAACATTTTCCAGTTTGGCATTCTGAATTGGAAATTCAAAATCAGTGTAAAGTTTGTCAGTTCCGGTCATCGTGTAAGCCACCATGATCGAATCGTCATTCACAACTTGTTCTGATTTTGGAATGAATTTGTCAAGAAAATTTCCATCATCTTCAGAATCCGAACTGGAACTTTCTAAATGAGTTTTGACTGTACCGAAATCTGAGTTATCACTTTCTTCATCCAACACTTGGTCAACAACAGTTTTAATCACTTGTGACTCGTTGTCAGTGTTAGATGGAGAGAATGTAACATCAATGTTTTCTGGTAACTCATTCTCTACAGTTCTCAACTTGAGATTCAAAGCTGCTTCCACCCCATCTGGATATTTCTGTGTATAATGATTCCAGATTGGGGGTGGAACGTTGTTGAAAGCAGGTTTAGCATCAGGTTGTTGAGGAACAATCTGATCTATCACATATTATGAAGAAATGTAACTAATCAATTTCTTATCAATCCTTTCATTCTCAATTCGCATCAATTCAAGTTCCTTTTTCAAAGATGCGATTGTGTCTAAATGAATATTAATCACCATTTGTTTTTCCATGACAGTTCCTTTTAACAAGTTAGTAGCTTTATCATTTTCTCTACTTTCATTTTGAATCCTTTTGATTGATTTTGATAAAGTGTCATAAGCATTTTTCACATCATAAAGATCGAGTTTTACTTTATCGGTATATTTCTTCAATTCTTGAAACTGTTTGTCTTTTTCAAGACAATCCATGCAGGTTTTTGAACAGTTTTTGCATGGAGTTTCAGGAATTGAATCTCTCTTTTCAAAAACCTTTTCTTCATTTTCAGTTTTAATATCTGGTTTACCAAAACCATCAGACTCAGACTCTGATTTTTCTCCTGATTTGATCTCCACATTTTCTGATTTGAATTCGGACTCCTTTTCGATTGACTCCATTTCGACTAACTCCTTTTGGACTGACTTCATTTCTACAGACACTGACTCTTGATTTTTGTCTACCTCTTGTAGCTTCACCATCAGTGCTTTATCAGCTATATCCTTGAGAGTTTCTTCATTCATCTCTTTAGAAACATCAATAATTTCTTCAACTGGAGTCTTTTCAACTTCATATTGTGGACAGAAACCGGTAGTTGGCTCATTGAAGAAACCTGCAAAAGACTCAAACATGTTAGGAGGCATTATTGATTTGAAAGAACTAGCAATAATCTCTTGTTCGGATTGATAGTAATAAACTTCTGCAGCTGCCTCTTCCAGCTCTGCCAAACTCTCTTCACTCATAACTTCACCAACTTCCTCAGCTTCAACAACACACTCTGGCTCTTCAGTAATCTACGCCATCATAGCAAGACCTTCACCAGGAATATATTTATCCCAACTAAATCCTTCTGGTAGCTTCTCATCATCCTGATTTACCAGAAGAGCCATTTCAGGCTTGTTCTCAATCTGAGGTCTTGGGTTGAATGGTTGCTGACTATTCTTGTGATAGATTGCTTGTCGGTAGTAGTCATTTGCAAACGGATTTTGATGGTTGTTTACTTCCCTGTTTGGACACTCGCGTTTGAAATGCCCCTTTTCTTTGCATTTGAAACACGTAACCTTTGCTTTGTCAAATCCAATCTTACAATCAGGTCCTGCGAGACTGTTTCGTCCGGTTATTTCCATAAATCTCTGTGCTCGTCTCACGAGGCTCGCCATGCCCCATTTGATATCGATAAGCTCTAGCTCTTCAGGATCAATTTGATCGTAATCCTCCTTTGTCATGTCAGGATTACCGATCCTTCCAGCCACTAGACTCTCATATGATTCAAGAACGGAAGCTAATAGTGCGATGTGTTGCTTTGCAGCTGCTTCTGTAGAATCTTAACCATTCTTGATGTTTACAGTAATGTTGCACTGTATCCCAGAAACGTAACTCTGATTATTTGAACTTGACGAGCTTTGAGGAGACTCTTGAACCTTTGGATTTGGTTCATAACTTGTGAATGGTGAATGGCTGTTGTTTGGTGTGCTTTGTGAAACTCCCGATGAATCTGCACTAAATGATGTCTGAATTTTAGGACTTGGAGTAGTCGTAGCAGATGAACTTCCTTTGTAGTACAACTGAACATCTTGTTGTACCTTTCTTATCTTTCGAAGTTCTAACTCATACCCTTCGATCTTCTTGATGAATCTTCTTAGACTAAAACCAGCATACTCCAAATTGTTTTTCAACATCATCAAGTATGTACCCCACTCATCGTACGGTAAAGCATCAGCCAATTTATCCACCTATTCTTCATCTGTTTGATTGATGGACAACCGCTTCATCTCTACAACCAAATGGCAATACCTCTCGATCAATTCTTTTGTCGATTCTCCCTTGATAGATGTAAAAATATCAAACTCCTTTTTGAGTAACGCCTTCTTGCTCTTAATCATTGCAGCACTTCCAAGAAATTTGACTTTAAGTGCATTCCAGATAGACTGCGAATCATTCTGATGTTGTAGCAAAACCAAAATATCCTCTTTGATGGCTTGCTGTAAGATACTCATCATTTTCTTCTCGGCTTTAAAACTATCTTGTTCGGCTGGAGTAAAGTTCCCAAGTGTTTTTTCAATACCAGCTTCATTTTTCGGAACAACATACTTTGACTCAATTTTCATCCAACACTCAAAATGATTTTCCTGTACCCATGTTTTAAACCTATCTGACCATCCTAAATACTCGTCGATATTCATCAATTTCGGTGGCTTCTGCATTGTACCAAGCTCATTTTCCATGTTTACGTTTTGTGCAATACTCGCTGGAGTTTGAGCAGCTGTCATTCCCCCTCCGAAAAACGAGTTATATAATTCTTGGTTATCCATTTTAAAATGAAATCAGTTTCAAAAAAATTTCTAAGTTTTTGAAAAATGCACTTTTCAAACGAAATGACTTCTACACGAAATAGACTTTCAAACGGAATGGACACACAAACGAAATGGACTTTCAAGCGAAATCAACTTTCAAGCGAAATGGCAATTTCAAATGAAATGAAATGCCATTTCGTGCGGAATGAGTAAAAAGTTCCTTTTCGTGCGAAATGATCAGACACAATGGTTTTTCAAATGAAATGGTTCATTTCGTGCGAAATGAACAGATTTTCAAGCGAAATGGTAACAGCTCACACGAAATAGTTCATTTCGTACGAAATGAACTCAATTTTCAAACGAAATGCTGTTCGTTCACACGAAATGAAGTTTTGGCACATTTTGATCAATTTTAGTCTGAATTTAGGTCTGAAACTTTCAAGGATTGATTAAAATGGTGTTTTACATGTTATATTCAAAACTCAGTCCATTTTGTCTGTGGAATCGTTCAAAAATCCAAGAATGAGTAGAAGTAAACCATTCAAAGCACTGATTCAGCCGATTTGACTCATCCTGAGCTCTGATACCACTTGTAGGATCGATATACGACCTGAATGAGTCGGTCTGAGTCAAATCTAAGTCACTAGAATGGCGGAAACAAACTAGTAACTGAGAATCGGTGTTAGAATGTGAGTAGAAACAGAGATATTCACTTTAAACTGGTTTTCCATTGCTTTTAGACGTTAATACACTAAGAAAATCTGACAGCACTTCGTTACAGACTTCACCAATTCGTGCCAAATGGAAAACCCAACACCCATATATATAGGGCCACCATTCCGCACGAAATGACACATTCCATTTCATACGAAATGGCTAACTTCCTTTTCATACGAAATGGCCTTAGGTCCATTTCGTGCGAAATGGTTACAACACCAAACAACTTTAACTTTTTACATTAAGGACCCTATTACAAGCTACTTGACACGATCTAGACTGTTGACGTAGGCGATAGACATCGTGTACCAACAGAAATGGATATAGAACAATTTAATCCAGAGCAGCCGCAGCCGCATGAGCGTCAACTGCCGGATCCTCTCGAGAATCACCCGTACTTGGAGTTTCCTCCGGAGTCCGACGCTGCTCTCCGTTGCGAGAAGCTTCAGAAGATGCATGTCGGTGCCCATTTTGCTGTTTCTTGGAAAAGCCTCCGGGAGCTCGCGGTTGAAGATTGGGCGCGGGAGTTTGTTCCCTGTGATTCACCGTGGGATCGGCTGTTTGAGCTATCGTTTATGCCGAGCTACAGGGCGATACTGATCGAGTTTCTGTCGTCGGTCGAGTTTCATCCTCGTCGGCCAGATCAGGTTGTGGACCCCGCGCAGCCCCTTCCCCCGCCCGAGGTTTCTTTTCGCATGGCCGGTCAGGCGCGTTCTATGTCGCTTGCAGACTTTGCGGTGCATAGAGGTTTGTATACGGAGGCTGAGATCGCTACGGATCTATGTACGACGGTAAGTTTAACACAAATTTTGTATTATTATTATTTTAATATATAACATTTAAGATTTAATATTAATTTAACGTTTAATAAACATTCGTGTAAACAAGGGTTGGTAATGGTTGATAAACCCACGCTTTTAGGGTTTTGGGGTGTGATCGCGGACATCAGTCATTGGGACCACCAATAATCCAAGGGGAGGGTTACGCTGATTAAGGATCCGCTCTTCAGGTACATTAGTTATTATTATTTTAATAATAGTTATTATTAGTTAAATAGAAAATATATTTTTTTAAACCTAAATTGTTTTTTTTCTAAACAGAAAACTGTTTTATTTTAAAATACAGTAAACTGTTTAAAAAAAACAGAAAAACAATTTGTTAAAATACAGTAAACTGTTTTTTTTTTAAAACGTCGCCCGTAAGGCGCATAGGTGACTAACGAGCGACGAAACTAAGATCGCCGTTAAAATATTTTTTTTATTGTTTAGTCGAAGTCGAACCGTAAGGCGCGTAGGTCCCTAACGAGCGTCGAAACTAAGATCGTCGTTTTATATTTTAACGACGAACTTAGTCTCGACGCTCGTTGGGGACCTACGCGCCTTACTGTTCGACTTCGACTAAATAATAAAAAAAAATATTTTAACGATGATCTTAGTTTCGACGCTCGTTAGGGCCGTACGCGCCTTACGGATGACGTCGACTAAATAATAAAAAAACATAATTTAACGATGATCTTAGTTTCGACGCTCGTAAGGCGCGTACGGACCTATCGAGCGTCGAAACTAAGTTCGTCGTTAAAATATTTTTTTTATTATTTAGTCGAAGTCGAACCGTAAGGCACGTAGGTCCCAAACGAGCGTCGACAGTAAGATCGTCGTTTTATATTTTAACGACGAAGTTAGTATCGACGCTCGTTAGGGACCTACGCGCAATACGGTTCGACTTCGACTAAATAATAAAAAAAATATATTTTAACGACGAACTTAGTTTCGAAGCTCGTTAGGCCCGTACGCGCCTTACGGACGACGTCGACTAAATAATAATAAAAAAATTTAACGACGATCTTAGTTTCGACGCTCGTAAGGCGCGTAGGTCCGTTACGGGCGTCGAAATCCGTAACGAATCAAAAATATATTGTTTTTTTTATCCTCATTTAGTAGATGTCGTCTGATTATTATTTACTGACTGGTTTCCTTTTGTGCAGGTATTTGCACAAGATAATTTCCACTTCGATCACCGCTCAAAACAAGAGCCAAGAGTGGTGTACCAGTGATGACTTGTTTTTCTTATATTGCCTCTTATACAAGAGGCCGTGCGCTCTCGCCCACGCGTTGGCGCAGTACTTCGCCTCCGCGCATCATGGACATGAGCGCGGACTGTTATACGGCGGCGCCTACATGACTAGGATACCCCTTTCGTTGGGCTATCATCCGGAGAATGACCGCGATCGTGTAGGCCCGGTGAAACAGCCGAAGCGGATGGGGATGAACACAGTATCCGGAATGCACGTTACCAAAGCATATCCATGCGGGAAGCGGCTTAAGAATCAGGACGGCGGGCAATACCAGCTTACACAGCTGTCGGCACAGTTCGATCCGGTATTTTCCCCGCGCGATCCGGAGGTGCCGGAGGCGCATGAGCCGACCGTCGTCATTCCGGAGCCACCACATCCGCGTGGACCACCCGGGGCGCCTCAGTTCCCACGGCATGTTTGGACCGATCCTGACCATCATATCAGCGGCTACGTCGCGACGTTGACAGGCACAACTATCTGTTGGAGTGGGTGGTTGCGGAGCTGCAGGAGCGCCGACAGCGTGACGGGTTACCTCCACGACCCTTCATTACGGATGCGGAATGGGATCAATATCAGGAGCAGCAGCCATAGTATTTTATCATTTTGTTATGTATGCACAAACTTTTGCTGTATATATCAAACTTTTGGTGTACATATAAAACTTTTGCTGTAAACGGTTTTAACATATTCGAACAGTACCCGGGTATTTCCACTTATTTAAGCTATAATATTTTAGCGTTATAGTATTCGAACCGTATGTACGCTTTTCAAAATTTTAACATTATACGCTTTTCGACGACATCGACTAAATAAATTAACGACGACGTCGACTAAATAATAAAAACACTATATATTTTTAACTCGTTATATATTTTAAGCGAGTTAACGTTGTAACCGGGTGAGAATTTATACCACAAATAGGCCGAATGATGAAACAAAATTCTGAAAGGTTATATACGATGCGTATAGCTCTATACGCAACGTATATAAACCTTGTAAAAATCTGATGCTTCAAACCTACTAAAATGACCCTAAATTTTCAGATGGTTTATATACGCTGCGTAGAGAGCTATACGCAGCGTATATAAACCCTTGTTTTCTGTGCAATGATTGGTGATTAGGCACTAAGATCCATGGTTTACCTACGCAGCGTATAGGGTTTAACCCTATACGCTGCGTATAGACTTATACGCTGCGTAGGTAAACCCTTATTTTACTAAGGTTTGGTGTGCCAATAGGTACAACCTAAATTTACCCATTATAAAACTTTAGTATACCAAAATACACCAATAAGCGATATTTTTTACCCAAATCAACAAATTTCTTATAGAATGAGTCATACGTGCCAGGTGTAACCGTTATTAACTTTGAAATATCAAGTACTACCTCAAACTCAAAACATCATGTATTAATGTTTGTAAAAAGATTCTATTGCACATATACATTTTCTTAGACTCCTAACTATGAATTGTTGATGCAAACCCAGTTTCACATTAGAAGTAGAGGAAAGTAACTTACTCCTATTGCAAATTGATTTTACATTAAACCCAATATGATCTCTTATACATATTAAGAAAAATTCATCTTATAAACTCTTGACCTTTAAGCAGTGGCGGACATAAGGCTTACCGGGGGGCAACCTCCGCTACGGCTTGGCGCGGAAAAATTTGGAAAAATTAGTGTAAATTTTGGAAAAATGCGCGGAAAAATTTGGAAAAATTTGACGTTTTTTCGATTTCGTTAGGGCTTATTTATAAAACGTTACGGCTTAGTTTCGTTTCTAGATCCGCCACTGCCTTTAAGGTTGTATAAGGTCATAATTTAGCCACTATAAACTCTTGACTTCTCCAACTCATGTAGTAAAGTCTTACTTAAACACTACTAACTAAATACATACTCTTTTACGTGTACACCAATTGAACTTGAAGTTACTGTATATGACCATGATTATGTCTGTACCTTAAACCTAGCCTCTTCACTCCATATAAACTGTCCCATACCCCCATCTTACATGTGTGTATAAAACGCTTGTATGTTATACATGTTTGATGGTACAACTTGTGCTTTCTTGTCAGTGGCGGACCTAGGAATTTTTCCATGGGGATGCGGAACATTTTTAAAAATTTTAGACCCCTAGGTATATAAGTAAAAAAATCGGTTCGTATCGGGTCGGGTCGGGTCATGTAAAACAAACGAACATCAAACTAAATTTATATAATCATTAAAAACAAGTCAAACCTTGTTACAAACATAATTAAAACGTCGACGCCCTACGGGTTTTCATTTTTTGAAATCTATCCAAAACATCATCTAAAGCTAATTTCTTAAGCAATTCTTTCTCTATATAACATAAGTTCATCGCTCCATAACATAATGTTTCAATTTTAATTTTCAACTATTCAAGCCCTAGAAATCATAACGTAAGTTGTAATCACCCTAAAAATATATAAACAACATAATCACCCTAAAAATCATCTAAACAACAATAAACGTCAAAAAACACAAAATTTCAAAGCTATTTAACAACTTTATTACCCTTTTTTTCTCCTATAATATCAACCAAAATCATCAAAATAATAAAGAAACTTACCCGTGTTCGGATTCCGGTTAGTTTTGGTGTCGAACGACGATGGTATGGTGGCTGATTACGGTGGTCGCCGGCTGCTGGACTGTTGTCGCTGAGTGATGTTGTTCGTTGGCAGTACAGGGACGCAAGAGAGAGAGAGAGCGGGATAGAATTTCTAAAGGTTTTGGGCTTTAATTATTTTATTATAGTTTGAAATATTGTTGGGTTTGGTTAATGAGCTAAGACTTAGTGGGCTAGCTAGTTAGGAATTATAAGTGGGTAAATGTATGGGTATTTGGGTTTAGTTGGTTAGGTATTAAAAGTTATATAATTTAGGTAGTATATTTTTTTAAAAAAAATAAGAGTTTACTAAAAAAAATTAAAATATAAATTGATAACACTTTTTACCTAAGGGGTGCGGACGAAAAATTTCAAAGGGTGCGGTCGAAAATTCCAAGGGGTGCGGACGAAAAATTCCAAGGGGTACGGACGAGATTTTCGACGGAATTTAGGCCTAATTTTTTTTTCCCCGGGGGTGCGCCCTCCCACCTTGGGGTGGGCTTGGGTCCGCCCCTGTTTCTTGTACGCCATTAGCCATTGAAAACCCACATTTCAATACTGTTGGAAACAAAAATGGGAAGTAAGAAAATCTTCATCTTACCTAACTTCCTCAAAACACACTTTCTTATAATAATAGCTTCCAAATCGTTAAGAATTGCAAATCTACCAACTATGCACGTAACTCAATTACCAGATTCACACGCTGATTAGTGGGTGTGTGAAAGACGTGTGAAAAACTGACGATAAATCTTAACTCGACTTTGAAAGTTTTTCTTGAATATCATTTAATAAACAAATTGTGAGTTGTCACCAATTTACAAGATTGATTAGTTGCCCATATAATTAATTAAATTTCGTATATAACTTATTATTTGATGGCAAGATATTATAGTTTATATTTTTTTTAACGTCTAATTTCTTTAATCACATGTCGTCTGTGTGACTTGAATGCAAGACCTTCCCCTTCCCAACCTAAGTTTTTTTAAAGACTTTGCATTTATCAATAGACCACCACCCCATTAATTATTATAGTTTATATACAAGCAACATATTGTAAGACCAGACGGTATGGGGGCCGGCTTAGGCCCGGCGTGGCCCGGCGCCGGTCCCCCACACCGCTCCCCTCGGCCCAACATGTGAAAACCGGCTCCCACTAGACGATTGTAACGGGCCTCTCTCCTAACACACACACATCTATACATACATACATATATATATATAAAGGGGTTCATCCCCCACCCCCTAGGTCTATCCTCTCCAAACCGAGCCTACGTGACGCTGACATGGCGGCCCATCCCCTTGGGGATGAGGCTCTCCATACCCTCTAGTCTAAGTTTGTAACCATATTTTTTTTCATTAATATCATAACTTTATTCAAAGCATATGTACACATTTAATGCGTTTAATTAAAATGGGGAAGATTCATTTGAGAAGAAAATTTAATGTGAGAAGAAAAAGAAGAAAGGACATATTAGTAAATTACAATTTCATTTATAACTCATATTATTAATTTTTATCTCTTTAATTAATTATTCTACATACAATCTACAAAACCTACACATATCAAAATTTTCCTACATATACCCTACACATTATATAATTTTATCCTACACAGCCGAAATTTATCCTACACACCTCGAAATATATCCTACACAACTCGTAATTTATCCTACACAACTAGTAATTTATTCTACACTTTAGATTAAGTTGGTTTTTTTAATTTGGAAAAAGTATATATTTTGAAAAGGAGTTACAAATTTAATTTAGTTAGTTATTAAAGGTGAAGATTACAAATTAATGATTTATGTAAGTTTACCAATATACCCTTATATTAAAATTAAATGCAAATATTAAATGAAGTAAAATGAAGCATTCTTATTGGTTAAAACTTCTTTTTTTCTTCTTACAAAAAAATTCTTCTCATTTGAACCCTCCACTAATTAAAATGGTTAGAACTATCTAGTCCTTTTCTCACTTCCATGATGCGTCACTAACATATACATATATAGGAGAGGAATCATCTAAGACGAAACTTAAAATAGTTAAAACTATTTAATCCTCCCTCCCCCCCCCCCCCCCACCCCCTCTCTATATATATAAATATGTACACACATATAGTATTGGGTTTTTGAGGAAACGATCAAAAGTGTGAAAATCGTGATAACGATTCTCAGCCACAAGATCTTTGTGATCTGTAGCTGAGATTGACGCAGTGACATTTTTATAAATACTATGAATCTTAGAACTATTAGGAGGGGTAAAATGAGAAGATCCTAACAAGGGTGCACATGCTAATCACATGTCATTTCCACCATAATATTTAAATGTCCATAACTATTTTATACGTGATTGTCTAAAAAAAATACACTATAAAATTCAGTATTTTTTTCATCTTTCCAACGAGTATATTATTGATATAATTTTTGAAAAAAATGAACTAGGCTTTTTATGACGTTTTTCAACTTTGTGTATTTATGGCGTTTTTAACTGGGTTTTTATGGTATTTTTCTGAACTAGGTGCTTTATGGCATTTTCAGAGGATGTCTCTTAATGAAATCATTTGTGGCCCTTATGTCTGAATGAATAAGAGGTAACCTTATGTCTGACTGGATAAGAGGTAACATCTGAATTGTAAACCATCACATGTCACATTCTTCTACATTATCTTTGTTAAACTCTTAAATGATTTCATTAAAAGGTAGCCTCTTAATGTCATTCAGATGCTACCAAACAGCCCCTAAGTTTTTTATGACGTTTTTTCTGAACTGGGTGTTTTATGGCATTTTCAACTGGGTATTTTCATGATTTTTTCTGAACTGGGTGTTTTTATTGCGTTTTTATTTGAACACCCAGTTCATATCATTTTTTTATTTCAAAAAGTATAGCAATAGTATACCCGTTGAAAAGACAATAAAACACTCGATTTTATAATGTAATTAAAAAATTCACGTACAAAAAGTTACTGGAGTTTAAAAAAGATGGTAGAATATGCGTGTGACTTGCATGTGCATGATCTTTGAAATGTGCATAGGATTTTTGACAATATTACCCTTAGTGTAAGTTAGCATCAACGTCACATGTCAATAACAAATTCGTTCTCATCGTTTTCACACTTTTAGGCGTTTTCTCCAAATCCTGCCTCTACACACACACACACACACACACACATATATATATATATATATATATATATAGAGAGAGAGAGAGAGAGAGTGAGTTGGCTAGAAAGTGTGTTTTTCCTAGAAAGTCTAGGAAGCAATAAGAATACGACATGTGGCATTGAAGGATTTTAACTAAAAGGGCAATTGTGTACTTTGACATTCTATTTTATTTTTGGAATTTATCTTCATTAACTAACTATGAACGTCCAGGATTTGTAACCGATTTCTCCATGATTTTCTGTATATTTTGTTTCGAAATCATATCGGATGTAAATATCAATCAATCGCACATTTGATTGTTCACAAGCTTCACTCTTTCATCGCAAATCATTTTTTCTACGTGAGAGAAAAATCATGGCATCAAACACAATTGTTGATTGCAGAGATGGTAAATACAGTTCTGTTTTTGTTTACTATCATAAGTTGTGTGTCGATTATTAACCTTTCACTGGAAACCATCAGCATGTTCTTGGTGTTGTGTTTTAACAGTTAGAGGGTTAAAGTCAATATTTTTATAGATCCTATACTATAAATGATGTTTTGTAATATGCATATTACTGTTTTTTTAGATGTTGGTTGTTGTGTTTTAACTTCCATTCTGATGTTTTTCGTCAAAGTTTACTAGTTATCAGTTTTTAGCACTTAGTTTTAGAATTTTGTGTTTGTAATGTGTTTTATAAGGTCATTAGTAGTTATCATGATCATTATGTGTTTTATTATGGTTGGTTTTATTTTTTTACATGTGAGAACTTTTTTTGTTTGTGTTTTTTTATGACATTGTGTTTTATGTTCATTGTTTAAGTTAATTCATTGTGTTTGTAATGCTGGTGAACATGTTTTGTGGTTCCACACAATGTGTTTTATGCTCATTAAATCAGTTGTGTGTTAAGTTTAAAAAACTCTCCTAAGTTTTTTTTTTATGTTAGTATGTGTTTTGTTTTTATTTAGATCAAACCCCATTTTTGTAAGATAACACAATGTGTTATAATGTTGGGCAACATGTTTATGCATTTATTTGTCTTTTTTTTTTTTAAATAAGACCAGTGTGTTTCAGTGTTTAAAAATCAGTTTTGACTTTGTGTTTTATGTCTGTTTTAAAATAGATTTGGTTTTTCTATCTTTTACATCAAATGTGTTTTAAGCTTCACTTTTGTGTAGATTTCTTTTACCTGTGTGGTAAACCCTTTTAGTATACGTTAATGATGGGTATGCATTTTTTGTCATGTTTGTAGATGTTGCCAATTACCAACCAGGTGACGTGGAACAAGTTTCTCCTAACTCGGGAACAAAGACATATATTCCAGATTCATTCCTAGCTTTCCAGAGAAAACCCACCACTTTAACTTGGCTGATGATGTTATCAATATTAACCGTTTTGTTCATGAACCTCGCTTCATTCCTAGCTTTCCAGATACTCCAGCAACCAATGATGATGATGCCGGTAAGCGCTTCTTTGGCACGACCCGAGAGCCCCGAAAATTCATGCCACTCCAACAGGTCTTTGAACGAAAACACAAAAAAATTAGGAACCTTACACCAAGTGCTAATAAAGTGCCAAAGCCTAACCGCCATTGGGTAGGAGGTAAACAAATGATCAACCGTTTCGTCGCCATAGTTGCAAAGGTTACACGAGACATCCTCAATCTGAATGTTCCTATTTCTAAGAGCCATCCCAGTCAGAATTTTACTCGTCTCCGCACGCCAAGAAAAAAAATTACATTTCAGGGGAACCCACTTACACCACTGCATCACAAACCTGCTGCTAACTTCAACGCCGAAATTCAGCAGCTTCCTAACGCTCAAAACCGAGAACTCCCCAATCGGATCAGCATTCCAGCGCCACCGATCCAAACCAACATTGAAAACAGCCCCCTGAATAAATTGTTCAAGCTGCTGAAGCTCGACAACTTCTGAGGGGGTAATAGGATTTCGTTTCCAATGCCACAGGGGCTGCCGACCCGCACTAGAACCCTCCACACGGTCTCTGACTTTGCACTTTTTAGCAGCCTCGATCGAGAACAAATCTGGGAATTTAAACCTTAACGGAGCATCTGTTAACCAAGGATCTAACCAGAATGATACCGAGGCACCATCACCCACAATACCTTTAAAACAATTACGCATCGGGGAACCGTTTATCATAGTTTTTGCAATAAGTTTCGCAATGTTGCACCACACTCCTCCAAGATAAGCCTTATACGGGATGCACTCCTAAGACATCCTACTCGAGTGAAGCGACTCGACCACTTTTCTCCATAGGTTCAAAGGTTGAGACTTGAATCTCTATCCCCACTTAGCCAGTAAAGCAACATTAATGTCCCCGAGTTTGCTAAGGCCCAGACCATCGTAATTTTTGGGAAAAGCCTATATCATTTCATCCTTAAACTCCCTAGGTATTAGGGTATAGAAAACAAAGTAAAGAGCCATACATAAAAAGTCAATATATTTTGAGAAAGAAAATTTGGGAGGAAAAGTTTGGAAACTGGTTGTCTACACGATAGCCATGGCGACCGTTTGGAGGATTTGGAGTGCTAGGAACGAGAAGGTGTTTTAAGATCACTTCATTCCAATTAACAAAACTGTCGAGATGATTAAAGAGGATGTGTTTCTTTGGATTTGCAACTGTTCAAATCTCAAGACGCCAAAATGGGAGAAATGGAAGGAGATTGATATTCTAGATATGTTGTAATTTGTTTTTGCTTGTTTCCCGTTTTTTCCTTTGTTGTTCCCTCAGCTTCTTGCTGGCTCTTTATGCATGCATTTAATGAAGCTGAAACATCTCTATTGTATGCATAAACTAGTTGTTATTACAATTATGCATGGCTCAACTATTTTTCACAAAAAAAAAAAAAAAAAAAAAAATTGTGTCACTTATGTTAAAGACTATCAAATTATTTAAAAAAATCACAATTATGCATGGCTCAACTATTTTTCACAAAAAATTTAAAAAAAATTGTGTCAATTATGTTAAAGACTATCAAATTATTTAAAAAAGAACGGATCAGCGAAACCATCCATGACTAAAGATGTCCCAAGTATGAGGGGCATTTTGATTACACACAAACTCTGTATTTCGTCTTATTACATGCAAGAGTCGGCTGACCACATCATTGTCTCGTGTATTTCCGTTTGGTGCCATGTGTGCATATAGGCCTAATTCTATTCCCTTTTTTTATATCAGTGAGATGTTGGAGTTTGGAGAGAGATTGGTGGTTCAAGAGAGATGAAAAAAACAATCCAAGCAGGGGTGGACCCACATGGTCCGGGTCGGGGTCTACGGACCCCAATCTTTTTTTAGAAAGAGTAAATTATAAGTTTTGTCTTTTATGTTTACACCAAATTGCAGGCGCTGTCCTTTAGCGTAAAAATTGACAAGTTTTGCACTTAATGTTCTAAAATCTTGCACGTTATGTCCTTTAGGCAAAACCCAGTTAGATTTTTTGGTTAAATTTGGTCATGGGGTATTCTTTTCATTTTATCTCTTAAGATGCTATTCTGTAAAATAACTTATGTTTAGGGACTAAATGAGTGAGGGTGGCGGAGAGAGAGTGTTGGAGGTCATCCAAGAAAGTGGTTATGGAGAAAAGTTGATTTTCGGCTAATGGTGGTTTTGCAAAAAGGAGACCTTTTTGGCTGTATTTGATGTTGAACTTGAATGTTCCACCAAGAGAGTGCACCATCCATGAACAAACCCGAAATGTAAGTAACTCTCTGCTCAGGCAGACATTTACTCATCCTCAGAACTGAATCAGTACTTATAAAAAATAAAAAGATTTATAAATAGAAAAAGTCTTCTCTCTCTCTCTCTAACACATGCTTTCTCTTGAATCTCTTCTCTCTCTTGTTGCAGAAAATTCCACAATCACCCTGATGTCTCTCCTGGAACATCACCTAGCCGGCACCATGTCTCTCCCAGAACATCATCTAGCCGGCACCACCACAGCCCCCATCTAACGCCGCTGTCACCATGTGTCTTCTCTGACCGGGGATAAGAAGGTATCAAATTGACTTCTCCGTTTGTACTATGTTCGATCTAACTCTAGAACAAAAAAATCAACTCCCGTTTCCAAGATGCACATGAGGGATAACAGTGGTTGAAGTAATCCTTTTTTTTCTTGGTGGGATTTTGGGAGCCATCATTGGTGTTTCTAATTTGGATCCTGTGGTTGAAGTAATCCTTTCTTTCTTTCTGCTTCTTCTTATTGTTATTTCTCTGTGTAATTTCTTTATATAAAAAACCTATAAGAGAAACTTAAATCCTATTAGTTCATGTGGTTAGGGTTCCAGTGGAGGTGGTGGGTTTAATGGTGTTGGTTACTGATTTGGGTTGTTGCAGGTTAGGGATAGGGTTCCGGTGAGGGTGGTGATGGTGGAGACGGTGGTGGTGGTGGTAGTCTGTCTGGTAGAGAGAAAGTAGTTGTGGTGGTGGTGGGTGAAGGTGGTTGTGGTGGTGGTGTGTTGATGGAGGTGGTGAGTGAAGGAGAGAGACAGAGAATCGATGGTGGCGGTGATAATTTTTTAAAATATTTTGTTTTATTTTTTTAAATAATATTAAATACATGGGTAAAAAAGACTAAAATACCATTGTGTGATCAGATTTAACTTAAAAATCTAACTGAGTTCGGCATAAAGGACATAGCGTGCAAGATTTTAGAACATTAAGTACAAAACTTGTCAACTTTTGCGCTAAAGGACATCGTCTGCAATTTGATGTAAACATAAAGAAACTTGTAATTTACTCTTTTAGAAAATAATAGAACCGGTATGTTAAATTTTTCACGAACTCCATAAAATAAGTTAATTGGACCTCATAATATTAAAAGTAAAGATGGTGTGGTGGTAAATCCCTTTGTGTTCCAACAAATAGTCCCAAGTCCAAGTCTTACATGTCTTGTTTTTTTAGTTTAATTTTTTCTATCAAAATTAAACTAGTGCTTTAAAACAGCACAACCACCCATTGACCCTCTAATTTGTTTTTTTAAATGATAAATTGAATGTCGATTTTATTTAACACTTGATTATCAAATAAAACTTCTAACATATAATGTAGTGGTTTCATTTCCACTAAATGCTTCTACATTATTTCCTAACCCTGACCCGACTACGATAACCAACTCGAAAATTTTAATGTTTGGTTGTGAAAAATCCTTACATAAAAAATAGAACCCAATGGAAAAAAATTTCGGGTCCGTCACTGGTTCCAAGCCATGTTCTTCTTGACAACGTGTTGGAGGCTATGAAAGAATAGGAACATCAAAGAATTCGACGAAAAGATTGTATCAAGTCACAAGATTGTTGGAGACATTAAAAAAGAATCTTTTATTTGGGCCAGGAATATATATCAGAAATTTAAGAATTTAAATTGAAGTCGTGGGTGGATATATATAATTTCAATTTGTGAGTATCTCAGTTTTGCATGGTTTGTCCCCGTGCCTTTATAAATTGTCCCCGTTAAAAAAAATTGATGACTCGGCTCATTATTATTAACATAAAATAAATCTTCCGGCATAACACATTCTAAATTGTATTGTATGTTAATATTTATATCGCAAACTATCTAAATTGTATTGTATGTTAATATTTATATCGCAAACTAAACAATTTTTTTTTGTAAGGTACAAACTAAACAAATATTCGAATACTTTTCTTTAGATATTATATTAGTGAAGTCCATAGGTCATCTCAAAAAGAAGCCGACCATTATAAATTTCTTTATAACAAACTAACAAGTAACTAAACTTATTTTAATGTTTGACTATTTTAATTTCATTGCCTACTTTTGTCTAACTAGTTTGTCCTCTATCACTAGATCTCCACAACACTACAAGAAGATTATTCCTTTTGATATCCTCCAAATAGCCTTGGTCAACTTTTACATATATTTTCATACTAATATGATCCTCACTAGACTCGTTATCATATTCAAATTTGATGAAACACAGGTTAACACTAAGGTTAATCTGTGGGGTAATTTCTTCTGTGGGTTCAATCTCTTTCCCTACTCGCGAAATGACTTGGATCCTGCAAAATAGCAACACCGTTAGTCTCGTTAAGAGGGGAATATGGGGGTTTCCCTCTTAACCAGGCTCCGGCGTGAGAATAAGTACTGTTCTGAGGTAGAAATAATAGTGTGTGTAGAGTGTGAGAGTATAGAGAGCAAGATGATTCCACCTGAATGATGAAGGGTCCTATTTATAGCCGGAGGGTGAGAGAGGGAAGAGCAGCGATGCCAGCTGTGGTTGCGCGCCAGCTGTCCGACCAAGGGGAATATCCTCTTGGTCTCCTCTGCTGTGGTCAGTGTAGTGGTACACGTGGCGCGCTTGCATTTGCCCATCTTGGAGACGTCGTACTGGTGTTGTCGGGCTGCTCTTAGATTTGTTACAGGCCTACCTGGCGCCTGGTGACTCGTGACACGTGTTGTCTGTAACACCTGTGCCTTCACGGCCATCAAACAAATACCAAACCAATGAAATATTATATTTCATACTTGGGATTTGTAAAAATATGTGTATCATTTGCACATATCAATTTTTGTTCAATTCCAAACTCTAAATCGCTTTCTGGAAGGTTATACGCGCACTGATGCGTAAATATAACCAGTTTAATGCAACAAACACTCCGGAATAGTGACATATACTCAACATACTTTAAATAACCTTTACATAACTTAGAAATAAGTTTTGAAGGCTTTGGTATGGCAAAATCAAGTTAATTCGCTTACAGGGACTAAATATGACAAACTGCGAAAGTATGTCAATTTGAACTGTAACGAACATTCCGGAACATGGCCATAAGTTAAACATACCATAAATATCCTTTATATAGCTTAGAAATAGGCTTTAAGGGGTTCGGTGTGCTAAAATAAACTTTTGGGTCATTCAGGGACTAAAAGTGTCAAAAAGTGCACAAGTTTGCATTTTCGCGCATAACTTACGTTCTGAATACATTTGGACATCCAAAAATTTATGTGAGCATGACTATATTATATTTTAGTGTTCGCCTTAAGAAAAATCCATTCGTCGCGTCATTTGGATCGTTTTTCGCGCTTGTGCGCATTCCGTCGTAATTAACCAAACAACGCAACCGTACGGTTAAACGAACCGACATCCGAGATATTTTTGTGCACATTTTAAGTTCCCTATACTTTAACTTCATTTTAGAGCTTTGAAATGGGGTTAACGGGCCTTAAACGTGTCGAAAATGGCCTAAATACAGTTCAGGGACCAAAAGTGTAAATCTGCCAAACTATGGCCTAGCGGTGCGCTACACTTTTAGCGTAGCGGTGCGCTAGCCAAGTTCAGACCAGATTCAGTGTTTATAACAGCCTGTTTTCAGCTGTTTAATCCTCCACCACATGTTCTAATTCGCTTAGTCAGC
The DNA here is from genome assembly GCA_030545235.1 of Helianthus tuberosus. Taxonomy (NCBI): domain Eukaryota; kingdom Viridiplantae; phylum Streptophyta; class Magnoliopsida; order Asterales; family Asteraceae; genus Helianthus; species Helianthus tuberosus. Next base: position 129,618,868 of record CM060382.1, read on the forward strand.
TGATAAGATCATATTTTAGTCACCATAACTTGCCAACACTTGTACGGATGTGATCGAATCACGTTATTCCATGAAATGATCTTAACGGTTACCCGAATACTATAAATACCCCACCCCCCATTGCTTTAAAACTTACAAGAATTCTGATTTGAGAGCTCTAAGTTGAAACCATTGTTTCATACCTGAGTTCTTGGATCGGGATTAGCATTCGGGGACCCTGGGTTAGTATTCTTTCGTTCTTTTCCTTATTTTACTGCTTTTCGAGTCCGAAAGTCAAACTTTGTTTGACTTTCAGCGTTGACCAGTAATGGTCAATGCGAAGTTCGTTTGAACTTCGCAACGTGAGTGTAATCACGTTGGTTATAGTCCCTTGGGACTATGCCCACTGATTACCACGTTGTCTAGGGTCGTAGGGTAGGCGATCTGATAAATCGCCTATACCTTCGAACCCGACCCAGTTTGGTCGATCATTAGGATCCGACCAAATACATTAGGTGACCCTAGTATAGGGCATAACCTTCCGAGGTTATACCCTATGGTCACATCGTTTGAGTAGTTGTATGATAGGTAGTTTATATGCCTTAGGTAAATTACCAGAATACCCTTTTCATGTATAATTGGTAATTAAGCATATGTAACCTAAACTTTTGTCAAATAACTGATAATGTAACATGTTTAGGCATATAACACTTGTCATAGGACTAGTTAGACGGTCCGAACGCGTTTCACGCGCACGACGCGTTAAAGTAGCATAAGTTACCTTAATGGGTCGCGATGGGTCGATAGCACTTAGGTTTGGTTTCATTGTAGTATGTGGGCCTTGTTAAACCATATCATATGAGTTCCAACACTCATTTGGTTTACCAAGCCTCATCCTATCCGATCTCCCGATATAAGTCCGGGTTAATTATGTAGTTACCTATATTAGGTACCGTTTGATTTCCGGGACTCCTCTAGCTTACTTGGTAGTTGTTCAAGACTCCTAAGCACTCTCAGACGAGTACATTATTCCCCTCTTTTACTGTTTTCCAAACTGTTTTGGGGTGACTCATATGTGCTAAATGCTTTATCAATGATTTCAATAACAATTACTATGTGGTTTCAAGAACAATAACAATTATTTCAAGAACGCTAACAATGATTTCAAGAACGAATACAATGATTTCAAGAACGAATACAATGATTTCAAAAAAACTAACAACAATTTCAATAAAGTGAACGAACTTGTTGGTTGTAGTTTACATGACCGATGACATTCATTAGCAATGATCAAGCCGACCAGTATTAGGTTATGGTACCATAGGATCTGACAAATCCCGTTATTTACTGCACCCATTGTTATGTGTGGGGGTTGTGGGTAGCGACTGAATCTGTAATTATTAACTTATCCTTTGGTAAGGGTTTGTTAAGAACGAGAACGAGAGCGAGTTGGAACGAGGAACGAGTCAATAAGGTTTGAATGTTATTAGAGAATCGACCATAAAGTAGTTTCACAATTAAAACAAGAACGATTTGAACGATTAAAACAAGAACGATTTGAACGATTAAAACAAGAACGATTTGAACGATAAAAACAAGAACGATTTGAACGATAAAAACAAGATGGTTAAACGATTGGGTAAACATTTGTACATGATTGACATTTGATCATGTATTTCCCACAAAACATAACTTTGATTTAAACCAAGTTTTACTTCAATACTTTGTTTTTGTGCATATGGTTTAGTTGAGACATTTCACTTGCCATACATGGATATTTGACATAGACATTTGACATGGATATTTGACATAGACATTTGACATGGACATTTAAACATAGACATTTTACATTGTTTGGTTTGGTTTGATTAAGTGATTAAGTAACGATGCGTGTGTAATATGATACAAGCATGGTGGATACGCCGCTGGTACTTCCTATACATAAGTGTTTGTATGGTATTACATATCATAGCGTTATTTGAATCATTTCAGTTTGAGACATAGAACATTTTATACAAATAACATACTTTTCACAAGACATTGATTTATAAACAACTTATCTTATGCAAACTCATTTACATGGTTATTCATTTAATCATGCATTATTCTCTTATTTATACTTATCATCCGAACTTATTATTTTTCAAATGATTTACAAAGACAAGGCAAATTACAAGGTTCATGACTAAACATTTTCTAAAACAGAAGTCATGAATCTTATTTTCACAAAACCTATGTATCTCGCCAGCATTTCTTTGCTGACCTCGTTTTCACATATGTTTCAGGTATTGTTGGATGATATCGATTGATAAGATGCATGCTCACATAGGACTGGACAAGGCCTTAGTGACTCAATAACAATGATAGTTTATGTTTAAATAGTGTATTTAGATTTCCAGACGATGTAATTACTCAATGTTTAATAAAACGAAACACTTTTTGGTATCCATGGTTATGAAACATTAATTCTGTTGCAACACGCCTCGATGTTTCCGCCGCGCTTTGTTGTTCTACGCGGTCGGGGTGTGACATTGTCCTTTATGTCGGATGGAGCATCTTTGGAGCCACCTAGATATTTTCCAGAAGCTTCTAGAAGCTTCTGGATGATATCGTTGATGTCAGCGCCACATAGGATGGAAAAAGTGGTGTGGTCCTTGCCATGTGGGCAAGGGATTGGGACCATACCTCTTCAAGTCCCCCCAGTCCAGTGTGCCTTCTAGTTGAGTTGATCGTCTAGGAGGGATTCTGGACTTATGAATGTAGAGTTTATTATGGCGTGGGGTTTTTATGGGTTCTCCCACAGATTTGCCCCTGATGGGCGCATGGCGCATGGTGTTTGGCAACTTGTATAGTTGAGCCGAATGGACGCATGACGTGCCGCGCATGGGTTTTGGTATGCCTGTAGGGTTGAGCCAAACGGGCGCATGGCGTACCGCGCATGGGTTTTGGTATGCCTGTAGGGTTGAGCCAAATGGACGCATGGCGTACCGCGCATGGGTTTTGGCACTTTATAAAAGTTGAGCCAAATGGACGCTTGAGCCAAATGGACGCATGGCGTACCGCGCATGGGTTTTGGCACTTTATAAAAGTTGAGCCAAATGGACGCATGGCGTACCGCGCATGGGTTTCGGCACTTTATAAAGGTTGAGCCAAATGGACGCAAGGCGTACCGCGCATGGGTTTTTGCACTTTATAAAAGTTGAGCCACATGGACGCATGGCGTACCGCGCATGGGTTTTGGCACTTTATAAAAGTTGAGCCAAATGGACGCATGGCGTACCGCGCATGGGTTTTGGCACTTTATAAAGGTTGTCTTCAGGAAGAAGCTTTGTTGTCTTGGGAAGGAGTGACTGATGTGACTGTCTGGTGTCAGGTGAACATGCGCCTTTTCAGTCATGTCAGTTACTTTATGTCATGATGGCAGGCGTCTTTTGCACACGTTTCCGAAAAAAGAGACGGCGTCTTCTCTCTCCTCTGACGTGTTTCCTCCCCGTTGGTTGTCTTTTTGTATTCTGACGGCCCACTACCCATCGCATTAAATGCGATGGGTATAAGTATCCGGTGATCTTCTCTTTCTTCACCACTTTTCAAAATTTGAATTCCGGATTTCTCTCTTCTTCCTTTATTTTCTTTCTTCTTCTCTTGAGTTCATCTGCATTATTGTTTGTTTTCTTGCAATGTCTTCTGCAAATCCTTCTTCGAGGAAGAGAAGGAACAAAGGTAAAACTCCGCCTGGCCCGGATCAGGCGGTAATAGGGTGGAAAGAGGAGGAATTCCACAACTTGGTAAGGGAGATGGGTTTTCTCCCTGAGTGGGGTGCTCAGTACCCTATCTCTGGTTCCACCGCCATGGACGCTCCTCCCGGGTATATGACTTTGTACGCTTCTTTCTTCCGGGAAGGCAACTTCAGGCTTCCAATGACTCGATTTACTGCTGATGTGCTGAGGGGTTATGGTCTCCACATATCTCAGATCAATGCCATCGGGCTCCCTCGTATTACTCACTTTGAGTTCGTTTGTATGGCTAACCGTTTGGATCCGACGTTTGAGATGTTCAACGTCTTCTACACCGTTTCATATACAAGTGGTTTTTACTCCTTTAGTGCTCGTACCGGCGTTTCTCCAGTTTGCTCTGTGCCGTTGAAGAGTCTCCATGACTGGAAACAAAAGTTTTTTTTATATTCGCCGGGGTGTTGTTCCTGTTGATATGCATTACAGGTCGGTGGATGAGGGTATCCCCAAGGTTGATATGGTTGCAAATTTTGCTAACCGGGATTGGTATAAGAAGTTGACTCGTAAAGCCACTCCAATTATCCAGCTTGAGGAGATGGCATTGGTGGGTGCCGGTATGAGCATGAAGTGGATCCCTAAACATCCGTTGGGGGTCCCAGTTTATGGTCATGATGGCAAGCGTACGTTTTGCTCCATATCCTTTTTCCTTTCTTTTGTATGTGTTCGTTGTATTATTTTTGCATTGTTCTTTATCTTCGCGTTTTTTGCAGTGGGTTTCACTTTGTTGAACGTTTTGGATCTTAAGGCACCGGGTGCCATGGTTGAGGCGATACAAAAACCTGAGAAACGACCTTGGTTGGGTCAAATCCGTGGCCGTTTTCTGCATCCAAGCAATGAGAGTTTTACCACTTATGTTAACACTGTCTTAGGTGAAGATAGTGAGAATGATGATGATGCATTTGATTCCATTCGAGAGGAAGTTATCGTTCTCTCGAGTGATGGGTCTGGCAGATCTTTTGAAGACCTAACCTCTCGTTCCGCGCGTGTAGGTCCGGCGCAGGGGATTGTGCATGAGCCGGTGAACGAGCCTGTTGTTGATGATGTGGAGATTCCAGTCGAAACTGCTGACCCGTTGGAGACGAGGAGAAAAGCAAAATCTGACAAAACCGAAGGGAAAGGGAAAAAAGCTGAGGAAGCTGCCTCTGAGACTCCGCGTAAGCGACCTCATACCCCTCGTGTCTTAGGTTACGTTGTAGTTTCTGATACCTTGTCCGGTTTAGGGGCCGGAGAGAAACGTCCTGAGTCGGACCCTGAAGACCGCGCTACTCTAACGGAGATGATGCAAAAAAAGGCTTTTGAAGAAAGGAAAAGGAAGTTTGACGAGCAAGCTGCTGCTGTGCTGGCGTAAAAAAAGATTAAACTCCAGAAAGAGGATCCTCCTGCCCCTTCTGAGTCGGAGGTTGATATGGGAATTTTTGCTGAGAAACCTGGGGATTTGCTGCAGAAGATTTTTGAGGCTTCTGGTATTCGTTTTTTCAGTTTCCAGTTTTTCCTTTTCTTTCTCCTTATATTCTCATCTTTTCTCTAAATGTGTTGCTCGTTTTGGGGCAGGTGTCAAACCAGCCAAAACTTCACACAAGATTGACATTTCCAAAATTACTCCTCCAGAATCTCCGCCGTCGAGGGCATTTGGGTTGTCTCCTCCCCATGATACTCTTGGTGGGAAGAGGAAAGAAGATGTGGCTGTTGAGCAGGTTGGGGAAGGTGGTGGTGATACAGGTGGTAATGCTGCGGGTGGTGCTGGCGGTGACGCTACGGGTGGTGCTGGTGGTGTTGATCGCGGTAAGAATGTTGAAGTTGAGTTGGAATCGAGTGAGGCCACTCCTCATCAGACGATATATATCAAGCGTCCGCCGGGTGCTGGTGGTGGTGCAACATCCGGGGTAGTCCGGAGTCCTGATGTTGAGTATGCTCGGGGTGGTTCTTGGGATACCCATAATCCAGCATGCGATGATCTGCCCCGTGCGCCTCGCTGGCACTTGACCCAGGGCTCCCGGATGAACGACCTCGACAATTGTCATGAGTTTTTTTCTCTGTCTCTCCCCCCAGCTGAAAGGTTATTTCAGAAGAGGCGCCACCGGTTAGAACTGTTGGATGATCATGTTCAAGCCGGGGTTAACTTCTGGTCTACTTCTCAGGAGATTGTCCATGAATGGAAGTTGATGGGGGAGGACACTCTTGATTTTGAAAATGAGAAGAGGTTGTTTGCGGAGGAGAGAGAAAAATTTAATACTGAGAAGAAAGGGTTGGTGTGGAGGGTAGCCGATGCAGAGGAGAAACTCGCCCAAGAGAAACAAACGAATGCTGATAAGCGGAAAAATTGGGAAGCTGCGTGCGAGCGTACTAATGCGGAGCTTAAATCTCAACGTGACGCTATTGTACGTTTGTCTGGTGAGAAGACTGACCAAAAGGCGCGCGTCGCGTTTGAGAAGAAAGAGAAAGAGTACATTGATCGTATCGCTAAGCTGGAAGATCTTGCGAGGCAGTATGAGACTACTGAGCGTCTCCTTCAAGAGAAAACTATTGAATGCAGAGCCTCTGAAGTCCTTGCTGAGGAAACATCAGCCGATTGCAAGTGGTTGCTGTCGCGCGCGGTGCCTCTGGTAACTTCCGTTATTTTATTTTATGATTTTCGTGGACTGTTTCTCTTATTTGTGTTTTCTTGTAGATTGCTGATCGCATAGTGAACTCCCACGAGCTTGCCAATTATATGTTTGAGTTGGGGCAAGCCGGTTACAATAGCGGGCGCAAGGATGGGTATAACAAGGGTAGGGCTGCGGCCCTTAATAAGGAGAAGGAACACCACTTTGAGTTGTGGAAGGAGGATTGTGGTGCAACCTATGCCGCGAAAAGACAGGAGTTCTCGTCTTTGGAGTTTGCAGTTGTTAAGGCTGCTAAGAAATTGGCCCGAAGGTCTGATGGTGTTGCAATGTTGAAAAAAGCTCTTGGAGATGAGGATCGTGCCGCTGGAGGTGTTGGTTCCAGTCATCCAGAATGAAGGCTTCCGGCCTGCGCGCCGCGTATGACCTTGGGTGGTCTTGTAATCATTTGACAAGTTTGTGAACAATTTTAATTTTGCTTATCTGTCGTGTTATTGGACAATTTGGTATGCTTGACATTTGATATGTTAGTATATGCCTTTGCGTTGTTGCGAATTTTGTTAACGTCATAATATGTGCATGTATAATTACTTTGATTCAGGTATCACGAATGAATGATGGCGCTGACAGGTTGTGTTGTGTTTATTACAACGTTTTATTCTGTTGTTTATGTGCGCAGGTTGGTTCGTGAATACGAAGTGATCGAAGTACAGGCTATTATGTGGACCCGACTGTGCTCAGCCTTAGGGGTGTTTACAACGTTCTTTTGCCCTGTGTTCGATGCTTTCGTGTTTATGTGGGCACGAAGTATTTATTTGGCGTTTGTTAGGCTTTAGTTGTGTATTCGACCCGGCTGTGCACTTTGTTTGTGACATGCCTTGGAGGTCTACAACGTTTCCTAATGGTCGAGCCATGGATGTTTTCGTGTATGCCCAAAGTAATATATGCAGTTGTGACAAGAAATTTGCATGATATAGAGGGGTAGCCAAACACTTCTTGTATTAATATAAATGTGTTGGCGTTTTGCCCGTTGCGATTACATAACATTTTTACAGGTAACACTTTCTCAGCTGTTGAGCGTTCCATGTTCGAGGAACCTCCTTGTTGTCGATGGTACACAGCTTATAAGCTCCTTTTCCGAGCACTGTGTCGATGACATATGGACCCTCCCACTTGGGAGCCAATTTTCCGGGTTTTTCCGCGTTTGAGGCCTCATTGTCTCTGAGGACGTATTCTCCCGGGTTGAAGGTGCAGACTCGGACTTTAGAGTTGTAATATTTTTCCAGCTTCGTTTTGTACTTTGCTTCATTGATTGCCGCCATTTCTCTCCTTTCTTCTAGGAGGTCAAGGTCGATCCTCCTCTCTTCTTCGTTGTTGATCAGGTTCATTGAGAGCATTCGTGGTGACGGCAATCCTATCTCCGCTGGTATTACTGCCTCGGATCCGTAGACTAAGCTAAATGGTGTTTCTCCGTTGCTTGTCTTGGGCATCGTCCTGTGGGCCCACAAGATGCTGGGCAGTTCGTCTACCCAACCTCTTCTTTTTTCTCCTAACCTTGCCTTGATTCCATCGACGATACTCTTGTTGACGACTTCAACTTGACCATTCCCCTGCGGGTGCGCGACCAAGGATAAGGTATGCTCAATGTGTAATTCTTTAAACCACTGTTGAAGATTGTCTTCGGCAAAGTTGGTTCCGTTGTCAGTGATGATCTTGAGGGGTAATCCAAAATGACATATGATTTGTTCCCAAATGATTTTTTTGACAACGGTGGTTGTGGTTGATGCGAGGGCCTTTGCCTCTACCCATTTGGTGAAATAGTCGACTGCGACTATTATGAATTTGACAGCTCCTGGGGCTTCGGGAAAAGGGCCGACCATATCTATTCCCCACTGCTGAAAAGGCCACGCCGTGGTGACTGGTACTAATTCATTCTTGGGGCGCATCGTTTTGGGGGCATGTCTTTGGAATCCACTGCATTTCCTCAACTCTTTGACCGCATCTAAATGCATCCCGGGCCAATAATACCCCGCATTCATGACCTTTGCTACCACCATTCTTGGTCCGGCATGTATACCACAGATTCCCTCGTGTACTTCTCTGATCAAATAGTTTGCGTCTTCTGGATCAACGCATCTTAACAAGGGACCGAGGTATGATTTTCGGTATAAAATCCCATCAGCCATCTGGTAATGTTCCGCCTTGTACTGGATTTTCCTCGCCTCCGCTTTGTTCTCCGGGAGTATTCCAGATTGGAGGTACGCGATTATCGGAGTCATCCAAGACGTTGTTCCTAGTTGAATAACGCTTACTTCCCTTAGTGGCACTGACGGGTTGCTTAAAACCTCTATGCGCACATCCTTTGCTAGGTGTTGGAAACTTGTAGAAGCGAGCTTGCTCAGCGCGTCTGCTGGTTTATTCTCACTTCTATTAATGTGGTGCACCTTGTAGGAATAGAAGGTTTGTAACAGCGTCTTTGCTTGACTTAGGTAGAGCGCCATTGTGTCTCCCTTGGCTTCATACTGCCCGTTGATTTGTCCGGCCACTAACATGGAATCTACATGCGCTTCGATGTGTCTCACTCCCATTTTGATTGCCAACCTTAAACCAGCGAGGAAAGCTTCGTATTCAGCTTCATTGTTTGTGCTTTTAAAATCCAGGCGTATGGCGTAGGTGAACTCATGTTTTTCGGGGCTCACCAGCCGAAGCCCAGCACCTGCGCCATCTTCATTAGACGCGCCGTCTGTGTATAACAACCATGGTTCTTCTACTTGCTGTTTTTCGGCTTTTTCCATCGCCTTACATTCTCGATCCCTGTCGTCCGGCACCTCTGTCATGAAGTCTGCAAGTACTTGGCCCTTGATCGCCGGTCTTGGCCTGAAAACCACATTATGACCCCCCGAGCTCTATCGCCCACTTTGCTAGTCTCCCTGAGATCTCTGGCCTTGCGAGGATGTTGCCAATATTGTAGTTTGTTAGCACGTGGATGACGTGATTGGCAAAGTACTTGCGCAGCCGTTTGGATGCATGGATTAGTGCGAGTACTAGTTTCTCCATGATTGCGTACCGGGTTTCTGGGTCAGTCAGAGTTCGTGACACATAGTAGACTGGTGTTTGGACACCTTGTCTATCAACAAGTAACACTGCCCCTACTGCTCTGTCGGAGGCTGACAAGTATAGTACCAGAGGCTCTCCCTTGACTGGTGCAGTTAACGTTGGTAGCTTGATGAGGCAATCTTTCATCTCGCGGAATGCGCTCTCGGCTTCCGGAGTCCACTGAAATTGGCTCTTCTTCATGCAATTTCAGAGAGTTTTTATAAACGGGAAAGATTTGGCTGCGTGATTGGCTAGGAAACGGTTAAGTGCGGCCAACCGCCCTGCCAATTTTTGCATCTCCTTGATCATTGAAGGTGAAGGCATACATTCAATTGCTTGTATTTTATCAGGGTTCACCTTGAAGCCATCTTTCGTGACGATGAAACCCAGGAATTTCCCCTCTTCCATGCCGAAAGAGCATTTCGCTGGGTTCAGCTTGATACTTACTCCGCGCAAGGTGTCGAACGTCTTTTGGATGTTTGTCAGCATGGTGTTCTCTTCTTTGCTCATAATGACTACATCGTCCATATATACCTCGGTGTACTTGCCGATGGCATCGTGGAAAGTTTCATTCATGAGCCTCTGATAAGTCGCGCCCGCATTCTTTAAACCGAAAGGCATCTTGGTGTAGCAGTATAGCCCTGTTGGTGTGCGGAACGCGGTTTTGTCTTCATCCTGCACAGCCATCTGTACCTGGTGGTACCCCTTGTAGCAATCGAGGAAACATTTCCATCGGAATGTGGCAAGTGAATCAATCTTTTCATCAATGTCTGGTAAGGCGTAACAGTCGCGTGGTCATGCCTTATTCAGATCCTTGTAGTCTACGCACATTCTCCAGCTACCGTTGTTCTTTTGGACCATCACTGGGCTTGCTACCCACCTTTGGTACCTGACCTCTCTGATGATTCCCGCATTTAACAGCTCTATCACCTGCTCTTTCATGGCGTCGTGCTTTATGTCTCCCAAGTGGCGCTTGGCATGCACTACCGGCTTTGCGTCCTCCGAGACGTTTAATCGATGTTCAGCTATGTGCCGTGGAACACCCACCATGTCTGCCGGTGTCCAGGCGAACACATCCATGTTTTGGAACAACAGTTTCTTTAGCGCGGCGCGTGTTAGATCGGACATTGCAGGCCCTAAGGTAACTGTTTGTTCTGGGTATGCGCTGTTCAATACCCATTTTTCTGCTTCCACGCGTGGCGCTGGTTTACTTGCTTTTGCAGGTCTGAGCTCATCTGTTGCTAATACTTCTTTGCTTGCATATATGATGGCCACTCCTGTTTCTGTTGGGAATCCCACAGCTGAGTGTGGGCCAGAGCAGATCATGCCGAAGTCGCCTTGGGATTCTCTTCCCAGCAGAATATCGTGTCTTGAATGTGCTGGCAGCACCATGAATGTGACTTCTTCTGTTCTTGAGTTTCTTCCGTCCGAGAGCAACACTGGGAATGATATTTGTCCTAGAGGAAAAACGGCTTCATTGCAGAAACCAGTGAGCGGGTAATCAACTGGTTCTAAGCGCACCTTATCCTCCTGATCGAATTGATTAAAACACTGTTCATATATGATATCCGCAGTGCTCCCCGGATCGATGAAAATGTAGTCTGTTTGGTAATGCCCTATTACGCCCGGGATGACTATGGGTCTTCTTTCTCGTGGGCCTCCTCTTACAACCGGGAAAACGACTTGTTTCTCGCGCCATGAATCGTCTTGTGCGCGCTTGTTGTAGTTTTTTCTTGGCCTTCGTGGACCCCCTTGAACCATGTGGGTTTCTAACTTCCGGAGTTTCTTGTTATCTGGTCCTTCGTCTCTTCTTTGTATTTGACGGTAATCGCGCTTTCCGCCCTTTATCAAATGGGTGAGTTTTCCGTCTTTTAAGGACCTTTCAATTTCTTGCTTTAAACTGAAACAATCGTCAGTTAAGTGCCCAGTGTCTTTGTGAAACTCGCAGAAAAGATTCGGGTGTTGGCCCCTTTTGTTGCGCATTTGTAACGGTGGTTTGAACTGGTGGTTCTCGGTTGCCAAGACTTCTGAAGGAGTTTTCGTGAGGGGTGTCCACTGTTTCTCCCTGTTTTCTCGTTTCACCTCTTTCCGGTGAGCTATTTGATTGATCGTGTGGCGCGCATCCTCTCTTATCGGGCTTCTTTCTCTGTGACCGGATGCTTTCCATGGTTGGCTTCTGCCTTTCTTGCTATGCCGGTCGTTATGGTTGTAGCTGAGCTGACGGTGATCGTCACCGGTCAACTGTCTGTCAGACTGCGCGATGGTTTTGGCTGCTTCAATGAAGGTCTCCCAATCTTTGGGTACTCCGTCTCTTCCCTTTACACGCTTGATTAGATCATCGCACTTAACTGCCCTCATGAAGTGCGCGCGCATCATTTTCTCGCCTACGTCGCCGATCTCCAAACATTCTTTGTTATATCTTGTAATGAAATCTTCCACGCTCTCGTGGTCTCTGCGCCATATGTTTAAACAATCAGCTGGATCCCTGGTTTGTCGTCGTTGCTGCGAGAAGTGTGCAAGGAACTTCTCTCGGAAATCAACCCATGATTTGATTTTCCCTGCTGGCAGGCTGTCAAACCAGACGCGCGCTGCGCCTATGAAGGTTTGAGCGAAGAGATGACACCAGGTTGGTAAATTCCATCCGCCTGTTGCTCCAGCACCGTTGAAAACTTGAAGATGATCATCTGGGTCTGTCAGCCCGTTGTATTTGCCTACGTTGTGTGGCAATTTTGTTTTGTCAATGGCAGCCGTGGCGATCTCTCGAATGAATTTTGAATTCTCAGCCATGTCGTCCGGACGATAGCTCAAAGTGTAATCATGTTCTGCTTTTGGATCGTAACCTGCGCGCTTGCGAGGTTTGTATGCTTCATGCTCTGGTGGCAGCCTGCTGAAGACTGTGCTTTCTTTATATGTCTCATCGTCATCTTCGAATTCGTCGTTTATGTTGCGCGGACCTAAACGACTTTGTATTGGCTTCTTGGGTTGGTGAGAGTACTGCACATAATTGCTTTCTGTCTCGCCGTACGTATCGCGCGTGTCATGCGCGCTTGGCCTTCTAACATGTGGTAGAGGTACTGGTTCAGGGCGTAAATTGAATGCATTGGTCTGTTGAGGCATGGGCGCACTCAAAGGCCTTTGCGGTGGGGTGACAAATGCTGACTGGTTTGCTTGTGCCTGAAGCAGAGCTTGCTGTGCACTGAGTTGTGTGTAAACAAGGTTTATAGACGCCACTTGTTCGGCATACCAGGAAGCCAGAGTTTTTCCTTCGGGTAGCCCTAGTAGTGCAGAGAAGTTCAGTTGTGCTTGGTCCGATGGAGCTGAGGGACCAGCTCCATGGCTCTGTGTTTGCACTGGTGGAGGTGTTTGTTGGACTACCTCTGACGGAGGCTGAAAAGTAGCTCCGTTTGTGGTCTGAGTGATGATCCTAGGTGGAGTTTGGAAAGTAGCACCAGTTGTGTTTTGAGTAACAACCCTGGATGTACTTCCAAAGATACTAGGAAACTCGTTGTTCATCGGCCTTTCTTGGATAATTTCGTTCCTTTGATCTCTTTGGACGTGTACGTTGTCCGAAATGAGTTCAAAAGAAGAAACGTCTCCATCTGCCGGGTGAGAAGGGTTTTGTTCAGCCATTTTGACGAGTGTTTTTTGAAAAGAAAAAGAGATGAGAATGGTTTTTGCTAAAAGCGGATGGCGCCAATGATGAAACACAGGTTAACACTAAGGTTAATCTGTGGGGTTATTTCTTCTGTGGGTTCAATCTCTTTCCCTACTCGCGAAATGACTTGGATCCTGCAAAATAGCAACACCGTTAGTCTCGTTAAGAGGAGAATATGGGGGTTTCCCTCTTAACCAGGCTCCGGCGTGAGAATAAGTACTGTTTTGAGGTAGAAATAACAGTGTGTGTAGAGTGTGAGAGTATAGAGAGCAAGATGATTCCACCTGAATGATGAAGGGTCCTATTTATAGCCGGAGGGTGAGAGAGGGAAGAGCAGCGATGCCAGCTGTGGTTGCGCGCCAGCTGTCCGACCAAGGGGAATATCCTCTTGGTCTCCTCTGCTGTGGTCAGTGTAGTGGTACACGTGGCGCGCTTGCATTTGCCCATCTTGGAGACGTCGTACTGGTGTTGTCGGGCTGCTCTTAGATTTGTTACAGGCCTACCTGGCGCCTGGTGACTCGTGTTGTCCTTTATGTCGGATGGAGCATCTTTGGAGCCACCTAGATATTTTCCAGAAGCTTCTAGAAGCAGTTCTAGAAGCTTCTGGATGATATCGTTGATGTCAGCGCCACATAGAATGAAAAAAGTGGTGTGGTCCTTGCCATGTGGGTAAGGGATTGGGACCATACCTCTTCAAAATTACTATATTAGTGCTTCAAAATAGTGGTTTACTCTGAATTCTTTTTTTTTTTTTTTTTTTTTGTAACTCTTTGAAAATGTTCGATGAATCAGTATCATTCGATCACTAGATAATAACACGAAAAACAAGTGTTAAATAATAAATACTGTATATGAAATTAAAGAGTTACCGTGATGTATATCAACAAACAAAACGAGAATAGAACAAAAGAGTTAAGCGGGCATCATAATGTATAACCTACTTGGTTACTCAAACGATGCTACAGGAAAACCACTAGCATATATCGACTTCAAAAATTACCTAATAAAAATTAAAACACTAAAAATCAAGACAAAAAGAAGTTATAAATGAGTTCGTTCATATTCAATAAGGGGAGGCGGGGCGGTGCTATTGTTGTACGTGATGGAAGTTGGTGAAATTCCACCGCCACCAAATTGTTTAACGCGTGATATGTTATTTCCGTGAAAAAAATCATGCGTGATAAAGGGAACCATGTGAGTGGGTGTGAGTGTTTATTGTTGGGTGTTGTGAGTGATGGAATAATAGTTGATGACATGGCGGAACTTGATTGGATGGAGTGAGTGATGAGTGATGACCACCCCTCCCTAAGAGAAAGAAGTTCAGTTCAAGAAGAATTCATGTCACCAAGACATAACCTTTTAAAGAGTTCCCCACCTCATGTAGTGATCGATATTACTAATTGAAGTAACTGTAGATTGATATTACTCAATGCATCTTACCACCCATGCGTATTGAACACATGTAAGTTATGCATGTTTGATGGTACATCATGTGTTTACTAATTGTATGCCACTATTTCTTCAAAACCCAAGTTGCAAAAGTGTTGGAAACAAAAGTAGGATGAAAGAAAATCTCAAAATTGCATCATCATGTGCCGGTGGCTTAGTTCGTATGGACCTACCCACCTTCCACACATTAAACAACTTTTTTTTATAACAAATTTTACCAAAATCCAAACACTTGCCTATATATATATATATATAGATAAGCATGCAATGCAATGTATAACTTCATTCAAACAAGCCAAGAACTCATATAACAAGTTCTATAAATTATCCACCTGAAGGATTGAGCATTTTAGTCGATCATAATTCAGTCATTACATGGCTCGTTTGATGATAATCGTGTTTGTTATAATCGCCATCTTCGTATGTGATGCGCCATGTTTAGATGCAAGGAAGGTGTTGAAGGGAACGATTAAGGACGTCAGAGGTGCCCTGTGGGAGGGCTCCACTACGCCCCCGCCTGCTCTAATAAGTGAAAAGCTCTTTGCTCTTCATCTTTCTCGTATTGATAGGATATTGCAGTCTACACCTAGTCCTGGTTCTGATCATTGATTCTAGTTGCAGAAATATATAGATATGACGAGTATATGACATATATGTGTGTATTGTGTAACGCGTCTTGAACGAGCCATCTTGTTGTAGAAATATATAGATATGATGAGTATATGACATAGATGTGTGTATTGTGTAACGCGTCTTGAACGAGCCGTCTTTTACAAGTGTTAAATATTGGATTTTAGGAGTTCGATCCCTACTGATTTGGATATTAATAGTCCAGCCTCCACTGAATTTTCGTTCAAACTCCGTCCCTTATCACGATCTTCCTTTATATCATTTATGGTTGTGCAAGATCGTAAAATTGAAAAGTCCTACTTAAAAGTCCATTTATCGACTTTCGTATCTTTTATATAAGTCGTGCTAAATTCTAAATGTTAAAAGTGTATGATAAATTTATTAAATGAGTTTAAAAATGAATACAACCTATAGGCCTTCATCACCTACTTTCTCCTTTTATTTAAACTATATAAATTTTGTATAATCTTTTTTTATATACTTATTATTTTATTTCTTAAAGTTATAAAAAATTATGTAAAAATAAATTTAAAAACTAGATAATCCATTAAAAATAACACACACTTACAACAATTTTAAATAAAAATATATCTTAAAACCTAAAATAAAAACATACTAATAATAAAAAACCTAGGTCGGTTAACGCACAAGACCATCTTATCGTGCGCGAAGCGTACGCGAGCATCTCAATCGTACATCTAACCTACCCTAGGCCTTCAATTGAACACGGTGACACAATAGTAATTAACTTCACATAATTACTCACGTTATTGCATAATTATGCATGTTATAGTGCATATTACACATGTTATAAAAAATAAAAAAACCGCATGCCATCAAACATGAAAATTACGCATGTTAATCTCAAAATAACGCATAGGTTGTTTCAAAAACCTAATTACGCGTGTTATATACATAATCATGCATGTTATAAAAAAAATAAGGAATGACACGCGTCTCAATCTCCTGCTCGCGTATCTTCACACAATAAGGTACTATTGTATTATACACTTTCTCATAAAAAACCTAAAAAACGTACAAATAATTAAAATAAAACCAACTTAAGCCCATCCAATGTTTTTCTTAATTTTAAGACAAATTTCATCGTGAATTCATAGTCGATTAGTGTCCATTCCTATGCAGTCCATCAAGAGGATGGTTAACTCTTGATCGTAATAAATTCGTCGAGTTTACCCTTGAGACCATCCATGAAACCCTTTCATTCTGTCGTATATTGTTGGATTTGAATTTTGGGTGGGTCCTCTTCTACATGCGCCGCCGATGTCTCCTTTTGTTTCGATCCCCTTTTTGATTTGGGTCGTGCCTCTTTAGTCTTTTTTTGCCCCGTTGAACGAGGCAACTCTTGAACCTCATCATCATCATAATCATCATCTTTGTCATTGAGATTAAAATTGAAATTGAAATTTTGAATCGTGGACGAGAGGTCATTCTTGTCCAAATCAACCACATCGGAAGTGAATGATGTGTACGCTCCCGACTCGTATGTCTTTGTCCTTTTTTACATCATAGGGAGTGGTGCATTCCATTTTGGTTCGTCTTTCACTAATTGAAAAACATGCTCGTAGTTAAGCCGATTATTTGTTTTGACTTCAAACTCTGCTTTGACTCGAATCATGACCATATCGCCGGAGTAACCAATATAGGCACTTTTGTGGCAATTGTATATTCCACAAAAAATATTTGTCGGACTCGCATGTAATGCCAATGTGAGTTCAAGTTCTCTTTTGTATGGTTGAACATGTTATCTATTTCAGCACAAAAATAAGTATGGATATGTTGCCAATACTCGGTGCTTCTTTGGTTATTTTCCGACTAAGCCGCATGTAGATATATGAAGATAAGCTCGTATAAGAGTTTTTTCTTTTTTAACCGACCACCGGTTAATAATACTTTCGGCTTTGGCTTTGATCTGGCTACTTTTTTCCCTTTATTTTTCAGCTTGAAGTTGGAGTTGGTGTAGATTTACCGGACGACTGAGTGTTTAGGGAGTTGAATACGGGAGCCGGTTGAATGTTGTGGTTAACACCCGTCTCCATTGGTGGACCAAACCCATAGATCGGGTAACCGGTTCCGGGTATCGACATGGCACCGGGTGGAGGCATGGCCCCGAAGTTTTGGAGTTGTGGGTGAAAGAAACTAGGTTGATTCATGACTCCGAATTGTTGGTATTGGGATGATATTGATCTGGATTGAATAAGTGATTCGAAGCTTTGGTAGAGTGGGGTGTTGGTTGATTGGTTGATTGGTTCGGGTTTAAACCGGACCCTTGCATTTCTTGGAAGCTCTTTTGGTCATCCATTTGAGAGTTTGAGATGAGAGTGAAAGGTTGAGTATATAATTTTGGTGTAAAAAGAAAGATGGGTTAAGAGTGAAAGTTTGAATGTTTGAATCTTTGAGGTTGGTATGAATTTGGTGTAGGTTTTTAAAGTTGAAGTGGGTTGATATTTATTGAAATTTATATTTTTTTTTAAACAAAAACAACACTTTAAAGTTTGAAATTATTGGACCTACAAAGGAACAGATGATATTCAAAAGCCAAAACATGACCTATCTGATCAAGAAATAAATAGTAGATGAAGCATTCTCCTCCCAAAGATAGTGAATCTTGAAAACTAATAAAAACATCTGTTGAAGATATGGAAACATCTGTTTAAGCCTTGAAACCACTGTTGAAGAAGAATCAAGCACTGATCAAGGCCAAAGCCTTGGTGAAGCAAAGCTCTGTTCAAGAAGACCAAACATCTGTTCAGGCCAAACAGATGTTTAGAACAAAGCAACAACAGTTTGAAGATAAGAGGTTTCATCACTACAACAATATTTGCATTGTAACAAATTTTTCATGTAATAGATTAGATTTTAGATCTCCGCATATGTTTGCTAACATCTGTAGAATCTTTTCTGTTAGGAATGTTAGATGTCACTATCAGAGTGATGTCAGCTGATTGCAAATAGACCTTTTGTACTTAGTATAAATAGATCTAACCTGTTAGAGATCTATTCATCACTTCACACACATTCTCTTTTGTATGAAAATATGTGTGAGTGATCAGGCTGAGAGGGAGATTGTAAAATCATTAGACTGTAATTGTAATCATGGGATTTCAAAACAAAGCAATTTTGTTATATCTTCATACTTGGGTGTTTGTATTATTTGTCTTTCAATTTATAAATTATTTGTTCTTGTTTTGCTTAAAAACCACAAGTATAAAACTCATATCTTAACAGAAATTTAAAAATTTTGATTTTTTATAAAGTTATCGTTCAAAAAATCAGGCTGGGACCCAAAAAACAACGGTCCGCTTGAGCGGACCTCCTCTCCTCCGGACCACCTAGTCACTAGCCCTCCATCAGTTGCAAGTTCGTTTGATCGGATTTGTTGAGCGGACCACCCCAACGGAGGATTCGTTGGGGGTGCTCTAAGAATAATAGATTAGGTTTTGGGCATTAAAAAAGAATAACAGAATAGGTTATTAGCAAGTTAGGCCATGCGTTATCGTATCGAGATGTGGGTGCAGGGCACCCACATCGCCTTTGAGGTCGCAAAGAACACTTCGCCACTCCCAAAGGTCCCACATATCCACGATGAGGATAACCCCACCATCCTGCTCATCACGCGAAAACAAGAAGCTAGGATTCGAAGATGATTTGAAGAAGGAAGTCGAGGTGAAAGATGCGGGGAGCGATAAATGCGTATCACCCCACAAATCACTTTATAAACATAAAACTACTAGTTTTATATGAAAAGTTTTAACACACAATACTTTAAAACAAAAATAAAACTATCTGCTTCAGATTCGAATCTGATTAGAAAGATTTATTTAAAGAAAAATCAGCAAAATGACTCTGTTGACTAATACAATTTCATGATTACAAAGATTTATTTAAGGGAAAATCAGCAAAATGACTTTGTGTACTGATAAAATTTCAAGAATAGCGGTTTACTGCCAATGAGGTAGTGGCTGAGTGTAGGGCTGTAAACGAACCGAACGTTCAGCGAGCAGTTCGTGAACCGTTCGGCGGGAAGTTCGTTTATGTTCGTTCGATTAGCTTAACGCACGAACACGAACAAAAAATTTCGTTCGGTTAGCTTAACGAACGAACACGAACATAGTACTCGTTAGTTCGACTGCGTTCGTGAACGTTCGGTAATATGTTCGGTTACGTTCGTTCGTGTTCGTTTGATTATATTAAAAAATAAAAAAATAATAAACCTTTTATCTAAACATATTGAAAACTTGAAACCCTATTTTTTCTAAGTTAGCTTAAATTTGGACATGCTAAAACATTTTTGTGGATAATTATGTCTAAGTTAGTTAAAGTTGATTTATCGTTTGGTGGTGTATTAGACTTCTTCTATTTTGATTTATCATTTGATGTTGTATTTAACTACTTATATCCAATGTTTAAGGCTAACAATATTTTTATGTTTTTTATTTTCAAGTTAAATGTTCGTTTGCGTTCTTTTTTATTCGCATTCGTTCATTTATGTTCGAGACCAGTGTTCACGAACTGTTCGTGAACAACTGAATTTCCTTAACGAACAAACATGAACATAAACTTATGTTCGGTATGCATTCGTGAACAGTTCGCGAACATGTTAATTTCCTTAACGAACGAACACGAACATGGCCTTGTTCGTGTTTGTTCGGTTCGTTTACAGTCCTAGCTGAGTGATTGGGAAAAAAACTTGGTGTTTCTTGTGACCCAGGTTCGACTCCCACTCTCCCCATTATTTTCTGCGGCATCCAGGTGAAGGGTGAATACGGGTGGCGCTAGTTCATCTTGGATGGGAGGCGAGGTTTTACCGATTATTCCACTGTGATGCATTCGGGCAGGTGGAGGTCGGGTTTTCGCGCATCTAGGAGAGCTAAGGGGTTAACGACGGTCAAGTAGTTGACCTAGGTCACAGCGCTCGGTGTCATTGTGGTGGCACGTCATTCCTTACCGTTCAAAAAAAAGGTAGTTGTTTACTTTTTTATTTGCCTAAATGGCCATTTATGTTACCTTGGCAAAGCCTTTGTAACATTTGACTGACTTGATGCAAATGGTAAACCCTTTTTATATATTTTTAAATTTCTTTTTCTTGATAAAAATATTTTTTTAAACTATTAAAATGTATTATATTACAAACCTTCGATTTTATAAAACAAAATTACTTCTTTTATATTACTCTTATTTTTTTCCTTAAGTGTTGCCCCGTAGGTATGTAACGTATCAAACGGACATAAAAAACCAGCGCGATTAACTATACATTAATTTTTTACGTAATATCTATAATAGGCCATTATAACTAATATATTGATTGTATACTAATACCTTACAAAATTCACAATCAATTATTCTTAGAGACGATATACTTAAGCATACCTAGTCGTTAACATTTTTGAAAGCTTCATAACACGTCAATGGTTGCTCGTAACTCCACCTGTTTTTATAGATGTTGCTAACTTTCTCAGTTAACTCGTTTATTTTTTGTGTATCATGATGATGCGAGAATATCCTCCAACATTTGTTGGAGTCGTATGAAGACTTACGGTCCTTCAGTTGAAGACGACATTCTGAAAGAAACATAAAAAAATATATACCTAAGTATAATATGTGTAAATAATTTTAAGCATATAAACAAAATAACATAATAGGCTCGGAACAATGTAATTCATCATTGTCATTGATGATTTATATAGTATTAATTTGCAAATTGAACATGTATAATGCTAATAGGCTTAGAATAATGGCTACTACCGGCTGCTTTCTTTAGCCATCTCAGTTGCCATGCCAAAGAACAACATATCGTCATCGCCAACACAACACAAACCAATCTGGTTATGACTTGTAAATGATAACAAAAAAACGATTGCTTATCATGTCATCTTCGGATATTGTAAAACCATCACACAAATATGATAACGTTTGAGATGATACCAAGTTCATCTTTAAACTTTTGAAGGTCGTGGGAAAACACCAAACCAACAATGATGACACACCAAAAAAGAGGCCCATGTGCTACAAAGCCGTGACAAAGGCTAACAATAAATAAGATACCAAACAACCACAAAGTACAACAACCTGAAGCACATACTACACAAAAAGATAGAAGTACAAGAACATGAAGCATATCAGATGTTATAAATTGGATAAATTACACTTTTCGTCCTTTATGTTTGTATCAGATTGCAATGGATGACCTTTAACTTTAATAATTACAGTCACAGTCCTTTATTTGTAAAACTCATTACACCATAGGTCCTTTAATACTAACCAGGTTAATTTTTAACATTAAGTGAAGTCATGTGCATGGCATGTGATGGCAAATCAGTCATTTACTAAATTAAACAAAAAGAATTTCAAAATTAAAAAAAAATCTATTAAACTCACTCATCTCTCTCTCAACTGACTTATCTCTCAACTCTCTCTCTAAAAAATCTCTTTGTTCTCCGGCGGAGTGAAGGTCTGGCTCAGAATTAGAGACTTTTAGGGGTTTTGTGAGGAAGTTAAAGATTCAATCGTGGTCATATACGAATCTGTTAAGAGTTGGCTTCAGGGAATTTCCCTGTCATGGGTCGAGAATGGCAGAGGTAAAAGATGCTTGGCGGTGGTCGTTTTCAGAGGTAAAAGATGTGCGGCGGTCAGACGGTGGTCGTTTTCAGGCGGCGGTCAGACGGTGGTCGTTTTCAGGGTGCTCAGTCTGACGGTGTTGTGAAGGAGGTGGATTGAGTTTTGAAGATGAAGAACCCTAGATCTTTTAAATTTGATTTGGGGAATTCTGATTTTACCGGCGGCCTGTAATCATACTGCAAATATGCAATACACTAGGGTCCTCCATTTAAGAGATTGGCATCAACTAATTGCCCTTATCCCTCATAATATCTTTCGGCTTTTTGGGGGTTTCATTCACTTTTGAGTATGTATATTCCATACCATTTAGTGTGCTGTCTAGTGTTGAGTCCTTAATATAGACATTTTGTGTGTTGTTAATATTTTGGTTATAATAAGACAATTCATACTTATATTCATTTCTTTTCAACCCCAAGAATATATCCTTGAGGACTTGCTGCTGCTTTATTAAATGGATGTTATTTGTACGGTGGTGGTGGTCAGAATCATTTTTTTTTGTGATTTTTGGGGTGTGGTAAACAAAACGAGGGTTGCAATCCAGATCTGTTTCGTTTTTTACCACCACAAGAATGTTGCCTCTTCGATCTTTCATCGGATCTGAGTTTTGCAACCGTCGATAAATGTGAGGGGTTGGATTCTAACGGTGGAGGGACCATGGAGGTCAATGGTGTCGGTGTCGGTGATCGATGGTGTTGGTGGGCGGTGGTGTAGGTAGTGATGGCCTGATGATGATGGTGGTTAGGATGTAGAGAGAGAGAGAAGTACAAGGGAGAGAGTCAGTTGAGAGAGATGAGTGGGGTTTTATAGATTTTTATATAAGTTTTTAATTTTGAAATTCTTTTTATTTAATGTAGTAAATGACTGTTTTACCCTCATATGGGGTGTACATGACCTCATTTAATGTTAAAAATTAACTTGGTTAGTGTTAAAGGACGTATGGTGTAATGAGTTTTACAAATAAAGGCATGTGACTGTAATTATTGAAGTTAAAGGTCATCCATTGCAATCTGATACAAACATAAAGGACGAAAAGTGTAATTTATCCTTATAAATTAGTACATTATATATAAACATATATATCCGAAGGACAAATGATCTCATTTTCCTTGTATAGGCTTAGACTCTTGGTTGCATGTTACATGGTTGCTCGATTCAAGCATCATAGCTGGCATACCAAGAGTTAATCATCATCGCCTAAGTCGATCCTGTTCACCCAACATAGCTCAGCAACGCATCATATCCCATTAATTTCTAATTTCTACAATAAACAGTGTAACGTGTCTCAACTGTATTTCCCATGTCAAGAGTTAAGAAGCAATCGCTAACTCATGCAAAATTGACAAAGCTCAGCAATGCATCACGACTTTAAAAGGAAAAATACAACCAACTAAAAGTTGTTTAACCAAGGGCATACAACATTGATAATCAACATCCCAATCAGCCATAACATCATCACAGAATATAAGCTTTTGCAAAGGACCAGAATGAACAACCAAAACTCTCCGATGAAGCCGTCATCATCGAGCATTCATCAGGCCAAAACAATCACAGACATCGCATCATATGCCCATAAACAAACACAATAACATCTCGCGTGAAGTTATATTCATCGTCATCGATTGTAAATCAAGTGCAACCGCTATAAAAAAACGGACATTGCATCTGATGTCTGTCGTTAAGAACATGCAAAAACCAACTAAACCAGTAGATAGGATAAGTTGGATATCGAAGCAGAGTAGGATTGTGGAAAGTGCCACGATGCTATGTATTGATTCACTATTGATGAAAAGTAAAACTCAATTGATGGTTTGATTGTTTGATTAACTAGCGAATTACAAAAATACAAAGTTGTAAACAATGGGAGAGAACAATGGTTCCTCCGGATTTCATATTCAAAGTAAATTCGGTTTGTGTTGGATTGTTTATAATTGCATAGACATAACTGTATAATCTGATTTAACTGATTGTGATAAAAGAGGACTAAGTACTCTGATTGATTAACAACGAGAGGCTATCACACGATTATCAATTGAAGATTACCAAACCCAATCCTTATCTAATATATCCCAATTATTAGAACTCTCGGGAATTGAAAGAATCAAAAGTAGGTTTTAAGCAAAATCAATCGTTCACAAATCAACCAAATCAAATCAACCGGTAACAAGCATCGAATGTTTAGATTACCGGATTAACAAAGTTTCAAACACATAACCTAGTTCACTTACAAGAATCCTCCACCTGGAGGAAACCACTAGAGAATTAGTTGCACATATTGGTTGATTGATCTTCACTAGCTTGATAAACGGTTGAATAAATAATCACCATTCTAATTAAAATAATGAAAATAATATAAGAATCCTCCAACCAAAGCCACATGATGATGAAGATGTGGTCTCGATGTTTGATGATGATGGATGACTATGTTTCTTGTCTTATTCACGTGATGCCCCAATCTTCTAGCCGCCAAAGATGATGATGAGTTGATGTTGTTGAAAACTCCTCTATCAAACCCTATGTTGCGTGATGTCCTCTGCTGCTAATGATGATGTTCCTTTTTTTTGTTGTTGGCTATTGTGATGATGTTGTAGAAAAAACCCCAAGGAGTCCACGTGCATTCAAAGAAGTCAGCACCCGTTTTACTTTAGGGTTTTCAAACCCATTTATTATTTTCCAACAAAACAATCATGAGCCTCTTTTGTTTTAAACCCTAAGTTACGGTCTGAGCCGCCGCCTACAGTACGAAGATTCTGTTTGTTTTGTTGTTTTCACCCCTCCACCGTAACTTACGGTTTATATACCGTAGGTGGAGCCTTAGATACTCAGCTTCCCACGAACAACCTTAACAACTTTCCACATTTGTCATTTTCACCCCCTAGACTTTGTGTCTTCGTATATATACCACATATAGCCACAATACAACTTTCGATTAAGTACCAAACACCCCCTACACTTCATCATTACTCATTTTCAACATATCAACTATGATCATCTTTCATTTAATTACCGCAAGGCCCTCGAACTTTGTTATATCATATATCTCGTATCTTCAAAGCTCTCTTCTAACCCGAACATATCCCGAATGATATAATTTCTCTCAACAAACATCCTTGCTTGTTCCTCTTCACTGCTAAGCACTTTAACTTCCTTGAATTATGCCGATTAACTTGTAACACCACAAAAGCTCATAGTTACTATATTCAATGAATATAGTTACATAAACCGCATTAAATCACACAAACTAATACACTTAAGGCTCATGTTTCACCCTCTCCATCACATCCCCACACTTATCATTGATTGTTCTCAAGCAACCATTACAAACATTACTCACCTTATTATCAAATCACCATTAAATCCCTTACCGAATTAGAAATTTAAGGTCCCAAGTCATACCCGTCCCATAGGCTAACACAATCGAGATTGACAATCTGACAAATATATAAACCTTAAGACTTGCCAAACTAAAACTAACATGCTTATGATACTACACACATGCCACACGCCCCTCACAATAATCACTCATCTCGGTTTTATCAAGACTAGCGTGTAATGTGCTAGTATATAATTCGCTCAAAACCAAATATGCTAGCTTGCAATCATAAGCTTGTATAGCAATCACACCCCCACCATATCAAGTAACGTAGCACATCTCAAAAGGACTTTTGGGTTTTGGGTAAACGTAAGGAAATATTTTTGAGTTTTTGTATTTATATGGCGAACACAACGAATATCAAACCATGACAATTTTATTCACAATAATACTGACACATGGGTTGGTTTTTACCCATTTATTTAACACTAACATGACAATGATTTTTGTTTTTCTTTTCTTTTCTTTCTTTTCTCTTTTTTTTTTTCAACAAATATCTAACACACAATTGTCATTCATGGTTGGTAATCAAACGGGTCAAACAAGGTGTAACAAATGAAAGGTGAAAGGCTTAACATGGTTTACTAAGGTAAGATGGATAAACGATCAACATATGAAACAATGAAGTAATCCTAATGCCTTTATCATTTATGTGTTACGCTAAACCACAGTCTCGGCACGTATCAAACCACACAAGTTCTAACGCAAAGCAACATATGGCCTACACTCAGTAAATGAACAATTATTGCAAATTCATGTAACAAAATAGTAGGCTCAAATATCTCACCGAATAAAAGGAATATGGAGTTGCCGCCACATAGCATGTGTAATTCCTAAAGCATGTTACCCCTAGTTAGGCCTCTCTTCTTAACTATTTTCTAAGACTTGTCAGAAATACTCTCATGAAACTTAAAGGGACAACCATGACTAGGGATCTAAGTTAGTTTAATATCAGTGGCAAACCTTAAGCGATTGAAAATGTTGGTTTTCATGTAGTTCAAGCCTAATTGAGACAAAAATTTTCAAAATTTTTCTATTTTCACCAAATTCAACCCTCTCAAGCATTTAAGATCAATAATCTTACCAACCCTCTCTCGAGTTACCGCATCCCCACACTTGGGATACATTGTCCCCGATGTATAGTGCAATTTATACTCTAAACTCGAGAGATACCACCCGTAAACCATGAACGGCTAATAATCAACTTGGCTCACAAACAAAACCACTCCTAACACAAAAATTTCACACCACCAAGTACATAAAAACAAATAAAACACAAGATAGATAAACACATGCACCTGATCATGTGTCTGTAATGATGCGGCTGTTGTGCTTTAACCGGAATAGATGCATTCCATAGCTTCTTTGATATCTCACCGGGGATGTTGCAAAACATCCCCACACTTGAATTATTACATCTGTGACAATTGAATCGTAGTTACCTGTCAAAACACAAACACATCGAAATGAACCAAACCAAAGTACAATACTCTACATCCTCGGGCTGCCTTTCCGAGAGCGCTAAGTTTTAGGTCTTCATCCAGACCGTACCTGACGTGCTCAAGGTAGTTCAGATGCACGCTTGCCCTCCCATTTCTCTCCGTACATATCCTTCCAGTTTTTAGGTAGGGTCATAGCTCTAGTCCGGTTGGGGTTAAAGTCAACTTCATTACCCTATCCAAACCCACCATCCGGTGGTTTTCCTTTGCCAACTGACCATCTCGCATTTGCCTTCATCACCCGATATCCACTTGCCTCTAACCTGTCCTTGGTCACACTTGAAACATGTTTGTTAGTAGCAACTATGCGACAATCATCATTAACAGGATCGTAAGAAATAGTTTCTAAAAACACATTAAAATACAACTTACGATTCTTGTAGCTCATGGTGACCATTCCACCTTTGCAATCAATCTGTGCATTAGCGGTATATAGAAATGGGCAACCCAAAACCACCTGTGGCTGCTCGTATATGTTCAATGGTGCATAATCAAGCACCATGAAATCCACCGAGTAGTAGAACTCGCCCAGTTGGATGACCACATCCTTCACAGCCCCCTGAGGTTGCTTTAAACTTGCATCCGCGAACATGGCCATGCTATCACACTCTTGTAGCGGACCAAAATCATACTGGTCATACAAGCTACCGGGTAAGATGCTTACTCCCGCTCCATAATCCAGCAGTGCCTTGTGGATTTTGAACTTACCAACTCGTTTTCTTCAGAAACTGCTTCACTTGATCCTATAATAACCTGAGAAACAGACAAATCGTTATCATAACATTTACTTTTAGGAACATGATTTACCCCATTGATCAATGTGTTCTTCGTATTCTTGGGTTCGTCTAGGTGTCACTTGTCAGCTTCCCTTGTTGCTGCTTCAATGCTGCTACTTCACTCGCCAGCTGCCCCATCTGTGTGGTCAATGATTGAATGGCTTTGTCCCGAATCTCATCATTTTGAGCCCGTAAATAATCCATCTGACCTCTCTTCTACATCTCCTGCTGCATGGCTCTCAGTATATCCATAATCTCACTAGTACCCCCACTACCATGTTGGTAGTTTCTTTGATAACTGAAGTTATTACCCCCTTGATAATTATTCTGATTACGGGGCTGGTAGTACTGATTATTACCTTGGGAAGCTGAATACCTGTTCCCATTGCCCTGCAGCATATTCACGTCACCTTGTTTACCCACAATGTTAGGGCACTGATCAGCTATGTGCCTTATATCACCATAATGCCCATAGATTGGGTATTGCCCTCCAACCTCCTGTATTTGGTCAACTGCCCTCACCACCGATCGCCGAGTGCTTCTTGATGATTGAGCCTTTCGCTTTGACGTACTTGCCATTGTCTCTAAATAGTCCCAATCGACATTCTCGTATTTGTTCTGAAAGTACCATTCGACATTGAATTAAGACCTCTAGCATCCTCGTTCGTTAACCCCTTGTGAAAGGCATCTAGCAATTCCCACAATTGTATACCGTGGTGTGGGCAGTTCTTGATCATCATTTTGAAACGGTTGAACGCTTCATGAAAATACTCACCTGATTGATGTTGAAAGTTCTGAATACCTTTCCTAGCATTATTGGTTCGTTGAGGCCTATAAAATTCATCTAGGAAGAGCTGCTACCTACTGGGCCATGTAAAAATCAAAGCAGATGGTAATGAGTGGAACCATTGCTGAGCCTTGTCTTCGAGTGAGAATTGGAATAACACCAATTTCACATCGTTCGCTGTGAAACCCTGGCCCCCGATAGTATTACACCATGCATCATACGCGGCGATATGCAGATACGGCTCTTCATGTGCCAGACCATGGTATTTGGGCAAGCTGGAGATCGGCTGTGCTCGTACGTCGAATGATCCACCTCCTAGTAATTGAGGAATCACAACCGGTGATAGGTTGTTAGCAATCGCGGGCTTGAATTTACTTTCTACACCCCGCACCAATGGTCGGTCAACTCTCTTGGAATGCCCTCAAAATTGTTGATTGGTGGAACCGAATTCCGTGGAAGTGGCCTCTGTTGAACTGACATTTGTTGTATCGGTGGCGGCAATGGTGTGTCTAAAGGCCTTCCTGGAATTGGTTGTTAAAATTGTCGTTGATACCCAAACGTGCCTGAGTTCCCTCGTTCTAATACTCTCGAACCAATGTTCCCTTGGTAATTACCCACCTGCATTTCTTGCCGCTCACCTTGATCACCATAGCCATCATACTCATCGTAACCATTCCCAAATTCCCTTGAACTAATTCCCTGATCAAATATTGAAGTTCTGAAAGAGAACTGTTGATGCTGAGCTGGTTGGTAATGGGAGGGTTGTGTTGGTAAAGGGATTGAAGTGGATGAGTTAACGGGTGGTGTTTGATTAGGTGGGGCTGTTCTATGATCATCAACAATCCTCACATATGGTGAGGAATGTTGGATGTTAGAGGTTTGAGTGAATGTTGGGTATTGAAAGGGTGTTGGTTGAGTTGTGAATGGTGGCATGTTGTCTAAATTAGGGAACGGTGGTGGTGGCATAAGTGGAAGTGGAGAAGTAGCTTGGGTGGTTTGTGGTTGTTGTTAAGATGGTATAAAGGTGTTAGGTGATGGTTATGTAGGAGTCGGGGTGAATTGGTCTTGTAGAGGTGAAGTTTCGGGTTGCTTTTCGAGGTTGCTTCAATTCTCCATTGTTTTGAGATTTGAAGTTGGTGCTCGCACTATCTTGTTTTCTCGTTGCACAACTTGGGTGTGCCTAATGGTTCTTTCGATTTCCGGATCAAATACTAGTGGTGAAGCTTTTCTGGAGTTTCTCATATGATGCATGCACGTACAAGATCACCTGCGCAACACAAACAAACAAAACCTCGCGTAATTCTGAACAAAACAAAACAAAATAAAATGACACTATTTTTGGATTTTTATCTAACTTCCACTAAAAACTTAACACTAAACACTTTGTGCACGCCTCCCTGGCAATGACGCCATTTTGATGTCTGTCGTTAAGAACATGCAAAAACCAACTAAACTAGTAGATATGATAAGTCAGATATTGAACCAGAGGAGGATTGTGGAAAGTGTCACGATGCTAAGTATCGATTAACTATTGATGAAAAGTAAAACTCAATTGATAATTTGATTGTTTGATTAACTAGCGAATTACAAAAATACAAAGTTGTAAACAATGGGAGAGAACAATGGTTCCTCTGGATTTCAGATTCAAAGTAAATTCGGTTTGTGTTGAATTGTTTACAATTACAAAGACATAACTGTATAATCTGATTTAACTAATTGTGATAAAAGAGGACTAAGTACTCTGATTGATTAACAATGAGAGGTTATCACACGATTATCAATTGAAGATTACCAAACCCAATAATATATCCCAATTACTAGAACTCTCCGGAATTGAAAGAATCAAAACTAGGTTTTAAGCAAAATCAATCGTTTACAAATCAACCAAATCAAATCAATCGGTAACAAGCATCGAATGCTTAGATTACCAGATTTAACAAAGTTTCAAACACATAACCTAGTTCACTTACAAGAATCCTCCACCTGGAGGTAACCACTAGAGAATTAGTTGCGCATATTGGTTGATTGATCTTCACTGGCTTGATAAACGGTTGAATAAATAATCACCATTCTAATTAATATAATGAAAATAATATAAGAATCCTCCAACCATAGCTACGTGATGAAGAAGATATGGTTGTTTTGGTCAAAAATCACACAAGGATAATGCAACCAAATCCGATTTTGTGAGGTGTGATGCTTGATTAAATGATCAAATGTATGAACAATGAGTGTATGAAATGAATGTCAAACACAAGGATTTATACGAGGAAAAAGCCATTGATCAATGTATGATCTCCGGCACAAAAAACCTCGGATAGTGAAAACTATCACTATCAAGTATATTGAATAAACAAGTTTACAACTTCGGAAGTATTGAGCTTGATACAATGAATTCTAGTGTATGTTCGAGAAAGAGAGTAGCAGAAGTGTTGTACGTAAAACCAGAGTGCAAAAGTGTTTCTAAAAATAAGCTCAATACCCCTTTATTCTTAGCTAAAAATATCCTAACTAACTATCCGAAAAATCGGCCCATCACCCATGATCACCACTAACGGTCACTAGCTCATGGACATGTTGAAAATATAGAGCATATTCCCCTGGAATCTCGCGTGGAATAAGTCTTCTTCGAAATATACCTGCAAAACAAGCCAAAAGGTGATGGAAACAATTGTTAAGTTAGAATAATGATGAGGATCCTGGATCCTTATTCCCGCAGCGTCTCCTGAGGATCCTTAATTCAAACCGAACTGAGGATCCGTGATCCATAAGCTATAAAATTTTATCCCTAACAATTGCCCCCAAACATGACTAGTTGATATCCAATTAGGTAGTCATGTTTGAATGAAATTCGGACTAGCCGTTACTTGGAGATATAGCCGTTGCGAGGCTTACGTCAGCGAGGGTCATCCCTGCAACAAACAATGATTATAAATAGGATAGAGATAGGAACGATATTTTGCATTTAAATTCGAGACTTTCTCCCTTTAAATCTTCATTCAAAGACCTCAACAGGTATTTCTCTTTCCTTCTCTCTAAATTTTCTTCTTCCGATTCTCTGCTTCTTCAAAATTCCATGGCCAAGATGAATCTCCGATCCTCTCCTGCTAAGGATCCTAAGAAGGAGAGCCCCCTGAAGAGCCATGGCGTAACCAAAAATCCTTCACTGGAACTTTGTCATTTCTCCGATCCCAAGATTGATCGGATATGTCATTTCTTCCCGGCAGGAACCATCTTTAGGTCATTCGACTCTTCGATGAAGAGTGACTGCGTCTCTGATGCCTGGATCACTTTCCCGACAACCCCTTTTCTGATAGGGTTCAATTATCGTTTTCCTGCTCTAACACAAGCATTCTTCACACTCACCGGTATGTGCTATATACAAGCCATGCCGATGATGTGGAGAGTTCTCTACACACTTAAAAACATCATTGAGCAGGAGGGTGTTGAAATAGGGATGTCTGAATTGAGTCAGTTGTACAATCTTGTCAGCCATGGTTCTCATCGTTTTCTTTTCAAGCACAAACCTGGTCAGGCTCATCCAATTCTGAAAACCACCAAAAATGATTCTAACTGGAGAAACCAGTTCTTCTTTGTAAGGAGGGACTCCATCCCGAATGGAAATGACCTCCCCAAATAGTGGATCACCCAGGGTAGGATATGGGATCCTTGGACCAGGACCATAGTCGGATTCTTTTTCTGTTAAGGATAACTGATCCTTCTTTATGTTTATGTTGTGCAGCCATATCACTCTCTCACATTCAAGAAACTCCTACTACAAAAGAAAGGATTGCTGCTTTTTGGAAGCTTGATCCTGCTATAAGAACATTTCAAGCCAAAACAAAGGATTCTCAAGAAATCTCCTCCGGTTCCTACACAATGTCAAGTAAGTATCCATATCTATGTGTAAATAAATGTTTAAATAAATATAACGTATGAATACTTATCTGTGTTTTGTATTTGTAGGTGCTGGAAAATCCTCAAAGTCTGCTTCCAGGTTCAGCTTAAGTGATCTTAATGAATATGCCTCCTCAAGGTCTCTGAAAAAGGAGCTGGCTGCAAGCCCAAGCATCCCGAATCCTAAGGGCATGAGCACAAGGGGCAAGGGTGCCAAAAAGAGAAAGACTGCTGAGCCCACTGAAGTCCTTCCTCTCATTCAGCATCAGTTTGAGGAATACGTCTCCGAGGTAAGGATCATGAATCCTTAAGTCTAAACTTTCCTTTCCTTTCTGAGGATATGGGATCCTAATTGTTAACTTCTTTGTGCAGAAATTTGCCAAGATCCAAATGCTCCTTGATCAACATCTGGCCGAAGCTGAGCAGAAAAACCTGGACTTCCAGCAGATGATCCTTGCTAAGGATAAGAATATCTCTTCCATTGAGAAGGATATCAACCTGCTACAGAAGGACCTGGTACTGGCTCAGATCACAGCCCATCAAGAGAAGGCAGAGGTCATGGAAGGGGCTAAGCTTTCTGCCACTATTGCCATGCTGAAGATTAAGTAGGAAATGGCTAAGGAGGCTAAGGATCCTGCCTTTGATAGGTCTGCCTGGGACCAGGAGGCTTGGAGGCAGAGGTTGGCTGAGCTGGATGATGAGGATGAAGCTGAGGAGGCAGCAACTGATGGAGCCCGAAGTAGTGGGGTGAAGGATCCTGTGGAGGAGGCAGCTGGTGGTGATGGTGAAAAGGTGGTGGAAGCAGCGAAGGTGTAGGCTGCAGTAATGGGCGATGATGGATATATCTAGACGCGGCCGGAGCCCATTTTTTATGGTTTAGTGGTTTTTGTTTGATGGTGTTTTGATTTCGAACAATTATGGTCTGTAATAACTAAACAATAGCTATTAGGGTTAAGGATCAGTGATCCTTGGAACAATAGGTAGGATGATAGTTGGTGGAGGGATCCTCTGTTTAGGGGATGAAGCCACTATTATCCTGCCGTCTTTACTTTCCTGCACTTTAAGACTTGTTAATATGGACACCCTTTACCTACCCCAGCGGACGGGCCACGTATTGCTGGTAGATGCTCGGGGTAGGTAATTTTGACAACCTTTAAAGGGTTTAACTTTGATGAATAAATATAACCTTTAACTTTTGGCTATCTTGGTGTTGTTCACTTTGTGTATATTTACCTTTCAATTGTTATTGTACAACTTTTTAGATTTACAAGTCATTAGTGAAAGTATAAAATCAGCTTTAAGTCAAAAGTTTAGGATATGATCAAGGATCAAATATCCTATAATCGTAAAGTTTAAAAAGTGAGACAATTTTAGGATCATATATCCTGTTGTCAAAGAATAAGGGTAACATTGATAAACCAAGAATAAGTTAGAGTAACTAGGGATCATACCAGAGAATCCAAGTTAGGATCCTATATCCTTAATGCATACAATTGTAACAATTATAAGACAACCCCTTGTAGAAAGTTAGGATCCAGGATCCTTAACTGTTTAACTTTGGAATCCGGAAATAAGACATAACTTGGGACTAAGCCAATCTGTGAAAGAAAGAGTTAGTATCTGGGGACAAGCCCAAAAAACTGGGGACAAGCCCAAAGGATCTTGTGTAAACTGGAGTATGGCCCATACTGGCGACTATCCAAACTTAGTGACATGAAGATGCCAAAACCTTAGCTAACGTGAAAACGTTAGAAACCTTAGGAATGGATGTATGGTACGTCTACCATTATACTTAGGATCCTAAATACAGTCAGTACAATGAAATTGTCAGCCCCTAAAGCGGGTACTGGTGCCATTGCCTTTAACTGCACTAGGATAATCGTGCGCAACTGGCGAAGGTGTAAGAACCTGATTCGTAGAAGGTAATAGATACCTTGAACTGGGGACAAGCCCAACAACTGGGGATAAACCCATAAAACTGGGGACAAGCCCATAAAACTTAGGAGACTTCTGTGGATACTTGATCCTTTATCAAAGATGCACCCACTTCTGCAAAACTCATAACTTAGTGAAAAAGGATAAAGGATCCTGGATCCTTCTCCTTGTAATCAAATAAATTAAAGGATTAGATAAATTAGAATCAAATCATTACCAGAATGAGGATCATATATCCTCTAAGGATCCTTTATGTATACATGATAAAAGGATGACTAAGGACCCTGGATCCTTCTTACATGAAGTATCTCTTTAGATGGACAACATTCCAAGCTCTTGGTAATAGATCACCTTCCATTGTTAATAAGCGGTATGCCCCCTTTCCTGCCTCAACTTCAATAAGATAGGGGCCTTCCCACTTTGGTGCTAGCTTGCCATCAGCAGGATTTGTGGTATTTTGGAATGCTTTCCTCAACACCATGTCACCAACTTGAAACTTTCTGATCCTGACATTCTTGTTATAAGCTCCAGCCATCCTTTGTTGATAACTAGCCAATCTTATCCTTGCTAAATCCCTGAGTTCTTCTATGGTATCCAAGTCTTGAACCAAGTTTTCAGCATTTCCTTCAGAATCACGGATGCCTGTTCTTGCTGTAGGGACTACCATCTCTATAAGGATCACTGATTCAGCTCCAAACACTAAAGAAAATGGAGTCTGACCAGTAGCATTCTTGGGAGTTATTCTATCAGCCCATAGTACATATGGTAGCTCTTCTGCCCATTTCCCCTTTTTGGATCCAAGCTTCTTCTTCAAGTTGTTGATGATGTTCTTGTTGGATGATTCTGCTTGGCCATTAGCTTATGGGTGGACTTGTGTTGATGTTATCATCTTAATCCCCCAACTGTCACAAAAGTTAGTAGTTCTACTCCCAATAAATTGGGATCCATTATCACAAACAATTTCAGAAGGAATACCAAATCTGGTAATAATGTTTCTTTTAATAAAGGATATCACTTCTTTTTCTCTGACTTGAGCAAACGCTTCAGCTTCTATCCATTTGGAAAAGTAATCAGTCATGGCAAGCATAAACACTTTTCCTCCTGGTGCTTTTGGAAGTTTGCCAACTATATCTATTCCCCATCTCATGAATGGCCAGGAAGAGGATATAGGATGCAGGAGCTCCGCTGGTAGATGAGGGATATTCCTATGTCTTTGACAAGCATCACATTTCTTGGCATAATCCACAACATCCTTCTTCATAGTAAGCCAATAATATCCTGTCCTAAGGATCCTTGAGAACAGTGCTCTGCCCCCAGTGTGGTTTCCCCAATCTCCTTCATGAAAATCCTTCAGGACTTCTTGGATTTCTGGATCCTCGATGCACCTTAGATATGGACTTGCAAGAGATCGTTTATATAACATGTTATTTAATATTGTAAATTGAGATACCTTGACTTTAAAAGTTCTAGGATTTTCTCCTGTAGGAATCTCTCCATGTTGTATATATCTCATGATTGGAAGGATCCAGGATCCTGAATGTGATTGTGCACCATCACTAGGTATGATTGCAGAATCCTCTACTACTTCCATAGCTGTATGATCCTCAATAGCAGGAGCCAAGATGTGGATGATGGGAATTTTAATATCCGCTGGGATCTTCAATGATGATCCAAGGTTGGCTAATGCATCAGCTTCTGCATTTTCTTCCCTGGATACCTGTGTCAAACTAAAAGAAGCAAAAGAATCTACCAATTTCTTGACTATCTCTTGATATTTGATTAGTCTTTCACCTTTAACAACATAAGAACCGTTAAAGTGGTCAGTGATTAATAATGAATCTACACGTACCTCAAGATACCTGATCCTCATATGCTTGGCAATTTGCAAACCAGCTATTAAGGCTTCATACTCAGCCTCATTATTAGTAGTTTGAAACTTAGAAGCAATTGAGTGGGGTATTATGTCCCCCTATGGCGATTTTAGTAGTATGCCTAGTCCAGTTCCTTTGACATTAGAGGCTCCATCTGTGAAGAGTATCCAAGGATCCTTAGTCTCTTCAAGCTGTTGAACTTCTAATTCAGCTTCCCTTTGTAGATCACTACTGAAATCAGCCACAAAGTCAGCCAAGGCCTGAGATTTAATGGCAGTTCTTGGTTCATATATGATATCATAAGCACTAAGCTTGACTGCCCATTTTGCCATTCTTCCTAACATTTCAGGTTTCCTGAGAACATTCTTGATTGGAAAGTTAGTTTTAACAATAATAGCATGAGTTTCAAAATAATGGTGTAGTTTAGTAGATGTCATGATTAAAGCAAGGATAAGTTTTTCTAAATGAGAATACCTGGATTCAGCATCAAGCAAACTTTTACTTACATAATATACATGATGTTGTGTACCTTCATGATCCTTAACAAGGACTGTACTTACTGCCTTAGAAGAGACTGCCAAATATAAGGATAACATATCCCCTTTTTCTGGTTTCATTAATGCTGGGGCTGAGGATAGGTAATCCTTAAGGGCCTTGAGAGCATTCTCATGTTTTTCAGTCCACTCAAATTTCTTGTTCTTTCTCAGAATGTCATAGAATTCCTTGCATTTCTCTGATGACTTTGAGATGAACCTGTTCAAGGCTGTGATCCTTGCTGTCAATCTTTGCACATCCTTGGCATTGGCAGGAGACTTAATATTCACAATTGCCTTGATTTGCTCTGGACTTGCCTCTATGCCTCTTTTTGTCGCCATGTAGCCTAGAAACTTGCCAGCCTTTACACCAAAGTGGCACTTGGAAGGATTCAATTTCATATTGTATCTATCAAGGATATCAAATGCTTCCTTGATGCGTGTGTGGTGGTTATATATTTTATGTATATTTTTAGCCCTTTTTACACTTTAGTCAAGTTTTAAATTTATAAAACACGATATTTTACTAACACCAAACACACATATGGGCAAGTGCACCCATCGTGAGCGTAGTATAGTGTTGGTAAGATACCGAGGTCATCCAAGGACACAAGGGCTTTTAGTGCCGGTTTATCCTCAACGTCTAATCAAATCAAAAACTTAGAAAAAGGTTTTAAACAAGAAAATAAAAACTAAAAATGCTGAAAAATAAAAATAAAAATAAAACAGATAGACAAGAAGAATCACTTGGATCCGACTCGCCTTTAGTGTAACCTTTGATTATTTTCGCACTTTTGCACTTTTTAAGAGATTATCTTAGTTATAGTAGTAGGCCTCTCTTTTGAAGGTGACGTTACCCTCAACCCAGTAGTTTGAGTCAGCAAGGATACACTCCTAAAGGGTTGGATAATTGAAAGATAATTAATTAAGTTATTAATGCATAATGTGGCAGGCCTCTCTTTTGAAGGTGACGTTACCCTCGGCTAAGTAGTTTGAGTCAGCAGGGATACAATCCTAAATAGCTAGGCTAAAGTTTTAATAGTAGTTTACATATGAGGGGGTCAAGGAGTTCGGACCCCCGCCATCCAATACCAGTGGGTATTGAAGGAGGTCCTACTAAACTTGACCCAGGTCCTTGCAGGATCTATACACTGAACAAGGCAAGACTCTTACCAAACCATTCCCTTAACCCCCGACCAGGTAGCCAACATATCTCAATGTAGACCGTGGAGATATAAATGGTGTAAATCTTTTATTTTATATAGACAGTAAAATAACGCCAAGACACCACGGAGAAATGATAAGGAAGATTCACCTTCAACATAAGAAACTAGTTATTAAAGTCATTAATACATAACCAAATAAAAAGTGTGAAAAGATTAAAAATAAAAAGTATTACACTAAACCCTTGTCTTCACCAAGTGATGTAAGAGACTTAGGAAAACATGGCCTTTGATTGTCAAGAACTCTTACGATCAATCTTGGATCCTGAGACTACTCACACACTCTATGATGGATGATGGATGATGGTGGTGGATGTGGGTTGTGATGGTGGTGGTGGGTGGGTGAAGTGTGAGAGAGGTGGTTTGCTAAGGGATGGTTTGCAAGTGAGCCAAGCACCCCTATTTATAGCCTGCACAGAAGCCCGGACACTGCCCCGTGTCCATTGGGCATGGCCCCATGTCCACCCATCTTCTCTTTCTTCATTAAATGTTGTTTGTCTGCATTAGTTGACCACGCCCCCGTGTCCGCTGGGCACGACCCCGTGTGCAGAAGCGTATCTGTACTATCAAGATTTGCCTAGATTCTGCGAATCTTAGCGTTGACCACGGCCCCGTGTCCGCTGGGCATGCCCCCGTGGTGGGTGATAAAAGCTTCTACAACTTTGTCTTTTCTGTAGACACTTGGGCACGCCCCCGTGGTCATTGAGCACGGGGCGTGTTCAGCCTTCTGTTCTCTTGTTTTTGCTTGGGAAGATGCTGTCGGGGGGTCGGGCATGCCACGTTTATCCCTTTTCTTGTATTATTGTTAGATTTAGCTGCATTTTTGCTTCTTTTGTCCATTTAAGCTCTTTTAACCCTGAAAATACAAAAGGAAGACAAAAACACAGTTTTTCCAACATTAGTCCTAAAAAAGGGTTAGTTTTATGCCACATTTGATGTAATTTATATGTTGCATTTTGCACACATCAAATACCCCCACACTTGAATTTTTGCTTGTCCTCAAGCAAAACTCTTTACAATGTGGCTTACACTCCCAAATGGAATGGGTAGAAAAGAAGGTTTTTGTGCTTGTCATAGAGTGTCGGGATTCCAAGAATCTTTATTAGGTTTTATTTTTATTTTATTTACAATCCTATTCATCATGATTTCTTTAGAACATTACATAAGATAAATTACTTATTATTAGGGTATAACATGCCTCTTTAAAATTCCATTTATATACAAGTTCACATACCTCACGGGGGATCACTCAACACTCAGCCGAAGATGTATTTTTGTGAAACACTCGAGAGTAGCATGGAACTTACTCCTACCATAAGTTTTCCAAGCAATCAATCCTCCTCCTTTTTAACTATAAACCATTGTAAATATCAAGAGGACTTTTTTGGGGGAAGGGTTAGGCTTGGGTTAAAGGTAGGTGG
Organism: Helianthus tuberosus; assembly: GCA_030545235.1. Lineage (NCBI taxonomy): Eukaryota > Viridiplantae > Streptophyta > Magnoliopsida > Asterales > Asteraceae > Helianthus > Helianthus tuberosus. The sequence continues at coordinate 129,658,016 of CM060382.1, forward strand.
TTGGGTTAGTGGTTAGTAGAAAAGGGCTAATGGCGTAAAAAGCGTCGGTTTTCGTAAAACATTTTGTTTTTGTGACTTTTTATTCTAATGAAGCATTTATTCAAACAAGCCTCCTTTTGATGAGCTGTCACACCCCGGCCGCGTAAAACAACAAAACCGCGGCGGAAACGCCGGGGAGTGATGCGACAGAATTATTGTTTCAACAACCATGGTAATTAAAGTTTTGTATTATTAATTAAAGTGTTCATATTGTCTTGAAATTCAAACAAACATAACTTAAATAACTGTCTTTTACGTCACTAAGGCCCAAGTCCGCCTAAGTGAAGCACAAACATCATCATGCATTATATCACACCCTGGCTTTGCGGAAGCGTGGTTATTTTGGTGTGACTTCTTAATACCATAGCTTAACCATAACAAAGCTATATGAAATAAAACCATGCAAGATCATCCATAGATTTAAGTTTTAAAACCGAAGTAACATAACATTGTCTTAGAGACTTACAACATCATAACATAAAATATTGTTTGAAAGACAGAAACATCGACACGAAATAAACGCAGTTTAAGATTTGTGACTTGTCCAGGAAAGAGTCACATTTCCTAAACTGGGATGACCTTGGAACCCTTATGCAGCGGGAAAACATAACATACCGCGCCAGATCTTTAATTTCCTGAAATACATGTAAGTTGAAAAATCAACAATAATGTTGAGCGAGTTCATGTGTAAGTGAGTAAATAAACCTTTGTATGTATAAAAATCCTGGTATGTAGCAAATAAGGAAAAAGAGATCACCAATGGTTTGCAAGGCCATTGATATGTGTGAAGTGCAAGTAGGAAGACTCAAACCTTGTGATTTTGCGTCGGGGCACAAAGTCACCCCGAGGTCCGTACTGTTGGACCTGGGGTTGGGGTCGCTACACCCAGATAGATCTACCGCTTACGTCCCTCGGTCCTATAATGAGGATTAATGGCCTCCAGTTCACGCCTACCCACTCACATGATCTAAGTAGTAAACCTCCTTACGCTAACCATACCATGTATAAAGTACTCGTAATCATAGTAACATGTATTTCACCCTCGCAGTTTAGAAAACTGAAAACAGTTAAGAGAAAAGGGGGACATGAACTCACAGTGGTGCGTCTCTACCAAGTATGCCTCCAAATCAATCAGCTGTATGACGACCTACACGTACTAACTCTATTAGACGGACGGCCGTGCCTTAGCTTTATGGTTTAAGTTTTTGGGAAATAGTTAGGCAACTATTTCGTGTTTACATTCTGTATATACTTGGTAGTCATTTTCCTTCCCAAGGATGGAGGATTTAATACATGTGCGTTCGTATAATTCGGATTACACTATTAAGTCTCACTTAATATATTTTAGTCCTAACTCCCAAAATATAAATATTCTTCCCAAAAATATTATATTTTAATACATGTGATTTTCCCAAAATAATACTTAGTAATATTATTTTTACTCTAAAAATAATATTTACGTAGTTCACAAAATAATCATAAACACTTATACAAGTGATGTTGTGAAAAATATATACTAAATATATTTATGTATCACGTTTTATTTTGTGAAATCCCACCTCCGGTATTTTGTAAATAAGTCGTGGCGAAATCTATAATTTGAAAACAAGTCAAAACGTATTTCTAACACTTATAGTGAAAATATTTCTAAGAGTTAGGTTTTTGGAAAAATTTCGCCAGAGTTTCCTCTGTAACTGGAGGTGGCCACGCTTTCAAACGTATCATTTTCTTTTATAAATCAAACCAACAATCTTCTTATTCAATCAAAACAATGAGCATTATTCAAACCATCAAACTAGTCAAAATAGATGTAAATCGCAAAAATACATGAACTTGCGGTTTTTCCAAAATATGTAGTATCTTTCCATTATTTTTAGTGGATCTTTTGTATAAATCAATCCGGTTTCGTAATAATCCCGTTTCAAAGAAATTCCATCTTTACAACTTCTCATCAATTTTTACCAAGTTAGTTATTTCGTCAAAACTTTGTGTTACACAAGTGTTTACACACTTGTGTGTTCTAAAAACCATTCTTGTTAGTGTAAGATCCGTCTTTAGAAATACATGATTTCTTTGACACTCGGTCCTTTGAAAATACCACCTGTAGATCCGTAGATCTACTAGTTTTAATCACTATTTTACAAGCTAAAACACTTTTACACAAGTTCATGATTCGTGTGTGGTAGAGTTTCATCTTCTAACCCTTGTTACACTTAAACAAGCTTTATGTCATACTCCAAGATCATGACTAAACCGGGTTAAATGACGATCCGAGCTACCACAACATAGATCGGGCCCAAATAATCACACAAATCAAATACTACATGATTTACACAACATATGTGCTTTTAACCACCATTTTTAGTGTTTTTAGTAGACTTAAAAGCGTTATCTTGTAAGATTTCGAGTTTTAACCGTTACACATCGTTTTAACCACTTCAAAATAGTTTGAGTAGGTGATTTAAGTAACATACCACTAGCTCGAGGCTAGGGAAGAATCTATGCGAAAAATGCGTGGATAAAAGCAAGAGAATGAGGTCCTTCGCCTTCCGTTTGCACCAAGACTCCTTATATGCGACCCTTAACACTTGTAGATGATTGGAATGTGATGATCAAAATTGAAAGGTGGTGGTGGTGTTGCTTGTGTCTTCGGCCGAGAACCAAAGGGAGGGAGAGAGAGGAGTGTGTGTGAGTTGAGGTGTTAAGTGTGTGTTATGTTGTGTTATGCATCTAACTTATAGACAAATCAAATGAGCATTAACCAATGGACCTTGTGTTAGCTAGATATTAAGCATGGATGATTAAAATAATCATCAAATGTACAAGGGTGTCCCCTCTAGTTGGGGACGGTTAGTGAGGGGGGGGGGGGGGGTTCTAGTCCGAATCCAACTAGTTAGTTAGGATAATAGTTAGGTTAAGTAAACTAGTTAAGTGCTTAACCCGGTTAGTTGTGTGTCACGCGTTACAATGGGTGTTAGGGTATTCAGGGACCCTAACTGGCTCAGAAAAAGATAAATAATGAAAATGACAATATTTTCATGTTCCGGGTATATTCCGGTTGTTCGGTTGGATAGTAATCCGTTAAAGTGTTTAACAAAGCTTAAAGTGTCGTTAATACCCTTTTTAGTGACACAACTCATTTCTGACACTTTGGAAAGTGTCTAGTAATATTTTTCTCATGTTTTGGCACTTTATTAGTTAGCTAAAAGCTGAATTATTATGTAAAGTGCTGAATTTTTGTACTTAGAGTACGTTTTAGGCACATCCAGTCATTGAAACTTATTCCTAGAGACACAGTTCTACAACCCTTGTATCCCTACACTCACCACTACTGTAGCAAAATATTTCAGGCTCTTACAGGCCTTAGAGGCAGTGTCTGCCTGAGGCTGGCTTTATCAGCATGTTCAATAGGTTATCCGTTTATAGTGCTACTGTGCTTTTTGTGCATCATGTTTGTCACTAAGGTTCAGCATGTAAATAATGTAGTGACAGCAAGTAAAGTATGATGCAAATAAGTACATGTGTCAGTAATCAAGTAGCAGTTTATTCACAAGTTCAAGCAAGCACAGTAATTAAGCAGTAATTAATTATTAATTAAGTCGTATGGATACCTGGTTTAGTGAGGGTTGTCACATTCTCCCCCCGTTAGAAAAATTTCGTCCCGAAATTTTAAGTTCTGCTTGTAGATGCAGGGTTCTTGGGAAATAATTGGGGGTATTTCTCTTTCATCCGGTCCTCACGCTCCCAGGTGTATTCAGGACCATGTCTGGCATTCCAACAAACTTTGACGAGCTTGACACTGCTCCGGCGGGTCTTGTTTACTTTCCAATCCGTAACCTCAACCGGTTCTTCAACGAAATGGAGCGTGTCGTCAACATGAATCTCGTCGATGGGAATGGCAATGTTATCTTGAGTTGGACTTTTCTTCAGGTTGGATACATGGAATGTATCGTGAACAGAATGGAGTTCAGCAGGTAAGTCCAGCTTGTATGCTACCAGTCCTATTCTTTCCAAAATTCTGAAAGGACCAATGTAGCGCGGATTTAGCTTTCCACGCCTTCCGAAGCGTGCCACACCCTTCCAGGGTGATACTTTCAATAAGACCATTTCTCCCACTTGAAATTCCACATGTTTCCGGTTTGGATCGGCATAGGCTTTCTGTCTGTGGCGAGCTGCTTCGATGCGTTTTAGAATCTGTGCAATCTTGTCTGTCGTCTCTTGGACGATTTCGGGACCAGCAAGCTGCCTATCACCTGCGTCAGCCCAGCATAAGGGTGATCGGCACTTGTGTCCGTAAAGGGATTCAAATGGCGCGACACCAATACTGGTGTGGTAGCTGTTGTTGTATGAAAATTCGACCAAAGGCAAATGCTTATCCCAGCTACCGCCCAAATCCATAACACACGCTCTCAGCATGTCTTCCATAGTCTGTATCGTTCGCTCGCTTTGACCGTCAGTTTGCGGATGAAACGCAGTGCTCAGATTCAATTGCGATCTAAAAGCTTCTTGGAAGGATTGCCATATCCTTGACACAAACCTTCCGTCTCTATCAGTGATGACCGAGAGAGGCACTCCATGACGTACGACGATCTCTCTCATATAAATTTCAGCCAATTTGCTCGTATTATCCTTCTCTCTGATAGGTAAGAAGTGTGCTGACTTCGTTAATCGATCCACTATTACCCAAATAGTGTCATGGCCTCTTGGCGTTCTTGGCAACTTCGTAATAAAATCCATTGAGATTTGTTCCCATTTCCACTTGGGAATCTCAGGTTGTTGCAGAAGTCCTGAAGGCTTCTGGTATTCGGCTTTAACCTTAGCGCATGTTAAACATTTGCTCACATAAACAGCAACATCGCCTTTCATCCTAGGCCACCAATAATAATCTTTGAGATCCTGGTACATCTTATCCGCTCCTGGATGGATAAAGTACCGTGATTTGTGAGCTTCATCAAAAATAACTTTCCTTAAACCACCAAACAGAGGAACCCAAATCCTATTCTCAAAACACAACGTTCCTTCCTCGTTTGGTACCAGTAGCTTCTCCATCCCACGGAGATATTCCTCTTCAAGGTTTCCTTCCTTGAGAGCTTCTTTCTGCGCGGCACGAATGCGCAAGGAAAGATCGGTTCGGATAATCATCTCTAAAGCCCTAACCCTTATGGGCTTGATCCTCTCCTTTCGACTTAGGGCATCGGCGACCACATTCGCCTTCCCTGGATGATACTTTATCTCGCAGTCGTAATCATTCAGCAACTCAACCCATCGTCTTTGCCACATATTCAGCTCCTTCTGGTTGAATATGTGTTGTAGGCTCTTGTGATCTGTAAAGATTGTACACTTTGTACCATAAAGGTAGTGTCTCCAGATCTTTAATGCAAATACCACTACGCCTAGCTCCAAATCATGTGTGGTATAGTTCTTTTCGTGCACTTTCAATTGACGCGATGCGTAAGCAATAACCTTTTGGCGTTGCATCAACACACAACCCAATCCTTGACGCGAGGCGTCACAGTATACCACGAAATCATCTGTACCCTCCGGTTGTGCTAAGATTGGCGCATTGCAGAGCTTATCCTTCAATATCTGGAACGCTTCTTCCTGTTTGATTCCCCAATCAAACTTCTTATCTTTCTGCGTGAGGAGCGTCAATGGTTGAGCGATTTTTGAAAAATCCTTAATGAATCTTCGATAGTAGCCAGCCAAACCCAAGAATTGTCGAATCTCGGTTGGCGTCTTTGGCGTTTCCCAATTCTTGATCGCTTCGATCTTGGTTGGATCCACGTGGATTCCATCTCCATTCACCACGTGTCCAAGAAATTGTACTTCTCGTAGCCAAAACTCGCACTTAGAGAATTTGGCATACAGCTGTTCTTTCTTTAGCAGCTCCAAAATAGCTCTTAGATGCTGTTCGTGCTCAGCCTTTGTTCTTGAATAAATCAAGATGTCGTCGATAAACACAATCACGAACTTGTCCAAGTACGGCTTGCAAACTCTATTCATCAAGTCCATAAAGACTGCAAGTGCGTTTGTCAAACCAAACGGCATAACAAGGAACTCGTAGTGTCCATAACGAGTTCTGAAGGCTGTCTTCGGGATACTTTCCTCTTGTATCCTTAACTGATGGTATCTAGATCGAAGATTGATCTTTGAATAAAAGCTTGAGCCTTGCAGTTGATCAAACAGATCATCGATTCTTGGCAGAGGATACCTATTCTTGATCGTCAGCTTGTTCAGCTCTCTGTAGTCGATGCACATACAAAAACTACCGTCCTTCTTCTTGACAAACAGGACCGGAGCTCCCCAAGGCGAGAAGCTTGGTCGGATAAATCCCTTGTCTAACAACTCTTGAAGTTGTGTCGACAATTCCTGCATCTCAGACGGAGCAAGTCTATAAGGCGCCTTAGCCACAGGTGCGGCGCCTGGGACTAAGTCAATGCGGAACTCTACTTGCCTCTGAGGTGGCAGTCCAGGTAAGTCCTCTGGGAAGACTTCTGGATATTCCCTCATGACAGGGATGTCTTCGATTCTCGGCTCAGCAGCCTTCTTATCCATAATGTGTGCCAGGAAGGCAGCACATCCTTTCTGCAAACACTTTCGCGCTTTCAGGCAGCTGATAATTCTCAACGGCGTATCACGCTTCTCCCCGTGAACCACAATTGTTTCACCATCTTCGGTTGGGATACGAAGGACCTTTTCGTGACAAACTATCTCAGCCTTGTTGCCTGATAACCAATCCATTCCTACCACCACGTCGAAGCTTCCCAACTGGACTGGTAGTAGATCCAGAGCAAACTCACGCTCTCCCAATTCGATCACACAACCTCTGATAACTTCATTGGCTTCTACTAACTTCCCATTGGCCAATTCGATTGAGTAGGGGATATCTAACTTACTAGCGGCTAAACCAAGCATATTCTTAAATTCTAACGACACGAAGCTATAATCGGCACCAGTATCAAATAAAACGGATGCATAGCGTTGGTTTACAGGGAACGTACCAGTAACGACATTGGGGTCCTGGCGCGCTTCCCTCGCTTCGATTTGGAACACTCTTCCACGGGCTTGGTTTAACTCTGGGCAGTTCCTCTTAAAATGCCCGATATCACCACAGTTAAAGCATCCAAGTCTTTGCCCGTTTCCACCTCCATTCCCAGCTTGGTTATTCCTTTGGTTATGATTCACGGCGCCCGCTTGATCAGCATTGTTGCCTCGATTCCCGTTTCCTCCATTGTTTCCTTGTGGGCGATTTCCATTCCCACCCCGGTTGTTATTTCTATTCCCAAATCCTCCTTGGCCTCCCCGGCCAGCACTAGCCCAGCAAGAATCCTTCAAGCTTCACATACTTTTGGCCCGCATCGGCCAGAATGGTGGCGTTGGCAGGTATCGCATTTGGGCTGGGTGCCCATATATCCCTTCCCTTTCTTCCTACCACCAGCTGCAACCTGAGCTGGCGTGCTTGGCTCTCCTTTCTTAACAACCACACTGGCGCCCTGCTTGAAGTTCGAGAACTTCCGTTTGTTACCTCCTGATGACTCGACGTGAGTCTCTGCCTTCTTCGTCTTGATCTCATCAAACTTGTTCAGGCGAATAGCCTCCTCAGTGAGAGCTACGCTCAAATCGATTGCCTCAGTAATGGTCGCAGGCTTGGATGAGGTCACCATGCTTATGATTTGAGGAGCTAATCCCCAAATGAAACTTTCAATCCGCTTGAACTCTGGAGTGACCATGTAGGGTACCACATGCGATAAGTCATGGAACCTTTGAACGTATTCTGCGATCTTTGGACCGTCCATTTTCAAATGCCAGAACTCGGTTTCCAACCTTTGGATTTCTGCGCGAGAGCAGTACTTTTTGCGCATAAGTTCCTTCAGTTCGGTCCAGGTTAGCGCGTAGGCAGCAGCTTCACCAAGTGTCTGTACTTGCAAATTCCACCAAGAGAGGGCTCCATCCAAGAATAGCCCTGAGATATAGGTGACTTGCTGATCTAGTGCGCATTTGCTCATGCGAAGAACAGATTCAGTTTTCTCGGCCCAACGAACAAAGGCGACAACACCTCCTGTGCCATCAAAGTTGACCGGTTTGCAGTCTAGAAACTGCTTGTAGGTTCACCCTGCACACACACATTGTAACATGTGAATGGCATTAGCCTCTTTGCTATAGATATCCAATTTGGTCATGGTATGTCTAAATGTCTTAGTATTACCATGAGGTGGATTATTGTTGCCATTGTTGTTTGAGCTGCTTCCGCTGGGTCCTCCTTGCGAAGCGGCGTATTGTGCGATGGCAGCAGCAATGACTTGTTGGAGTTCTGCCTCATTGGTAGGCATGCGTGTCTCACGTCTCGGCGGCATCTTCTAAAAGATGGTTTACGTTGGTCAGGCCATAGTAAAGATCCCATGTTATAATACGTAAGTCAGGTCATAATATAGCGTACGTATATAATGATAGTAATAGTACATACCATCTCATGTTATAATCATATTAATCACACAACATCCCATGTTACAAACATCAATCACACAACATCCCATGTCACAAACATCAATCACACAACATCCCATGTCCTAGAATACAAATAACCAAATCAAGCATCAAGTATGATGAGAATACTGCGATTGCCATATATTGAGACCACATAGTAAGCGTACAAGTACATCACAGTGTCATACAACATCAGTCGACTAAGGGCTACATCACCCTAGTCCAAAAACTATATCAAATCAGTGTCAATACATCAAATACATGTCAACAAAAGTTAGAATCAAAATGTAGTCTCCAAAAATGTTGTGCAGTCAAAAGCATTCGCCGTCTTCTCACCAATGTCTACCTATACGGTACTGAAGAGCTCTACACGGATGGCGGTGGAGGAGGGGGAAAGTGAGTGTAAAACAAACGACGCAACTGGAGCCAGTCCTCCTCCATGGCTCTCTGGGTACGCAACCAAGAAGCAACCTGCTGCTCAAGTGCCAAAAGGCGTGCAGCATAGTCTGGTGGTAAAGGTCGAGAGGGCTGCAAAGGAGAGTGGGTCTGACCCTGGCACTTACACGGCGGCGGCCGGGCTCTCTCAAGCTCCTGAATGCGCTGCGTGTGTGCCTCGTGCTGGGCGACAAAAGACATCAAAACGTCCTCAATAGTATACCCCATGTGGAAAGAATGGTAGGGGTCAGTCGGTGGCATAGCAGAAGGAGATGTCCAAAGAAACGGCTCACTAGTGGGATCAAAAGGTGCCACATGAAATGGAGAAATAGGGGGAAAAGTAGCAGATGGTGGTATAGCAGGGATAGATACCGGTACATGTCCAAAAGGGTGAGCCGAAGAACCTTCTCCAGGTCGTGCTGGAGGTGTAAACCGAGGAAATGAAAAGGAGGTATCAATGTGACGGTATCAGTGATCTGAGGGGGAATAGGTGGAACCTCATCATCAGCAGGAATCCACCCACACTGGGCGTGCTCATCTCGTGGGTCAATCTGTGCCTCAAAAAGTGCACGGTCGAACTGAACTGGCATAGGATCATGGTGAGGTGCAACAAGAGGGTCAACTGGTGCATCAGCAATAAGTGGGGGATCAACATGATTAGCAGCAAGGACATGATCGCCCTCCAACAACGGAGCATCTATAGGGTGATCATCAATAGGTGGGTCAGCAATGACAGGCTCAATAATAGGTGCGTCAGCATGAACTGGGTCGTGCTCAAACGCAGGGTCCAGTGGCTGCTCGGGCTCATCAAAGGCCATCTCAAAATCAAACTCAGGGTCGATGGGATCAACTGGGTCGACTGGATCCTCCATAGGCTGATCCATGGGTATAAACTCTATATCCTCATCCAGGTCGAATCCTGGGGGAAAGTCAGGATCAGAATCCTCCACATCATCGTGGTCGAAAGCAAAGCTAGGAATAGGGGCAACAGAGGATGCCTGGTCGGGATCTGATCCGTGAGAAAAGTGCTGCGCACTCTGAGTGTGTGAAGGTGCGGAGGCCACAGACTCAAAAGAGCCTGGGACTGGTGAGTGAGCAGGTGACTCCTCAGCGGGAGCATCTGCGATCATCAAAAGATCTCCAGCAGCAAGAAGGGCCTCGCCCTGAACCTCCTCCTCTAAGGGCTCGTCATCAAAGAGATCGACGTCGTCGTCAGCGTCGGCGTCGAGGAGTAAATCGTAAGCAGGATATGAAGCCAACGGTATGGGAGCAGGGATCTCCACTAACGGTAGGTCCCCGGCCAAAGGGCCATCAGCGAGCTCATCAGCACCATCAGGTAAAGCAAAGGGCTGAAAATCATCCTCGTCCGTGCTCGTAACGTCGGATGTGTGGACCTCGTGCTCTGAAGGCTCTAGGTCATCTGAGACTATAGGTCTAGGTCCTGTGGTGTCTGAATCACCAGTGCCAGAGGTGTCCATAGTGTCTGTAACATAAACACAAACATGCACAAATAGTTAATCATACAATCAGATAAGCACATTAGTCACCAAGCAAGTAATCAAATAATTCTCCTAGTCCCACTAGCCTCCCAGCCTCTCAGACTACTCTTATTATTCCACTAGCCAATTCTCCTAGTCCCACTAGCCAATTCTCCTAGTCCCACTAGCCAACTACCTCGATCTCCCAGACCGAGCCTCGGCCTCCAAGACCGAGCCTCAGTCTCCAAGACTGAGCCTATAAATAATAAATAAAATGTGCTCAACATTTGTTTGTAAAAACGTTTTGGATCTGGACTTAAGTGGTATGCAGTAAAAATGTTTTCGTGAGAGCCCTAGTGATCATAGTCTAGACTCGAGAAAGAATCCTAGTTCGCTATGATCAGAGCTCTGATACCAAGCTATCACACCCTGGCTTTGCGGAAGCGTGGTTATTTTGGTGTGACTTCTTAATACCATAGCTTAACCATAATAAAGCTATATGAAATAAAACCATGCAAGATCATCCATAGATTTAAGTTTTAAAACCGAAGTAACATAACATTGTCTTAGAGACTTACAACATCATAACATAAAATATTGTTTGAAAGACAGAAACATCGACACGAAATAAACGCAGTTTAAGATTTGTGACTTGTCCAGGAAAGAGTCACATTTCCTAAACTGGGATGACCTTGGAACCCTTATGCAGCGGGAAAACATAACATACCGCGCCAGATCTTTAATTTCCTGAAATACATGTAAGTTGAAAAATCAACAATAATGTTGAGCGAGTTCATGTGTAAGTGAGTAAATAAACCTTTGTATGTATAAAAATCCTGGTATGTAGCAAATAAGGAAAAAGAGATCACCAATGGTTTGCAAGGCCATTGATATGTGTGAAGTGCAAGTAGGAAGACTCAAACCTTGCGATTTTGCGTCGGGGCACAAAGTCACCCCGAGGTCCGTACTGTTGGACCTGGGGTTGGGGTCGCTACACCCAGATAGATCTACCGCTTACGTCCCTCGGTCCTATAATGAGGATTAATGGCCTCCAGTTCACGCCTACCCACTCACATGATCTAAGTAGTAAACCTCCTTACGCTAACCATACCATGTATAAAGTACTCGTAATCATAGTAACATGTATTTCACCCCCGCGGTATAGAAAACTGAAAACAGTTAAGAGAAAAGGGGGACATGAACTCACAGTGGTGCGTCTCTACCAAGTATGCCTCCAAATCAATCAGCTGTATGACGACCTACACGTACTAACTCTATTAGACGGACGGCCGTGCCTTAGCTTTATGGTTTAAGTTTTTGGGAAATAGTTAGGCAACTATTTCGTGTTTACATTCTGTATATACTTGGTAGTCATTTTCCTTCCCAAGGATGGAGGATTTAATACATGTGCGTTCGTATAATTCGGATTACACTATTAAGTCTCACTTAATATATTTTATTCCTAACTCCCAAAATATAAATATTCTTCCCAAAAATATTATATTTTAATACATGTGATTTTCCCAAAATAATACTTAGTAATATTATTTTTACTCTAAAAATAATATTTACGTAGTTCACAAAATAATCATAAACACTTATACAAGTGATGTTGTGAAAAATATATACTAAATATATTTATGTATCACGTTTTATTTTGTGAAATCCCACCTCCGGTATTTTGTAAATAAGTCGTGGCGAAATCTATAATTTGAAAACAAGTCAAAACGTATTTCTAACACTTATAGTGAAAATATTTCTAAGTGTTAGGTTTTTGGAAAAATTTCGCCAGAGTTTCCTCTGTAACTGGAGGTGGCCATGCTTTCAAGCGTATCATTTTCTTTTATAAATCAAACCAACAATCTTCTTATTCAATCAAAACAATGAGCATTATTCAAACCATCAAACTAGTCAAAATAGATGTAAATCGCAAAAATACACGAACTTGCGGTTTTTCCAAAATATGTAGTATCTTTCCATTATTTTTAGTGGATCTTTTGTATAAATCAATCCGGTTTCGTAATAATCCCGTTTCAAAGAAATTCCATCTTTACAACTTCTCATCAATTTTTACCAAGTTAGTTATTTCGTCAAAACTTTGTGTTACACAAGTGTTTACACACTTGTGTGTTCTAAAAACCATTCTTGTTAGTGTAAGATCCGTCTTTAGAAATACATGATTTCTTTGACACCCGGTCCTTTGAAAATACCACCTGTAGATCCGTAGATCTACTAGTTTTAATCACTATTTTACAAGCTAAAACACTTTTACACAAGTTCATGATTCGTGTGTGGTAGAGTTTCATCTTCTAACCCTTGTTACACTTAAACAAGCTTTATGTCATACTCCAAGATCATGACTAAACCGGGTTAAATGACGATCCGAGCTACCACAACATAGATCGGGCCCAAATAATCACACAAATCAAATACTACATGATTTACACAACATATGTGCTTTTAACCACCATTTTTAGTGTTTTTAGTAGACTTTAAAGCGTTATCTTGTAAGATTTCGAGTTTTAACCGTTACACATCGTTTTAACCACTTCAAAATAGTTTGAGTAGGTGATTTAAGTAACATACCACTAGCTCGAGGCTAGGGAAGAATCTATGCGAAAAATGCGTGGATAAAAGCAAGAGAATGAGGTCCTTCGCCTTCCGTTTGCACCAAGACTCCTTATATGCGACCCTTAACACTTGTAGATGATTGGAATGTGATGATCAAAATCAAAAGGTGGTGGTGGTGTTGCTTGTGTCTTCGGCCGAGAACCAAAGGGAGGGAGAGAGAGGAGTGTGTGTGAGTTGAGGTGTTAAGTGTGTGTTATGTTGTGTTATGCATCTAACTTATAGACAAATCAAATGAGCATTAACCAATGGACCTTGTGTTAGCTAGATATTAAGCATGGATGATTAAAATAATCATCAAAGGTACAAGGGTGTCCCCTCTAGTTGGGGACGGTTAGTGAGGGGGGGGGGGGTTCTAGTCCGAATCCAACTAGTTAGTTAGGATAATAGTTAGGTTAAGTAAACTAGTTAAGTGCTTAACCCGGTTAGTTGTGTGTCACGCGTTACAATGGGTGTTAGGGTATTCAGGGACCCTAACTGGCTCAGAAAAAGATAAATAATGAAAATGACAATATTTTCACGTTCCGGGTATATTCCGGTTGTTCGGTTGGATAGTAATCCGTTAAAGTGTTTAACAAAGCTTAAAGTGTCGTTAATACCCTTTTTAGTGACACAACTCATTTCTGACACTTTGGAAAGTGTCTAGTAATATTTTTATCATGTTTTAGCACTTTATTAGGGGCTGTTTGGTAGCCTCTGAATGGTCATTAAGAGGATACCTCTTAATGGAACCATTAAGAATTTTACCAATGAGAAGGTAGAAGAATGTGACATGTGATGATTTACCATTCAGATGTTACCTCTTAACCATTCAGACTTGAGGTTACCTCTTATTCATTCAGAGGTTTTAAACCATTAAGAGGTAGTATCTGAATGGTCATTAAGAGGCTACCAAACAGCCCCTTAGTTAGCTAAAAGCTGAATTATTATGTAAAGTGCTGAATTTTTGTACTTAGAGTACGTTTTAGGCACATCCAGTCATTGAAACTTATTCCTAGAGACGCAGTTCTACAACCCTTGTATCCCTACACTCACCACTAGTGTAGCAAAATATTTCAGGCTCTTACAGGCCTTAGAGGCAGTGTCCGCCTGATGCTGGCTTTATCAGCATGTTCAATAGGTTATCCGTTTATAGTGCTACTGTGCTTTTTGTGCATCATGTTTGTCACTAAGGTTCAGCATGTAAATAATGTAGTGACAGCAAGTAAAGTATGATGCAAATAAGTAGATGTGTCAGTAATCAAGTAGCAGTTTATTCACAAGTTCAAGCAAGCACAGTAATTAAGCAGTAATTAATTATTAATTAAGTCATACGGATACCTGGTTTAGTGAGGGTTGTCACACATTAGCACCTGAAACACATGCAAAAATAGGTACGTCAGCATAAAAATGCATGTGAGATACATAGGTTTTGTTTATGCAGGATTCATGACTTGTAGTTAAAAGAAGGGTTTAACAAAAAGTAGTCATGAACCTTGTAAAATGTTTTTCTTTATAAAATCATGTGAAAATCGATGTGAAAATCAAATGATAATAAAAGGATAATGCATGGTTAAATGAATAACCAAGTAAAAGTGTATTTGTATAAAATATGTAATTTGTAAAACAATGTCGTGTTCTTGTAAAAATGTTTCATGTTCTTGTCAAAGTGGTTTAGATAACGCAACAATGTGTAGTACAATAAAAGCACTTATATATAGGAAGTACCAGCGGCGTATCCACCATGCTTTTATCATATAACACATAGCCCCGTTACATAAGTCACTTATCGATAACCAACCAAAATGTCTTGTTTAAAACCAATGTCCAAATGTTTAAGTGTAAACCATGTTCAATGTCATGTATAAAATGTATCATGTATAACCAAATGTCATGCATAGCAAGTAGCAAAATACCTACTCAAACTATGTGATAATGTCAATGTGAAAACAACTGTCATGTATGGTGAATAACTAGTAATTACTCAACCCCATAGGAAAATGTACAAAACAAGGTTTTTGAATAAACCTAAGTTTAAATCAAATGTTATGTTTTGCAGAAAACAATGCTTTATGATTACAAACATTTATTCAGTAATGTTAATCGCATACATTCAAGCCTTGCGACTGTGGCGACAAACCTTTAAACAAATTAAAGGTTTATCTAAATTATGTATATCGGATTCTGTCATCCCCAAGTTCCAAACAAACCTAGGAAGTCGGAAACGGGATTTGTCAAGTCCTATGGTACCATTACAAACTACCGAGCGGCGTAGCTAATGTTAATGAATGTATTATTGTCCCGATTAAACACCCCAAATGTCATAACCAATGTAGCATGAGAAAACCATGTACTAGGTATGCTAAGTAAATATACATAGTTGAAATGATCATGTAAAATAATGTGCTAGCATGCTCAGTAAACATACATAGCAAAAATGTCATGTAAATCAATGTGTCCATATGTTGAGTAAACATATGCAAAAAACGTGTAATAAATCAATGTGCTAGCATGCTTAACATACATAGCAAAACATGGTTAAAATCATGTACTATATGTGTACTAGGTGAAACTAACATGTTTATGTCATAAAAGCATGACAAGCACGAAAGTAACACGTATGTACATGTGTATCACCCCAAAGTATTTGAAAGCGGTAAAAGAGGGGAACTATGTACTCACTTGGGATTGCTTATTAGTCTTGAGAATAAGACCAATTTAAGCTCCAAGTATCACGGAATCAACAGGGCACCTAGTATAGGTAACTATGTTAATGATCGGATCCTAAATCGGGAGATAGGATAGAATGATGTTATATAAATCAAATGAGTATTTGAACTCATATGGTATGATTTAATAGAGCTAACATTCTGATTTGGAAGTCTATCTAAGTGCTTTTGACCCGTTTCGACCCGTTATGGTAGTTTAAGCCACTATAACGCGTTGTTTGCGTAAAACTATGGTCGGATGGTTATCTATGTGCTATGTCAAGTCTTACATGCCCAAATATGCTTAAACATGTTACTAAATCAGATTATATGTTAAAAATATGTTCACATAGGAAAAATACGGATTTATGCTTCAAAAGGGCATTTTGGTCATTTCCTATGGGCATATAAGCTAACTAACAAATGACTAACCATTCCTATGTGATCATAAGGTATAACCTCAGAGGTTATTCCCTATGCAACTATGATCACTAAACATGCTTGGTCGGATCCTAATGATCGACCAAACGGGTCGGGTTCAAAAGTCTAAGCGGTTGTTTAGACCGCTTAACTTACGACCCTAAACAAGCACTAAACTAATAGTGACGAGTTAAACATATTTAACCTACTCAGAAAACTTATTTGGTATCAAAACAAAGTGTTTTGATACCTAAAAGTAGTTCCATTGCAAAATGCGTGCTAAAACGCATTTTGACCGAAACTTTGACTCGTCACTACACCTAGTTGACATGGTAATCAGTAGGGGCATAATCGCTAAGGATTATAACCATCGTGATTACAATCACGTTGCAAAGTTCAAACGAACTTTGCGTTGACCATTGACTGGTTAAAGCTGAAAGTCAAACACTGTTTGACTTTTAAGCTAGGAAAGCGATAAAAGAACGAAGGAGGCTTACAAAGGGTCCTTGCTAGGAAGAACTTGATCTTAAAATCTCAGGTATGAAGTATTACAACATCAACTTAGAGAAATCAGATCAAGGGTGAATGAAATGAGAGAATGGCATGGCTATTTATAGTTGTTGTGAACTCACAAGATCATTCCACTTGTTTATGTGGCCAACAAGCAATAAATCTCAGCCATCCAAGTGTTATGAGCAGAATAGAAGCCTTGGAGAGGTGTTAACTTGGTTAACACACCAAGAAATTTGCAAAAAACAGCCCCTGATCTATCAACAGAATGTTGAAAATCAGTTTCTTTCGCTGGGCATTTTTACGCGCCCCGCGTAAGATAGGGGACAGGCTTACGCGGCCCGCCTAGTCCCTGCAGATCAGCAAAACTTTCAAAGTTGACAGCTTAGGTCCCTGCTTTTGTTTAAGCCCATTTCTAGCACTTTTAACACCCGTTAAACCATTTTCAAGGCTCTGAAAGGTCATTAAAGTTTAGAGGACTCAAAATATGCTGGAAAACTTACGGATGATGGTTCGTTTGGTCGTACGGTCGCGTTATTCGTCTAATTACGACGAAACTCTAACGGACGTGAAAACGATCCAAATTAAGTGATGAATGGTATTTTTGCATGCCGATCACTAAAATAAAAATATTTTAGTGCGTACAAAAATTTTGGATGTCCAGATGTGGTCAGAACGTAAGATATGCGCGTAAATGCAAACTTAGGCCATTTTTGACACTTTTAGTCCCTGTAAGATCAAATAAGCGTATTTTCGCGCACCGAACCACTCAAAGCTTATTTCTAAGCTATGTTTTGGTTATATATGGTATGTTTAGCTTATGATCATGTTCCATACTGTACGTTGCCTTACGAAACGGCAGACTTTTGCAGTTTGACGCAAATAGTCCCTGCGAGCGAATAAACTTGATTTTGCCATACCAAACCCTTTAAAACTTATTTCTAAGTTATGTAAAGGTTATTTAAGGTATGTTAAGCTTATGTCACTATCCCGGAGTGTTTTTCGCGTTAAACTGATTACGTTTACGCATTAGTTTGCGTTTAACTTTCTAGAAAGCGATATAGAGTTTAAAAAAATCAACACGTGCATAATGTCAAACATAAATAACAACCATTGGGATCAAAATACATTGTTTTATTAATATTGAACTGTCCAGGGTTTGCACAATGATTACACAAGGACAGATGTCACAGTCTCCCCTACTTTAGGAAATTTCGTCCCGAAATTTATTTAGAGGAAACTTGTGAGAATAGATGTGGATATTTTGCTTTCATCTGATCTTCACGTTCCCAAGTAAATTCTGGGCCACGTTTAGATTCCCAACAAACTTTGACAATAGGTATGCGCTTGTGCTTGAGCTTTTTGACTTCACGGTCCATGATTTCCACAGGTTTCTCAACGAAGTGCATCGTGTTATGAACACGAATTTCATCAAGTGGTATGTGGAGGTTCTCATCAGCTAAACACTTTTTGAGATTGGACACGTGGAAAGTTGGATGAAAATTACCAAGTTCAGGAGGTAGCTCTAGTCTGTAGGCTACTTTTCCGATTCTTTCAACGATGTTGAATGGTCCAACATAGCGTGGTGCAAGTTTTCCTTTCTTACAAATCTAATCACACCTTTCCAAGGGGATACCTTGAGTAGGACGTGATCACCGACTTGAAATTCTAAGGGCTTGCGTCGTCGATCCGCGTAACTCTTTTGACGGCTTCTAGCTGTCTGAAGGTTATCATGAATCTTCTTGACCTTATCTGTAGTCTCTAGAATGAGTTCAGGTCCTGTAAGCTGAGCTTCACCTATCTCATTCTAGCAGACCGGTGAACGACATTTTCGACCGTATAAGGCCTCGAAAGGAGCCATGTTGATGCTAGAGCGATAACTATTGTTGTAGGAGAATTCGATCAACGGTAGATGCGAATCCCAACTACCACCAAAATCAATCACACAAGCTCGAAGCATATCCTCCAGTGTCTGGATTGTTCTCTCAGATTGACCATCTGTTTGCGGATGATATGCTGTGCTCAAATTAAGTTGGGTCCCCATGGTAGATTGCATGGTTCTCCAAAAGTGAGACGAGAATCGAGCATCTCTGTCAGATATGATGTTCAAAGGAACGCCATGTCGAGATACAATCTCATCAACATATATCTTGGCAAGCTTGTTAGTAGATAGATCCTCATGGATTGGCAAGAAATGTGCTGACTTTGTAAGACGATCAACAACTACCCAAATGGGGTCATGACCTCTTTTAGTGCGCGGCAGCTTGGTAATGAGATCCATAGCAATGTTTTCCCATTTCCAAACCGGTATCTCTGGTTGCTCCAATAATCTAGAGGGATGTTGATGTTCTGCCTTAACCTTAAGACAGGTAAGGCATTTGGAAACATATAAGGCAATGTCTTTCTTCATACCCGGCCACCAATACTGGGTTCGAAGATCCTTATACATTTTGTCTGCACCGGGATGAATAGAATAACGAGACTTATGAGCTTCATCCATTAGCAAGGTGCGAAGATTTTCTAGACTTGGGACCCACAAACGACCCATGAAATAGATTATCCCAAAGTCTTTCAGTTCAAGCTCAGGCTTAGTGTGACACGGTAATTCTTTACCCATCAAGCCTTGTGTAACACAAGTATGTTCAGCCTGAGAAATGCGGGTTTGAATGTCAGATCGAACCTGAACACAGTGAAGCTTGACACGTTCTTTACGACTTCATGCGTCAGCCACGACATTCGCCTTACCAGGATGGTAGCGAATTTCGCAATTGTAGTCGTTTAAAAGCTCAACCCAACGTCGTTGCCTCATGTTAAGTTCTTTCTGATATGCTAGAGACTCTTGTGGTCAGTAAACACTACACACTTCGTACCATACAGGTATTGTCTCTAGATTTTGAGAGTGAAAACCACTGCACCTAACTCAAGATCATGAGTCGTGTAGTTTTTCTCGTGTACCTTCAGCTGTCTTGACGCATAGGCTATGACTTTGTTTCTTTGCATAAGAACGCAGCCAATGCCTAGATTGGATGCATCACAGTACACGACAAAGTCGTCATTGCCCTCAGGTAAAGATAGAATAGGTGCATCACAGAGTTCCTGTTTCAAGGTCTGAAAAGCTTCTTCCTGTTTGGATCCCAACTCAAAAGGTTTATTCTTTTGAGTTAAAGCAGTGAGAGGAACCGCAATTTTGGAGAAGTTTTCAATAAAATGGCGGTAATAACCCGTGAGACCAAGAAATGAACGAACCTCGGTAGGAGTAGTACGAGTATCCCAATCCTTAATCGCACTGATTTTGGCGGGATCTACATGAATACCTTGTTTGTTGACGATGTGCCCCAAAAATTGAATTTCCTTAAGCCAGAATCCGCACTTGGAGAATTTGGCGAAAAGCTATTCTTTCCTTAGAAGCTCCATTGTAAGACGAAGATGTTGCTCATGATCAGCTCGAGTCTTAGAATAGATCAGAATGTCATCAATGAAAACGATGATGAACTTGTCCAAATAAGGCTTGCAGACCCTATTCATCAAGTCCATGAAAACAGCAGGAGCATTCGTTAAACCGAAAGGCATAACAGTGAACTCATAATGACCATATCTTGTACGGAAGGCTGTCTTGGGAATATCTTCTTCAAGAACTCGAAGTTGATGATACCCAGAACGCAGATAAATCTTTAAAAAGCAAGTAGCACCCTGTAGCTGATCAAAGAGATCATTAATGCGAGGTAGGGGATATCGATTCCTGATGGTAAGCTTGTTAAGCTCACGATAATCGATACACATCTTGAAAGATCCATCTTTCTTTTTCACGAATAGGACAGGAGCACCCCAAGGTGAAAAGCTCGGACGAATGAATCCTTTGTCAGACAGCTCCTGAAGCTGCTTAGATAACTCTTGCATCTCAGATGGTGCAAGATGGTAAGGTGACTTAGCAAAAGGATTTGCGCCAGGCACAAGATAGATACGAAACTCAACTTGGCGTACAGGGGTAAACCAGGTAATTCTTCAGGAAATACCTCAGGATAATCCCGAACAACAGGGATATCTTGGATAGTCTTACCCTTGCCTTTCTACTCTACGACATGTGCCAAGAAAGCAACATATTTCTTTCGTAGGTATTTTTGGGCTTGGGTACAAGATGTCACACCCCCAAAATCCACCATGCGGAGTACCACCGCTTGGAGGCGTGACGTGACCAGGATCGAGCCACCAATCATATTGAACAACACAATTAAGTAAACAAAACCAACCACAATACATTTGGTGACCAAAAGGAAGTAAACCGACTTTTGGTTAACAGCAGAAGCATAAAACGTAAAGCTAAATCATAAGTTCACAGTTCATAAGTTTTAAGACCCAAAACATAAGTTCCATAAGTTTATAAAGTTTAATTAATAAGCATGGGACATAACAGTCCGCATCCCACCACAATCTCCTCCTCGTGCAAGCTCCATAAGCATCTAGCGACCTGTAAGGCATGTAATAACGAGTCAACAACAAAGTTGAGTGAGTTCACGGTTGGTTGATTAGTTTTAAGTTGTTTCTGAAAAACGTGGTTTGACTTTCGTTGGCTTAATTGCCGTGGGGGTTACCCCTTAGTTGAAAGTATGTTTAACCAGTTCCTTTCATTACCCAATCCATACCCATGATCAGTGGGGGCTTCCCCATGTGAACTACTAGACGGTATGATATCGACTACTAACGAAAGTAAGTTGTGACCTAAGTCAATGTCTATCAGCATTGACCCTTTGCCTTAGTCCATTAGTACACGCCCGTTCGAATGACACGGTGTGAGGTTTGTTAAACCTAACAGCGCTATTAACTAATGACCCGCTCGCCATCGGCCTCGGCGATTAAGTCGATATAAAATGAGGGACTTATAAAAGAGTTTTGTCTAGTAAGTTTTAAGGTGTTGTCCTACCCAAGGAGGACGAACGTACGTAGTTCTCCCAAAGAGAATACGCAGGATTAATATTGGCATCCTATCCAAGGAGGATGGCCGTACATATCCTACCCAAGTAAGATATGTAGATTCCGTTTTAATTGTTTAACCCATTCCCAAACCACCGGGAATCCCATGCCTTAGAAAGTGTGTGAACTCACCTCGGTTTGCTCGGTTAGATTCTCAAATATAGCTAACAGTCAAGGTCGGTCAATCACGTCCTAATATGATTACCAGTTAGTCATTTAGTGATTTTCAAATAGAGCACAAAGTTCCTACACGTATTTATCACATAACATGCATTACTTTAACGGTTTATGCCCATATAAACTTCCCGTCTATTCCCGTTCATAAATAAACATACGATATTGCACATAACACTTTTATTGACACATAACATGTTAGATCATTCACAGATAACATACTCGACATTTAGACATGCAAATTACAACTTATGTCATTTCAGCTTTAATATTCAAAACCGGGCTCTTTTCGGACATTTTAATAAAATAGTTAACTTATTCCAAAGATTCCCAAATTTTTACAGAATATCTTAAACGATCCAAATATTATTGTGTAAAAATATTGGGGTCTAGTTCATTACCAATATTTTATAAAAATTCATTTTCCGGACTGAAATCAGATTTATCTTTTTCTGACTGCAGTCCACGGAATAATTTATTTAAAATTCATCGAGAGTCTGATTTATGAAATTCCAGTGACATAATTACAAATACATCGGTGGTCATCTACAGTACAATTTTCATGATCTAACTCTACACGGAATTCAAGTTATGATTGAAAACATAACGCATATTTTCAGCAGCAAAAATGCAGCTCTAACTGCTGTTACAAAACGACACTTTAAAAATAGTAAACAAAGTCCAAAAATTAGGATTCCAGTGCCATTAGAACCATATTTCATAATAATTAAATCTAGACTTCAGAAAATACATTTTGCGTTAAGTTACGGTCTGGTTACAGCCAACTGAAGTTGGCTGTAAACACCAACCAACTTTCTGTTTTAGTTCCCTACCTTATAACGCATGTTCGATTGATTCCGTTAACATGTTTAGTGATCTCAACAACATCAAACATCTATATTAACCAGCAAATCATCAGGAAATCAACAAGAATCATAACAACATCATATTAACATCACTTCATCACTAGACTAGTTTATGTTCAAGACTTGTTTAAGGTTCTTAAGAGTTTCTTATCATTTTGATCACTACACATCTTTAACCACCTAAACAAGATGTAAGAAGCAAAGATCTAAGTTCTTACCACTAGTTCAAGACTAGGGAAGTTCAAGAGTAGAAAAGTGGTAGATAAAAGAAGATGAGAGTGGTCCTTCAACTTCCAAAGCTTCCAAGCTTCTTAACTATGTTCCTTGCACCCTTAGATCACCTTAGAATGCTTCATATTAGAATGAGAATGGATGTATGTATGGATGTAGGTTGAGCCGAGAATGGGGGAAGGAAGAAGAGAGGAGATGAAGTTGTGGAATGGTTGAGATGAAAGAGAATGGTGGTCTCTTGGTTTATAAGAATGTCTTCCCAACACTCCCTTATCCTCTAGTCCATATGTCCCGTTTAAGTACTAGCAAATCCCTTAAACAAATCAAGAAAATCAAAGGGATGGGGGCCACTTCTAGAACCGGTTGCGGGGGGGGGGGGGGGGGGGGGGGGTTGGTTTAGTTGGGTTGGGTTGGGTTGTGATGATAAGTTAAGTTAGTTAGTTGAAATCTAATGTTTAGTTAGTGCTTTGAGTGTGTTATGTATTATATAGGGTGTTAGGGCGTTCGGGGACCATAACTAGCTTAATAAAAGTGAAACAATGTATTTGACAATATTTTTATGTTCCGGGTAATGTCCGGTTGTTCGGTTCGGTGTTGTTCCGTTAAAGTGCTTAATTAATCCGTAAAGTGTCCTACATATATATTTTTGTAACGTTTTTAATTTTCAACACTTAGGAAAACATACCGGACTATTTAGTAATTTTTCTGTACACTGCTAGTATGTTAACAAGCACGTGTAAGTATAACACAGAAATCAGAAAGCAGTTAAATGATTCCACACAGTCGTCAAGCACTTTAATTATCATTAATAAGTAGTACGGAATACATGAAATTTTGCTGGTTGTCACATTCTCCCCCTGCTAAGAAAATTTCATCCCGAAATTTAGCTCATGGTTACTGAGGAAGCTAGTTAAGTTGCGTTGGTTTCCTGGTTTTCCTGGGGTGTCACATCATCCCCCCGTTGATTTGGAATTTCGTCCCGAAATTCTGAAGTCGCTTCGGCCTCAGTAGTGGTTGCACTTTTCTTAACAGCTGGGGATACTTGAGTTTCATTTTGTCTTCTCGTTCCCAGGTATACTCTGGGTCACGACGGGAATCCCAACGAACTCGGACGAGAGGTATCCTGGTGCGCTTGAGAATTTTAACATCTCGATCCGTAATCTCTACTGGTTCTTCGACGAATCGCAGTTGGTCGTCGATAGTGAGCTCCTTGAAGGGAACTATGAGGGTCTCGTCTGACCGACATTTCTTCAGATTTGACACGTGGAATACGTTGTGAACTCCCCTGAGTTCTTCAGGTAGATTCAACCTGTAAGCGACTTTGCCAATTTTCTCAATGATTTCGAATGGTCCGACATAACGCGGATTGAGCTTGCCTCATTTGCCAAAACGAACTACACCTTTCCAAGGTGAGACTTTGAGTAGCACTCGATCCCCAACCTGGAACTCGAGTGATTTTCTTCGCTTATTGGCATAGCTTTTCTGATGGTCACGAGCTGCCGCCATTCGTTGTCGTATTTGAGAAATTCTCTCGGTGGTAACTACCACAAGTTCTGGGCCAGTGATTTGGCTGTCACAAACTTCTGCCCAACAGAGAGGTGATCGGCATTTGCGTCCGTACAATGCCTCGAACGGAGCGGCCTGGATGCTGGTGTGGTAACTGTTATTATACGAAAAATCCACTAGCGGGAGGTGCTTTTCCCAGCCATTACCAAAATCGATTACACACGCCCTAAGAATGTCTTCAAGGGTTTGGATAATGCATTCAAATTGCACATCCGTCTGTGGGTGATAAGCGGTGCTCATATCTAAACGTGAGCTAAAAGACTTATGCATGGCTTGCCACAGTTCGGAGGTAAAACGCGCGTCACGATCGGAAATGATGGAGGTTGGCACTCCGTGCCTTGATACCACTTCCTTTAGGTAAATGTCTGCTAAAGTAGAAAACTTATCCGTTTCCTTGATTGCCAGAAAATGTGCAGATTTGGTCAGTCGGTCCACGATCACCCAAATGGTATCGTTTCCGCGTTGTGATCTCGGTAGGCCAGTAACGAAATCCATGGAAGTTTGCTCTCATTTCCATTTAGGTATTTATGGTTGTTGAAGTAGGCCTGATGGTTTCTGATATTCAGTCTTGACTCTCGCACAAGTCAAACATTTGCTGACGTAGGTTGCTATGCTGGTTTTCATACCAGGCCACCAGTATGTAGTCTTGAGATCGTGGTACATCTTATCCGAACCAGGATGTACCGAATAACGAGACTTACGTGCTTCATCCATCACAAGCTCGCGTAAGTTTCCATACAGTGGAACCCAGATGCGTCCGTTAACATAGTAGGCACCGTCTTCTTTTTGTTCTAGCCGCTGCCTTGATCCTCGTAAGGATTCGGCCTTGATGTTTTTTGTTTTCAACGCTTCAACCTGAGCATCTCGTATTTGAGCGGGAAGGTTAGATTGGATGGTAAGCTGTAAAGCACGTACACGCTTAGGTATAGTATCCTTTCGACTGAGGGCGTCGGCCACAACATTGGCCTTGCCCGGATGGTACTTGATCGCACATTCGTAATCGTTCAAGAGCTCGACCCATCGGCGTTGACGCATGTTTAACTCCTCTTGCTTGAAGATATGCTCGAGACTCCTGTGATCGGTGTATATGGTGCACTTGGTACCGTACAGGTAATGTCTCCATATCTTAAGTGCGAAAACAACTGCTCCCAATTCCAAGTCGTGTGTAGTGTAGTTCCTTTCGTGAACCTTAAGTTGGCGTGATGCGTAGGCAATGACCTTGTCATGTTGCATCAACACGCAACCAAGTCCTTGGATGGGAGCGTCGCAATAAACCACAAAATCATCTGTGCCTTCAGGCAATGAGAGGATAGGCGCGCTACAAAGTCTATCTTTTAAGTGTTGAAATGCGGACTCCTGTGCATCACCCCAATGGTAGGTGACACCTTTCTGAGTCAGTGAAGTGAGAGGTTGCGCAATCTTTGTGAAATCCTTGATAAACCTTCTGTAATACCCTGCCAAACCCAAGAATTTGCGGATTTTTGTTGGTGTGCGGGGTGCAGGCCAGTTCTTGATCGAGTCAACCTTAGATGGATCAACATGGATTCCATCATTGTTTACCACATGGCCTAGAAAGTGGACTTCACGAAGCCAGAAGTCACATTTCGAAAACTTGGCATACAACTGCTCTTTTCGAAGAAGTTCCAGAATAAGCCTCAGATGTTGCTCGTGTTCCTCCTGACTCTTAGAATAGATCAGGATGTCGTCGATGAACACTATGACAAACTTATCCAGGTAAGGCTTGCACACTTGGTTCATGAGATCCATTAAGACCGCAGGTGCATTCGTTAATCTGAAAGGCATAACTAGAAACTCGTAATGGCCGTAACGAGTTCTGAATGCTGTTTTGGAGACGTCCTCATCCCGGACTCTCAGTTGATGGTAACCTGATCTCAAATCAATCTTAGAGTAATAGCTCGACCCTTGAAACTGGTCGAACAAGTCGTCAATACGTGGAAGAGGATAACGATTCTTCATAGTCACCTTGTTAAGTTCGTGATAGTCAATACACATTCTGAAAGTACCGTCTTTCTTCTTCACGAATAGTACTGGAGCTCCCCAGGGCGAAGAGCTAGGACTATGAAACCCTTTTCCAAGAGTTCTTGTAGGTGCGTGGACAGTTCTTCGAGTTCCGATGGACCTAGACGATATGGTGCTCGAGCTACTGGTGCTGCTCCAGGAGCTAGCTCGATTTGAAACTCAACTTGGCGATGAGGCGGAAGACCAGGTAATTCCTCAGGAAATACCTCAGGAAAATCGCGCACAATAGGAATGTCTTCAATTCTCTTCTCTTCCGTTGATGTATCAGTAACGAGGGCTAGAATAGCGGTGTGGCCCTTTCGCAAACACTTCTGGGCCTTAAGGAAAGAGATAATGCCTACGACATCACCACTCTTATCACCATGAATCACGAGGGGTTCTTCACCAGAACGAGGAATGCGGACGATTTTCTCCTTGCAAACAATCTCCGCTTGATGATGAGATAGCCAATCCATCCCAATAACGACGTCGAAACTACCAAGTGTGATAGGAATAAGATCGATAGAGAAAGTCTGACCAGCTAAGACGAGGTTGCAACCTTTAACTATGTGTGTGGCTTCAAGACTTATACAGTTTGCTAGTTCTACCGTGTGTTTGGTGTTTTAAGGATAATGGGGTACACTTAAGCAGCTGACTAACTCTTAGGAACACGTATCTAACATCTGTACCCGAATTAACTAAAATAGAAACAAGGAAATTGTCTGGTAGGAACTTACCCGCCACAACGTTGGGGTTGTTTCCTTCTTCCTCTTGTCCATTCAGGAACTCATGCTTACCAGTCCTGCGGTTATCCTTATTGTTTCCGTTATTGTTCCCGTTGCCCTGGTTGCCGCTGTTGTCACGATTCTGTCTCATCTGCGGACAGTTCCTCTTGAAGTGACCCTCAGCACTGCACTGGTAACATCTCTCATTACCCTGCTGGTGTTGCCGTTGGTTCCGGTTTGCAGGATTTGGGCTCCGACAGTCTCTTGCCATATGTCCCAACTTCTTGCATCGCTTGCAACACAATTCCGCACATGACCCGCTGTGGTGCCGTTGGCACTTGCGGCATCTCGGTTTATTCCCTAGGTATCCCCCTGATTTTGGTAGTTCAGCCCGAGTTTCCTGTGCGGTTCCCGTCGTATAGAGCTAGGACCCGCACCTTGGTGATCACCCCAAATATACTTGTTACTATTAAGAGCATTTGCATTGGAAGAGTTACGCTTGGGCAACTTGCCCTCTTCCACCGCCTGATCGGTGAGTTGGTGCGCCAAACGAACGACTTGCTGGATTGTGGGAAGGTTGGCCGCACTCACAGACCCTTGGATTTCCGGGACTAAGCCTCTGAGGTACAACTTGATTCGCCTAGATATGGGTTGTAACATGTTAGGACATAAGGCAGCCAAGTCGTTGGACCTCTTTGTGTACGCCTCAATCTCTGATCCTTCCATCTTCAAACCATAATACTCTATTTCCAGTTCCAGAATGTCGTCCAGGTGGCAGAATTCTTCCTTAATCCAATCCTTGAAGTCGCTCCAGAGAGTGGCATTCGCGTCTGCCAACCCGAGCATCTGAACCTGTGCGTTCCACCAAGAATACGCTTTCCCTTGCAACATGCCAGTAGCGTACTCTACTCGTTTGCTGGTAGGGCTTTCACTCTCTTCGAATGTTTATTCGATTCTTTGGATCCAGTGTAGAAGGCCGATTGTCCCTTCAGTGTCGTCGAAAGTGGGAGGTTTGCATTCTAGGAATGCCTTGAAGGTGCCCATGCGTGTTTGAGGGTGCATGGGTTGACTCCCTGTTTGGGTTGCTAAGGCTTCAGCAATCCGTTCGTTAATCAAGGTCGTCAGCTGACCCTGGGTCATGTCGAGACATCCACTCATGATTTCACATCGAAGGGACAAACGTAAGAAAGGTGTCGCAAGGTGCGTAAGTGTGGAGTGACAGAAAAGAGTAAGCACACAAGGTTCAAATAGCAGATATCACATTAACTAATGCATACCATGAACAATGTACCATGTAACTAACAAGTAGGTAATATAAACATAAACCATATCACCTAGGATGTTGAGTCTTGCACGTGGAGCGAAGCGTCGTTGTGGATCGTTGAGCACTGTACAGGTTATAGTCTGGTTTTATCAAAAAGTTTTTCCCCTTTTCAAAACCAAGTTCGCTATAACCAATGGCTCTGATACCAATCTGTCACACCCCCAAAATCCACCATGCGGAGTACTACCGCTTGGAGGCGTGACGTGACCAGGATCGAGCCACCAATCATATGGAACAACACAATTAAGTAAACAAAACCAACCACAATACGATTGGTGACCAAAAGGAAGTAAACCGACTTTTGGTTAACAGTGGAAGCATAAAACGTATAGGGCTAAATCATAAGTTCACAGTTCATAAGTTTTAAGACCCAAAACATAAGTTCCATAAGTTTATAAAGTTTAATTAATAAGCATGGGACATAATAGTCCGCATCCCACAACAACCTCATCCTCGTGCAAGCTCCATAAGCATCTAGCGACCTGTAAGGCATGTAACAACCAGTCAACAACAAAGTTGAGTGAGTTCACGGTTGGTAGATTAGTTTTAAGTTGTTTCTGAAAAACGTGGTTTGACTTTCGTTGGCTTAATTGCCGTGGGGGTTACCCCTTAGTTGAAAGTATGTTTAACCAGTTCCTTTCATTACCCAATCCATACCCATGATTAGTGGGGGCTTCCCCATGTGAACTACTAGACGGTATGATATCGACTACTAACGAAATTAAGTTGTGACCAAAGTCAATGTCTATCAGCATTGACCCTTTGCCTTAGTCCATTAGTACATGCCCGTTCGAACGACACGGTGTGAGGTTTGTTAAACCTAATAGCGCTATTAACTAATGACCCGCTCGCCATCGGCCTCGGCGATTAAGTCGATATAAAATGAGAAACTTATGATAGAGTTTTGTCTAGTAAGTTTTAAGGTTGTTGTCCTACCCAAGGAGGACGAACGTACGTAGTTCTCCCAAAGAGAATACGCAGGATTAATATTGGCATCCTATCCAAGGAGGATGGCCGTACATATCCTACCTAAGTAAGATATGTAGATTCCATTTTAATTCTTTAACCCATTCCCAAACCACCGGGAATCCCATGCCTTAGAAAGTGTGTGAACTCACCTCGGTTTGCTCGGTTAGATTCTCAAATATAGCTAACAGTCAAGGTCGGTCAATCACGTCCTAATATGATTACCAGTTAGTCATTTAGTGATTTCCAAATAGAGCACAAAGTTTCTACACGTATTTATCACATAACATGCATTACTTTAACGGTTTATGCCTATATAAACTTCCCATCTATTCCCGTTCATAAATAAACATACGATATTGCACATAACACTTTTATTGACACATAACATGTTAGATCATTCACAGATAACATACTCGACATTTAGACACGCAAATTACAACTTATGTCATTTCAGCTTTAATATTCATAAACGGGCTGTTTTCGGACATTTTAATAAAATAGTTAACTTATTCCAAAGATTCCCAAATTTTTACAGAATATCTTAAACGATCCAAATATTATTTTGTAAAAATATCGGGTTCAGTTCATTACGAATATTTTACAAAAATTCATTTTCCGGACTGAAATCAGATTTATCTTTTTCTGACTGCAGTCCACGGAATAATTTATTTAAAATTCATCGAGAGTCCGATTTACGAACTTCCAGTGACAGAATTACAAACACATCGGTGGTCATCTACAGTACAATTTTCATGATATAACTCTACACGGAATTCAAGTTATGATTGAAAACAGAACGCATATTTTCAGCAGTAAAAATGCAGCTCTAGCTGCTGTTACAAAACGACACTTTAAAAATAGTAAATGAAGTCCAAAAATTATGATTCCAGTGCCATTAGAACCGTATTTCATAATACTTAAATCTAGACTTCAGAAAATACATTTTGCGTTAAGTTACAGTCTGGTTACAGCCAACTGAAGTTGGCTGTAAACACCAACCAGCTTTCTGTTTTAGTTCCCTACCTTATAACGCATGTTCGATTGATTCCGTTAACATGTTTAGTGATCTCAACAACATCAAACATCTATATTAACAAGCAAATCATCAGGAAATCAACAAGAATCATAACAACATCATATTAACATCACTTCATCACTAGACTAGTTTATGTTAAAGACTTGTTTAAGGTTCTTTAGAGTTTCTTATCATTTTGATCACTACACATCTTTAACCACCTAAACAAGATGTAAGAAGCAAAGATCTAAGTTCTTACCACTAGTTCAAGACTAGGGAAGTTCAAGAGTAAAAAAGTGTTAGATAAAAGAAGATGAGAGTGGTCCTTCAACTTCCAAAGCTTCCAAGCTTCTTAACTATGTTCCTTGTGCCCTTAGATCACCTTAGAATGCTTGATATTAGAATGAGAATGGATGTATGTATGGATGTAGGTTGAGCCGAGAATGAGGGAAGGAAGAAGAGAGGAGATGAAGTTGTGGAATGGTTGAGATGAAAGAGAATGGTGGTTTCTTGGTTTATAAGAATGTCTTCCCAACACTCCCTTATCCTCTAGTCCATATATCCCCCTTAAGTACTAGCAAATCCCTTAAACAAATCAAGAAAATCAAAGGGATGGGGGCCACTTCTAGAACCGGTTGGGGGGGGGGGGTTGGTTTAGTTGGGTTGGGTTGTGATGATAAGTTAAGTTAGTTAGTTGAAATCTAATGTTTAGTTAGTGCTTTGAGTGTGTTATGTATTATATAGGGTGTTAGGGCGTTCGGGGACCATAACTAGCTTAATAAAAGTGAAACAATGTATTTGACAATATTTTTATGTTCCGGGTAATGTCCGGTTGTTCGGTTCGGTGTTGTTCCGTTAAAGTGCTTAATTAATCCGTAAAGTGTCCTACATATATATTTTTGTAACGTTTTTAATTTTCAACACTTAGGAAAACATACCGGACTATTTAGTAATTTTTCTGTACACTACTAGTATGTTAACAAGCACGTGTAAGTATAACACAGAAATCAGAAAGCAGTTAAATGATTCCACACAGTCGTCAAGCACTTTAATTATCATTAATAAGTAGTACGGAATACATGAAATTTTGCGGGTTGTCACACAAGACATGAGTTTAAGGCTACTAGTAGGTTTCTCCCCATGAACTTCTAAGATCTCACCAGTCGAAAACGGTATACGGACCAACTTCTCAAAACATACCACCTCAGCATGGTACTTGGATAACCAATCCATTCCTACTATTACATCGAAACTCCCGAGTTGCATCGGTGTGAGGTCAATAGGGAAAAAATGGTTATTAAGGTTCAACTGGCAATTTTGAAGAACAGAGTTGAGTACAACAGGTTCACCACTAGCTACTTCTACTGTCAAGGGCTTTCCTAGTTTTGTTCTAGTCATCGAAAGCAAAGGCTCAAAAGCTAAGGACACAAAACTCTTATCAGCACACGAATCAAATAGAACAGAAGCAGGATGGTTGTTAACAAGGAACGTACCGTTCACCACTTCGTTATCTGCGCGTGTCTCATTAGAATTTAGATTGAAAGCTCTACCACGAGCCGGTGCTTGATTCACATTTGCCAACCTCGGACAGTTGTTCCTGTAGTGGGTCAGATCCCCACAGTTGAAACATGAACCAGGCGGGTAGTGAGGTCTTGCAGGATCCTGGGCAGGTTTTTGTGCTGCTTGGTTTTGAACTGCCTGATTTTGATTTGGAACAAAACGGCAGGTGTTCGAAAGATGACCAGATTTGCCACAATTTGTGCAGATGCGGCATTGTAACTCTGGCTGGTGGTGGATGTTACATATGTTGCACAGGGGTGCGTTGCCAGCACACTGCCTCTTGGCGGCAGGTTGTGCAGCCTGATTAGGAGCGGCCTGATTAGTCTGAGCAGTGACAGCGAAATTCTTGGAAGCCTTACGCTTCCTAGATTTCTTTGAAGACTCAGCAGCTTTCTTGCCCTTTTTCTCATTGGTGCTATCAGACTGTTTCAGCTTCTTATCCCCTTTTCTGTGGAGTTTACCCTTCTTGACTTGTGTTTCAGTAAGGGTAGCAGCTAGCTCAATGGCCTGTCGAATGGTAGTAGGGTTGCTGCAGTGACAATATCCTGAACAGGATCTGGCAAACCGTCTATGTATTTCTCAATGGCCTTATCCAAAGGCGTGACCATTGTAGGACAGAGCAAGCTTAACTCCTCATATCTATCTGTGTAAGCCCGGTGTTCACCACTTTCTTGCTTCAAGTCATGGAACTCATTTTCAAGTGCCCTCTGCTCGTGACGAGGACAAAATTCTCTCATCATGAGAGCTCTAAGTTCCTCCCATGTCTGACCCAAAGCAACATCAGCACCTCGGTCTCTCATTACCCCATTCCATCAGGTGAGAGCCCTCTTTTGGAATACACTCGAAGCAAACTCGACCTTACGGTTGTTAGGACACTGAACATGGCGAAAGGTGCTCTCAAGACTCTCAAACCACTGTAGGAGCCCAGTTGCTCCTTCAGAACCACAAAACTTGAGCGGTTTAGCCGAGTTAAAACTTTTGAAATTGCACCGAGTAGGTGCATTATTGTTATTGTTGGCTTGGTTTATTTGAGTGATGAGATTAGGTAGCATAGCAACCATATGCTGTGCTATAATAGCTGCTAGTTCGGCATTGGGTTCCTGAACGTTACGTCGAGGAGGCATTCTAAAAGAGGAAACATGAGAGAAAACGAGTGAGATGATGTGATGAAAGAAATGAGATGGCAATAAAATCGACAAAATGCAAGGATGGTGGTCATTTGATTGTTACCACAAAGCAAACAAACGACACACAGTGACAAATCAAAGTAAATAGGTCATAATAATGTATCGCTGAAGACATGCTCGCCTATAAGTGGACACTCACCCCAAGAGTTCCCAGGTAAGAGTGACTGGTCCGATACTGCGGATTTGTACGAACACTCTAGCCTTAGACAGAAAACTCAGGGTACAGGCACCCACCCTTCCAGTTTACACATGTTCACATTATTTAGACCCAAACTTTGACGAGATTTTGAAAAATTTGGAAGGTTTAAGAGATTGATGATTCATTTTGGCTTCATGCCTTCCATTATGTTTTGTTTTTGGTAATCACCTAAGGATAGGTGACGTGTATTGTTTTAAGATCTAAACACAAGATAACTTGTGTTAGGGTCCTAGAAAGTTATAGTCTAGGTCAAAGCATTACTAATAACCTAATTCCCTATAACCATTGGCTCTGATACCAACTCTTCTGTCACACCCCGGCCGTGTAAAACAACAAAACCGCGGCGAAAACGCCGGGGAGTGATGCGACAGAATTATTGTTTCAACAACCATGGTAATTAAAGTTTTGTATTATTAATTAAAGTGTTCATATTGTCTTGAAATTCAAACAAACATAACTTAAATAACTGTCTTTTAAGTCACTAAGGCCCAAGTCCGCCTAAGTGAAGCACAAACATCATCATGCATTAGCACCTGAAACACATGCAAAAATAGGTACTTCAGTGTAAAAATGCCTGTGAGATACATATGTTTTGTTTATGCAGGATTCATGACTTGTAGTTAAAAGAAGGGTTTAACAAAAAGTAGTCATGAACCTTGTAAAATGTTTTTCTTTATAAAATCATGTGAAAATCGATGTGAAAATCAAATGATAATAAAAGGATAATGCATGGTTAAATGAATAACCAAATAAAAGTTGTTAGGACCGGTTTTGACTCCGAAACGATTGCGAACCGAACGTGTGACATGCGGAATCCGTACACGAACGTGACCGAACACACGAGAACGTAATATAATCGGTGATTCTATTAACAGATCTGAAATCGTACAAAGCACCTGAATCACGTGGAGCACTTTCTCTCTCTAGCTTCTCTCTCTAACACTAGATCTCGAAAGTCTCCAAATGAGCTAAAGTCTCCAAAAGTTGCAAAAGTTCTAAATGAGAACCCTAATGGTTCTATTTATAGGCCAAGGTATAAGGAGGTTCTCCTTATTTACAAATATGCCACCTTGCCTTTACTAACAAGATATTACAATAAAAGCCTAGAATTAAACTGTTTCAGCTACGATTTGAGATGACGGAGGCGATAGACATAAATGCACTAACAGACTCCCCCTTGGATATTGCCGCAGTCAATCTCAAACATTTAGTCAGACTCGTAGCTTCTGATCTATCTCTCTCTCACTGGGTCTTCTTGAAGCTTTAACACATTTTCAGCAACGAAGACTCCCTCTTGCTTGAACAGAATCCCCGTGGATCTGTTTTCAGCTTCAGCTTCTTCCTTTCGGTAGACTCTTCAGGCTCCCCCTTTCGTCAAGCTTCCGTGCTTTTGGGATCGACACCTGGCTTTCCGTATACAAGCTCCTTCAGGATAGTTTCCTGGCACCTTGCACGCTTCCCCTTGCGTTGAGCTCGACTTCAGACTCCCCATTAGACTCGGCTGTCGGGATCGTAGTCTGGTACAACATCTGCAATCACTCAAACATTTATAAGTAAAAGCATTTTGAACATCCAATTGTCCAGGAATCATAATCCTGGCTCTATTAAACTTTCTAAATCAAGATCCTGGCTTTAAGATATAATAATATGAATATATCCAGGAATACTTGATTCTCTCTCTCTCTCTATCAACAATCTTTTAAGATTTGGCAGTTTCAGTGAACAGGATTGGAAACTGGCTCTATTCAATGGATTTTAACAATATTAGCATCCAAATCCCTCACAGTTAATCATCCAAGTCCAAATTAATGACCTTGGAGATTTCACAAACTGTTTTTGATTTTTGATTTTAAAACTTTCAAGTTTCAAATTAATGAACTTGTTTTATTTTTCAGAAACACGATCAGCGTACTTAGATTGTCAGACATCGATTGTCGAAAATAAAGCAGAAATCTTTGAAACTCAGCTCTCAGACATCGATTGTCGAAAATAAAGCAGAAATCAAAATCTTTTTGTATTTTTCTGAAACAAAAAGCAATAAAGAAATATTTACAAACATATTTACAGACAAAATTTTTGTTTGAGTTCGCGTCAGAGGATCATATCAGTTTATGACAAATCACTAGTACCGTTGAGCTTTAAAATACTTTAAGTTCTAAACGATTCACTTAGATTGTCAGTATACTGATCCACTTAAATTTTCACACAAAGTTCAATTGATTCGAGATACTGATTTAGTGTTTTAAGGACTTAAACTTATTCGCGTGTCCCACCTCAGAATATACTCCCGTATCCAGATCCCAATATTCAGTCTTACAGGTGAGTATACCTAGATGATATCTGTAAAGGGTTAAATGCGAGACCATGAGAGCTTAGGCTATTGCTTCCGCAAAATCAGAGAAATGATGGTTCGAATTTTAGGTGTGTTCCCTTTAGAGAATCTTTTCTTCAACAGCACATGATTAGCATTTTGCAATGTTTCATCATTTTTTATGCTGAGGGTGGTGCTTTTATTTCAACCAAGCGAAAAGTATTATACGGGGACTAGGCCATTGCTTCCACAAAATCAGAAGTCCCGGGATAATACCCCAGATATCACAAAGCATAGAGACCTAGTATCTCAGAAAGAGGGGTCTTTCAAACAAGATTTCGGGGGTTACCCATATATCCGAGAGATGTTCCCCACGAGATAAGTAAAGTATGATATTTAGGTTTATATCTCGAAAGCAATCTACTAAGCGTGTAAAAACCTACTGGCATATCATCAGTGAGACCGTTTATCACATTTAAACATTCCATTTCTTTAGCGTACTGTGATTGTCTACTGATGTACTATCATTTCCTCTTTTTACACAAAAACTCTTTTTTGAATTTTATCATGTTTTTGGCTTTTTCAAATTTTCAAATGTTTTTGGATTTTCTGACATATTCTTACTCCCCCTAAAATGCAAAACCATTTAAAGACAATTTGACAAACCGATACTGAAAGCTTCGTCTTGCCATCCATTTTCTGCTTCTCATGCACTGATTTGCAGAAAATATAACATATAAAGTATGATGTACCCCCATGATTTACAACACATTGATTTTTACAGTTTGAAAACTGTTTTTCAATCTTGTGAAATTAATCATGTTTGTTCAGTCATGAGGGTTTCGGCGTATTCACGTAACATATTTTTTGGATTTTAGAATTTTGAAAAAAATTAAAAACAAACATATTTTTATTTTTCAAATATTTGACAAACTAAAAACATATTTTTGGTTTTTAAATTTTCAATTTTTAGGGTTTTTAGAAATATAGTTTATATATGTACAGAAAACAAACAAACTCCCTGTTTAACCATCGCAGGGACCGGCAGCCTCCTCTTCTCGTGCCAGGTTGCTCTTATTTCCATTTTCACACTCTTCAGTTTTCTTGAGCACCTGCACATTCAACTATTCAATCACTTGAACAATTTAGCCCAGGTCTATTGGACCTTAGGCATTTCAACACAATATGCATCATTTAACTTCGGAAAATCTTTGTCATTTTGTACAAAGACTTTGTCAATTTTCACTTCAGCTTTTTCATCATTTACCGAAGCAATTTGTTTCTTAACACTCCATGTTTGACCTTTAGGAGTACCTCGTTTGTAAAAATGTGACTCTTTTTGAACATT
The DNA here is from genome assembly GCA_030545235.1 of Helianthus tuberosus. NCBI lineage: Eukaryota > Viridiplantae > Streptophyta > Magnoliopsida > Asterales > Asteraceae > Helianthus > Helianthus tuberosus. The sequence continues at coordinate 129,695,159 of CM060382.1, forward strand.
TTCATTCTGAACAACTTTTGGTTTCCAAAACTGGTTCAGTTTTATTGTATCAACTGTTGTTTTCCAACATTGTGTTGTTCTAAATTTGGATGTCACAGGTTTCCATGTTTGTTGTGAGTCAGCCTTTGACATTTTCGGCTTCCAAGTTTGCTTTGTTTCAAACTTGGTTGACTTCTGATTCACAACATCAGACTTCTTTTTCGTTTCAACACCAACAGGTTTCAGATTTGGACACTTGCGTGCAAGATGTCCAGTTTGATTACATTTGAAACATGTTCTCTTTGAGACATCTTTGACCTGTTGTTGTTGCTTTTTCTGAGCATAGAACTCTTCATTAGACTATCGTCTATATTGGAGTTCTTTCTCTTCTTCTGAACTTGTTCCGTGAACAAAGTTCATCTTTTCCTGATAATTTGGCATTTCATTTCTTTTCCAACTTTGTTTCTTTTGATAACCCAACCCAGCCTTCATATTTTTCTTTTTGTAACCAGGTTTGTTATAAAAAGTTTTGTGACACTTTCCAGCAAACTTTAAAATTTCAGACTTTTCAATCTCAACCATCTTGAAAACTTTGTCAATCTTTTCTGAAATCACATTCTAAATCGGGAATACAACATCTAAGAATAATTTGTCCGATCCAATCATGGTATAAACCAATCCTTTTGAATCATCATTCAAATTTTTCTCGGATTTTGAGTTTTTCAGATATTCTTCATGAAAACTTCCTTCATTTTCATCTTGTGATTCAGTTTTACCTTTATCAACCGACTCTTCTTTCAGGACACTTTCAACGACCTTACCTACCACCTCTGAATCACTTGAATCATCAGATTTGGAATAGGTTACGTCAATGTTATCTGGCAATTGATCTACCATGTTGAAAACTTTTTCGACCTTCTCATCATCATAAAATGCGAACTTTTCCGGTGGTGGAACTTGATGAAACTCTGAGCCAATACCTTTCTTGCTATGCTCAAAATCTTTACCATTCGGTTTTAGATTGAAAAATCCTTTCAAGCACATATGATGATGCATGATAACTATGTAACTTGTTGTTATCCTGTTCTAAATCAGCTATTTGACGCTTTAGCTTAGCAACATCCTCAGTGTAAGAATTGACAACTTGTTGCTTTATTGAGTATTGTCGCTTAAGCGTATCAGTTATTTCAGAACAGTATTTCAATCTGGATTGAACAAGTTTCATTTGACTCTTCACATTTTGATATGACTCTTTTGTAATGTGATATGCCAATTTTATTGAGTCATATTCCTTTTTCATTTCTTGACATGCATTTTCTTTTTGTAAACACTCTTCAGTCATTTTCGAAATATTTTCTTTCAAAACTTCATTTTCTTTTTCTAACTTTTTACATTTTTCCGAAAGTTTTTCATCATTATCTTTCAAAATCTTTTCGTTTTCTAACATTTCTTTCCATTTATTTTTGAAAACTTCTTCGATTTTATTGAATTCAAGATCTCTTGTTCTGAATTTTTCGTCTTTTTCAGTACAAGCACTGCACGTTTCCATGCATTTCTTGCCCTGTTCAACAGTTTTTAAGATTTCAGATTCATTTTTTACCTCGATGTTTGCTGCAACTTCTGTCTGATCAGCATCTTTCTTCTTTCCTTCTTTATCAACAGCTTCATCACCATCATCACCAGCAACTAAACTCTCATTCTTTACCTCTTCTTCTTCTTCTTCTTCTTTCTTCATCATCTCTTCCTGACCAACCTGTTGTTCTTCAGTAACAACTTTTTCTTCAACAACTTCTTTTATCACCTTCTCTTCTTCAATCTTCTCATCTTCTATCTTCTCATCTTCAACTTTCACAGCTTCGACTTTGACTTCTTCAACAACTTTCTTCAAATCATCGACTAACTCTTCAACATTCTTTTTCATTCCCTCTTCATCCCTCTTTTTCAAACTCGCAGTCATCACGTCACGAATTATCTTATCCAGCTTTTTCAGATAACCTGTTTTATCTTTCGCAATATTCGAATAGTATTCGCCGGACAGAGGAATTACTGCAAGAACATCATCAAAAACCACTTCTTTTCTGTGAACGACAGGATCACCATTTCTGTTGACATAGCAATCTCTCTTCTTGTCGTATCTTCCATAGTATTTTGCATCTTCGTATTCTTCTTGCATTTTCTCAATCCTGCATCCTACAAAGAATCTCTCTCTTTCAGTTTTCTCACTTAAAATCTCTTCTCGGCTTCTTTCCTTGATTTCAGCCATGATGTTATCTCCTTGATATTCACACCTCCTGTATGAATTTGACTCTGAATCTGCTGAATTTGAGTGCGTAATTGTGTGTTTGATCCGTGCAATCGAGCTCCTGCTCTGATACCACTTGTTAGGACCGGTTTTGACTCCGAAACGATTGCGAACCGAACGTGTGACGTGCGGAATCTGTACACGAACATGACCGAATACACAAGAACGTAATATAATCAGTGATTCTATTAACAGATCTGAAATCGTACAAAGCACCTGAATCACGTGGAGTACTTTCTCTCTCTAGCTTCTCTCTCTAACACTAGATCTCCAAAGTCTCCAAATGAGCTAAAGTCTCCAAAAGTTGCAAAAGTTCTAAATGAGAACCCTAATGGTTCTATTTATAGGCCAAGGTATAAGGAGGTTCTCCTTATTTACAAATATGCCACCTTGCCTTTACTAACAAGATATTACAATAAAAGCCTAGAATTAAACTGTTTCAGCTACGATTTGAGATGACGGAGGCGATAGACATAAATGCACTAACAAAAGTGTATTTGTATAAAATATGTAATTTGTAAAACAATGTCGTGTTCTTGTAAAAATGTTTCATGTTCTTGTCAAAGTGGTTTAGATAACGCAACATTGTGTAATACAATAAAAGCACTAATATATAGGAAGTACCAGCGGCGTATCCACCATGTTTTTATCATATAATACATAGCCCCGTTACATAAGTCACTTATCGATAACCAACCAAAATGTCTTGTTTAAAACCAATGTCCAAATGTTTAAGTGTAAACCATGTTCAATGTCATGTATAAAACGTATCATGTATAACCAAATGTCATGCATAGCAAGTAGCAAATACCTACTCAAACTATGTGATAATGTCAATGTGAAAATAACTATCATGTATGGTGAATAACTAGTAATTACTCAACCCCATAGGAAAATGTACAAAACAAGGTTTTTGAATAAACCTAAGTTTAAATCAGATGTTATGTTTTGTAGAAAACAATGCTTTATGATTACAAACATTTATGCAGTAATGTTAATCGCATACATTCAAGCCTTGCCACTGTGGCGACAAACCTTTAAACAAATTAAAGGTTTATCTAAATTATGTATATCGGATTCTGTCATCCCCAACTTCCAAACAAACCTAGGAAGTCGGAAACGGGATTTGTCAAGTCCTATGGTACCTTTACATACTACCGAGCGGCGTAGCTAATGTTAATGAATGTATTATTGTCCCGATTAAACACCCCAAATGTCATAACCAATGTAGCATGTGAAAACCATGTACTAGGTATGCTAAGTAAACATACATAGTAGAAATGATCATGTAAAACAATATGCTAGCATGCTCAGTAAACATACATAGCAAAAATGTCATGTAAATCAATGTGTCCATATGTTGAGTAAACATATGCAACAAATGTGTAATAAATCAATGTGCTAGCATGCTTAACATACATAGCAAAACATGGTTAAAATCATGTACTATATGTGTACTAGGTGAAACTAACATGTTTATGTCATAAAAGCATGAAAAGCACGAAAGTAACACGTATGTACATGTGTATCACCCCAAAGTAGTTGAAAGCGGTAAAAGAGGAGAACTATGTACTCACTTGGGATTGCGTATTAGTCTTGAGAATAAGACCAATTTAAGCTCCAAGTATCACGGAATCAACAGGGCACCTAGTATAGGTAACTATGTTAATGATCGGATCCTAAATCGGGAGATAGGATAGAATGATGTTCTATAAATCAAATGAGTATTTGAACTCATATGGTATGATTTAATAGAGCTAACATTCTGATTTGGAAGTCTATCTAAGTGCTTTTGACCCGTTTCAACCCGTTATGGTAGTTTAAGCCATTATAACTTGTCGTTTTCGTAAAACTATGGTCGGATGGTTATCTATGTGCTATGTCAAGTCTTACATGCCCAAATATGCTTAAACATGTTACTAAATCAGATTATATGTCCAAAATATGTTCACATAGGCAAAATACGGATTTATGCTTCAAAAGGACATTTTGGTCATTTCCTATGGGCATATAATGTCACACCCCGATTTGCAGCGGAAGAAAGAACGTGGGATGCAACAGACACCTCTGGTACATGCGCATTATTTATAAAGACACTACAATTTATTAATTACAAAATGTTATTACATACTACATGTATGTTACAACTGCGTGTTCCCATGAACCACATAAGTCTTCTAAGTCGCATGCGTCTATCTCAATATTTGCCAATAAACATGTCTTGAACAACTTACACGGATCACATCAGTCTCAAGTTACCTGAAATGCATGTTAGTTTTAAAAGGAGTCAGCTAAACGCTGTTGGTGAGTTCCACTGGTTTGGTTGTTTCGTTTCAAATTGTATCAACATGTTTAATTGCACATATTACGGCTCATAGATGGATTTACATGAGTGTCACAAGTGAAACCTAGACTGTTCTAATCGTACCGTGTCACATAGACACGTGCTCACACCACCTGCAACTCATGAAGTTCAATGCCCTCGGGTAGTTATGTCTAACAACATAACCTGGTTACGGACGAGTGCAGACCTTGTTGCCGACATTCTGTCGGGCGTGGTCTGGGTTTGTCAAACCAATAGTACTATCCACTGCCCACGGCTTACGTCAATCACTTGTATCGGGGCTAATATCGTGTGTTAGATAATTCACATCATGCAGTTTGAGCAATTAACACAGTTTGTAACATGAAATTCACCCCAGAAAACAGGAAAACAGTTTAAAAGTGGGGGAAGGGAACTCACAATGCAAATAGTAGTCTCGGCTAAAGAGTGTTTAATCAACGAAATCAGCTTTAATAGCACACATGCAAGTAATGACTCAAATCAGTATCTAAGTCAGTAATGGTTATAACTTGGATTTGGTCAAGAGTTTTCACCCCGGATTGAGTCTATAGGACACGGGTATGGTGATGGAGGTCAGGGTAGTATTAGTTTTCAATTAGGCTTCCGGGCACCGGTTCGCGTACCAGTCAATGTCAGTAGTTTAACGTGTTCGAAAAAATGGTACGGGAATACCAATAGTTCCAACATGTTGTTATTTAAGAATGACTAGTTTTTCATTAAGGGAGTTTGGGTGTTTGGGGAGTCCAGGTTGCCCAATTTTGAGTTTCCGTTTCCACCGTCGGGAATTTTCCCGAACTGGTATTGGACACACCCCAAGTGCCACTCCGCCCTTGAATCTTCCAAAATATTCCCCGTGTTCCAATTATAATATTTGTCGGGTTGGGTCAGTTCCCAGTTCCGGCAGGTTTGTTACACGGTAAACTACCGAAATTGATTTAAAATAACTCATTTTTAATCTCAAAAATTCCCATTTTATCTATAATTTGTATAAAATTCTGAAAATTTTCATATAACTCAGTAAAATTCTATAGAATATGGGAAAATTTTCTAGGAATTTATTTTGGCATTTTACTTGTCTAAATAAATTATTTATAAAACCATATTTAACCTCATAATTAACATTAATTATCATCATTGGTCAAAAAATTCCCAAAAAATTCCTGGACATCCCCTATGTTTCCAGAAACATTTCCAAAAATTTTAAGATTTTTCCGATTTCGTCTCGGTGCATTTCCGGCTACCGAAAGTTTGCAAAAACGCGGATTTTTAACCCAAATCAAAACTCAACCAATGGACTCCGAATTTTCCCAGAACATTCCTCATATGTTCCTTAGTGTCTCTGTAAAATTTGGTGATTTATTGAATCCGTTTGGTATTGTTGGTGCATAAGTATGTCGACTTTGTATTGTATCGAGTCTTGTATTAGATTGGCTAGATCAGGGCACGAAGTACGAGAAATTAGGATTTAGGGGTATTTCGCACGAAATAGGAAACAGTTATTTCATACGAAATCAGTTGGTCATTTCGCACGAAATGACTATTTCGTGTGAAACTGATTTCGTACCAACTGTTTCGTGCGAAATAGTGCAGCCTATAAATACCTGATGTGCCTTGTCATTTGTAACGATCTGATTCCGGCAACGAAGTCCTGCCGAAGTGTCTCCAGGCTGTAAAACGTTGTGTTTTCAATATAAGAGACAATAAAAGTGATTTCTTGTGTAATCCAGCTGAAATAACTCCAATATGTTTGTTTCCGCCACTCAAATTGGACGAGTTCTCTTCTGATCGACTCATTTGGGTCAGAAAACGATCCTACAAGTGGTATCAGAGCTCAGGAGGAAGAGTTCTTACCATTTCAACTGCAAAATCTGATTTCTACACCTTCTTTTCAAAATCAAATTAGTTTTCATGGTCAAAATGGTCTAATTTTCTCATATTATATGCGAAACTGTGTTTTAACAAAGCCTTAAAAGAATCAGACTTAAAATCGGAATAAAACCTGATCAATTTGACAAAAACATGGTCGAGATGATGACATTAGCAGCATTTCGCACGAATTGAGGATTTCATTTCGCACGAAATCACTCAAATTCATCTATTTCGTATGAAATCACATATTCATTTCGTACGAAACCAGTTATTTCGCATGAAATCACTTTATTTTGCACCAAATTGGTATTTCGTTTGACTATTTCGCATAAAATCAGTCATTTCGTGTGAAAATCTTTATTTCGTGTGAACTCATTTCGTTTGAAGTTGTTTTGCAGGTCATTTCGTTTGTAAAGGTCATTTCGCACCAAAGATTATTCCGTGTGAAGAGGTTATTTCGTTTGAAAGTTCTGAATTTGTGAAACTTGTTGCCAAAACATGGAAGAGGAATTTTATAACGCCTTTGCTACTCCTATTACTATTGCTCAGAGCACTATGTTAGAATACGAAACGGGGACCATGCAAAAAACGCCAAAGCTCATGAATATTGAGGAGTATAAAGCAAGGGAGGAACGTTTTGAAAATTGGGTTCAAGCAAATTATTTGGATGCTTGGGAATGTGTTGAAACAAAATATATTAGACCGTTAAATGATGATGAAGAGGAGATTGCTATTAAAGACATAAGTGTTGATGAGAAAAAGAAATACAAAAATGAAAAGATGATGATCAGTTTACTGCAACAAGCGGTTAAAGAAGATATATTGGTTTTATTGCAACACAATGGAAGTGCATATTCAATTTGGAAAGCATTAAAATCTAAGTTTGTTGGAAGTCAAGAGATTATTAAGAACAAAAAATCGCTTTTGAAAAAGGAGTTTGATCTATTTCGCGGTTTAAAAACTGAAAACACCAAGCGGATTATCGAAAGATATTGCAATTTAGTAATGAACATGAAGAGATTGAGCATCACAAAAGATAATGAAGAATTGATTGAAAAATTGGCTGATGCGTTGCCATATGAGGTTTGGGGCACGTACCTTATGATGTTAAGGAATAAGAAAGGGTTTAACAATCTAACATTGAGTAAATTTATCGAAAAACTTGAAGCTCAAGAAATGGAACAACGGAAGATCTCAAGAATGAAGGATTTTGATGGTGAACAAGATATTGGTCTTTATTACAAAGGAGGTATCAATGATAAGACTAATATGTCACCAAAGATTGAAACTGCATTCAATGTTAAAAAATCATCTGGAGGGTCGTCACAAGGATCTAGTAGCAAAATTGGATTTTCTTCATATCCATCATTTGATCCACATTTTTCTGCAACAAAGAGTGGCAAAGTTCTTCAATGCACCATTGCTTTAAATCTTGAGAATGATCAGAACTACTCGGAATAAGTTGCAAAAAGTCATATGTCTCTGTTGGTGACTGTGCTAGAGTCGTATGGAAGTTTGGTTGCAGGAAGGATCGGGAATCCAATGTTGACAAAAGAGGATTACGATCAGATTGATGCTGAGGAGATGGAGTTAATGGATATAAAGTGGTGTATGGCAAGTGTGTAGAGACGAGCTGAGAAATTCAAACAGATCACAGGAAGAGATGATTTCCGTGATGCTAATGTTTCTACTTTGGGTTTTGATAAATCTAAAGTTACTTGTTTTCGTTGCAGGGAAAAAGGGCATTTCAAACGAGAATGTACAAACCGTGAAGCAAGTGGAGCTCAAAATCCTTTCAACAACAATGATTATCATCGAAAGGCAATCTATCATCAAGTGACTCAACAATCAAGTCAACAACAACCACAAACTGCTCATGCTAGGAAGGAGATTGAAGAATCAAAGAAAGCTTATATGGTGAATCAAGATAATGGAAATTCGACTAAAGGATTCAGTTTGGATAAATATATGTCAGCAGAAAGTGAAGCATATTTGATGAACAAAATGATAAATCAAGATGATGAAAGGCTTCCAGAAGGTTTTAGTTGGGACAATTACTGTCCGGATAAAGAATTCTTGGCAAAAGCTTTTGTTGCTCGAGTTGAAGAAGATAGTGATAATGATGATTATTATGCAAACAGAATGAAAGATCACTTAAAAATGCTAGAAGAGAGTGATAGTGATGATGGAAAAGTTCGAGCTAAAAAGAAGAAAGCTAAAAAACAGGTTAGCAGTGATGACAGTGATGATGAAGAAGTTCATGTGATAAAGAAAAAGGTAAAAGAAATTCCAGTTTTCAAAGTTGAAGCAGAAGCTGATGCACGAAAAATTCATGAGAAATGTGAAAACTGTGAAACAGTGAAGAAGCAAAACAGTACTTTGATTCATAACATGAACAGATTGAAAGAATCATATGATGTTCTTAACAAAGCAATGAATCAGTACAGTCAATCAAGCAGTGAACAAGCAACAGCTATGAAGACTCTTCAAGGAGCTTTCATGACAAAGCAAAAAATTGTCAACAATTACATTGAGAAGTGTGTTGTACTGGAACAGAAACTGGAAACCCAGAGGATTGAAACAGAGAGATTAAACATGTTGTTAAAAAGTTACTCATGTACTTCTTATGTTATTGACATGATTTATCCAACCGTTGAAGGCATGAAGGCATTTGATGAAGAGGAAGTAACTGAAGACAAGAGTTCTAAAAAGAAGAAGAATACTGAAATGAAGATTTCTGGTAAGAAACAAGGTGCCAGTTACAACAAATGTCCACCCCCACTTGAAAATGGATATTCTCCTAGAAATCCAAATTCAGAAAGAGTCAAAAAGGCAACAAACTTACAGTGGGAGTCTGAGCTATCAGTTAACTTGCCGGAAAACATTGATGTCACTTTTACATCATCTGACACTGATCATGAGTCCGAATTAATAAAGAAAGTGGTAGATTAGGTGTTGGATAGAGATGAGTCAGAAGAGTCAAAGTCGGAGTCACAATCAGAGTCAAAGTTTGAATCCGACACGTCAAGCTCAAAAGTCAAAAAGGAAAAACGGGTTTATAATAAAGAATTTATGTATCAAAATCTAATTTGAATGACGAAACATTCAAAGTAGCATATACTTTGAATGATTCGGACAAATTATATTATGATGAAGAATTTCCAATAAGAGGTGTTAAAACTGAAATAATCAAAAAGGTTTTCAAACTAACAGAAATTAATATTTCTGAAATAAAAGATGTAAATCTTGTTGAAAAACCTAAAAAGTACACCTCAAGAGATAAACAAAGATTAAACAAGAAAAAGGGTTACAATTCTGGTTCTGGTTTTCAAAAGAAACCAAACCATAATGGTAATTTCAGAAGAAAAGGTCTTGGATTTATTCCACCGAAAAATCATAAAAATGAAAAAACTTATAAACCAAAAACTGTTTTTGTTTTAGGAACATCATCTGAAGAAGAAAAGGAGCAATTGTTCAGAAAGCAGACAAACAAAGAATTCCTTGCTAAAAAGCAAGAAGAAATGAAGAAGGATGTTGCTCAGAAAAAGGAAACGAGAACCTGTTTTCAATGCAAAACAATTGGTCATATTGCCAGCAATTGTCCTAAAGTAATTCAAACAAAACAGGGAGTGTTTCTTAAAATGAAAGAAAAGATGGTTGAAAATGAATCACCAACCAAACCTTTTATAGTTTTCAAAAATTCAAAGTTTGAGGTTGGTGAATGTTCAAAAAGGTTTTACAAGAGAAAAGCAAATCTTGATAACCACAAGTGGGTTGTTAAAAAAATTGATGATAGTTCTAGCAATGATTCTGATTCAACAAAATCAGAGGAGTTGTTTTCAGGCGATGAATCTGATTCCATAAAGTCAGAGAAGCCACAAGTTGAATCAAAAGTTGAAAAATCAGTACTGCCAATGGATGATGCAAATTTTCCACCATTGAGGGCTGAAAATTTTAAACAAAAAGTTGGAAAAGTTGAGATTTCAAATCAATTTTTCTCTGAAAAGAAAGTATTTGACGTTGAAAAAGCCTTTAACCCCACAGTTCAAAATATTTTTGGAAAAATGGTTGACGGGAAGGTCAAAGGGGTAAAGGAATTTTATGAGAAGAAAACGAAGAAACCAGGTAAAGATGAATCATCCCAGGTTTGTGACTGGGATGGAACCTATTATGATTGAAAACCAGGACTTGCCGGAGCTCCCAAGTTGGTAATTGTGGAGCAAGAATCGGCATCATTCTTGAATTATGTGTGTTTGTGGAAAACCTACAAGTGGTTATTGGTTAATTCTACAAGTGGTAAATCAAGGACATTAAGTTGTACTTGATTTATCTTTCGTACAAATGGTTAAATATAAACAAAGTGATGAGTTTATCCCCTAACCTTCAAGTGGTTGAGAAAATCAACAAAACTAATTTTCCGGAAAAACAATTTGATTAAAACAAACTTAAGTGTTTTAAAATCATAATGGAAAAATTGTTTGTTGAAAGGGGGAGTTCTAATTGTTTATGCCAATTGGATGGCGAATTGAAGTGATTCGATATCAGTTGTCACTTTATCTGTACAGTTTGTTTTCAAATTTGTTTTTAAATAGTTTTTGAATTTTAGGGGGAGTAAGATATTTCAGAAAATCCAAAAACATTAGAAAATTTGAAAAAAAATCAAAAACATGATAAAATCAAAAATGAGTTTTGTTGTGAAAAAGAGGAAATGATAGTACATCAGTAGACGATCACAGCATGCTAAAGAATTGGAAAGATAAAATGTGATAAACGATCTCACTAATGATGTGCCAGTAGGTTTTTGCACGCTTAGTAGATTGTGTTGAGATATAAACCTAAATTTCAAACTTACTTATTTTGTGGGGAACATCTCTCGGATATATGGGTAACCCTCTAAATCTTGTTTGAAAGACCCCTTTTTCTGAGATACTAGGTCTTTATGCTTAGTGATATCTGGGGTATTATTCCGGGACTTCTGATTTTGCGGAAGCAATGGCCTAGTCCCCGTATAATACTTTTCGCTTGCTTGAAATATAGCATCCCCCTCAACATAAAAATGATGAAACATTGCAAAATGCTAATCATGTGCTGTTGAAGAAAAGATTCTCTAAAGGGAACACACCTAAAGTCGAAGCCATCATCTCTCTGATTTTGCGGAAGCAATAGCCTGAGCTCTCATGGCCCTCGCATTTAACCCCTTACAAATATCATCTAGGTATACTCACCTGTAAGACTGAATATTGGGATCTGGATATGGGAGTATATTCTGAGGTGGGACACGCGAATAAGTTTAAGTCTCTTAAAACATTAATATCGTATCTCGAAACAGTTGAACTTTGTGTGAAAGTTTAAGTGGATTAGTATACTGATAATCTACGTGAATCTTTTAGAACTTAAAGTGTTTATAGCTTAACGGTGTTGGTGATTTGTCTCAAAAACCGATATGATCCTCTTACACAAACTCACAAAAAAATATTGTCTGTAAATATTTTTTCCTACATTTCGTTAGAATCAAAAATCCAAAAAGATTTTAGGAGTGTTTTAGCATAATTTTGAAAATACAAAAAGATTTTCGACAACTGATGTTGATGAGCTGATTTTAAAAATTCCGAGTGCTAAACATGATGAACAGGTTTGGGAGAGTCTGGTTAAAATAAGAAAAATTTTGAATATTTGCCTACAAGTGGTCATCAGAAACTTTTAAATGTTAAATCATTCTATTCCTGTAAGTGATATAAATTTGACAAGTCTTAAAAAATTTTGAAACTTATGTTTTGGGTAGAGTATGTGCAGGTATGTAGATAGTGAATTCCAGACTGCGATCCCAGTTTATCGAAAGGGGGAGTCTGAAGACGCTGATGCTGAAACAGGATAAGAGCCAGGATTACGATTATGAGAAAAAGATTTGAGAAAGAAGAGAAAGAGATTGAAGATACTTACAATGGAGAAACTTTGGAGAGAGCGTGAAGACTGTTAAAGACTGAAGGATTGACAACTGAAGACTCGACACCGAAGACTTCGTCAACATCCGAGGGGGAGTCTGTTGGTGCATACGTCTGTCGAATTCGTATTGTATCGAGTCTTGTATTAGATTGGCTAGATCAGGGCACGAAGTACGAGAAATTAGGATTTAGGGGTATTTCGCACGAAATAGGAAACAGTTATTTCGTACGAAATCAGTTGGTCATTTCGCACGAAATGACTATTTCGTGTGAAACTGATTTCGTACCAACTGTTTCATGCGAAATAGTGCAGCCTATAAATACCTGATGTGCCTTGTCATTTGTAACGATCTGATTCCGGCAACGAAGTGCTGCCAAAGTGTCTCCAGGCTGTAAAACGTTGTGTTTTCAATATAAGAGACAATTAAAGTGATTTCTTGTGTAATCCAACAGAAATAACTACAATATGTTTGTTTCCGCCTCTCATATTGGACGAGTTCTCTTCTGATCGACTCATTTGGGTCAGAAAACGATCCTACATGTATTTTTTTCCAGAATTCTTTTTGTAAAACAGTAAAAAATTCACCAAATTTCAGCTCAATCCAAGTATCACGGACCAAGTTATAGTCTAAACAATATTCTGCCTATGCTAGTTTCGAGTTTTGGGTGATATACCTAGCGATTCCTTCGATTCTGAGCGTTCCTTGTGAGTCCAGAAGTATGTGTGGGCTATATTTAGTACCTACACATCAAGTACAATCCAAATATGCTAGAACTTAGATCAATCAAGCTTTGATTCATTGTTTTTCGGTTAATCGAATAGTTAGGCGATTTTTGTCGAATAAGTGTTGATTAGGGTATCAAACCCCAAAGATTTATATCCATGGCTGCCATATAACACCAGGGTATTCATATGGTGTTCATATTCAGCCCCTAAACTTGTTTAAACTTCCAAAAATCATGGATTAAAATTGGTTTGCATGGCCTAAACCATGTTTAATCAAGAAACCAAGCCTAAACACTTAAAGATTTGAGTTAAAACCTTGAATTTGTTGAAGTATAAGGTGAAATCAGCTGAGAAAAATGAAGGGAAAGCAGGATTTTGGGAAATTTTTGAATGAAACTTCAAAGAAAAAAAAATGAAAGATATATATAAAAAGGGGGTGGTGGCGGTTTGGGGTGGGCCCCCCTAGGCCACCATGTGCCTCGTAAAACGTGATAAAAGATGATGTTTATCCTCCGTTGAGTGTTTAGGTTCGTTTACGGGTCATGAGCGCGTTCTAGATTTGCGTGGCGGACTCCGTTTCGCGCGTAATTATCGTCAAAAGACCCGGTTTTAAAAATCGTGCATAACCGTCTTGAAATCCAAACCCAGTTACGTTTTAATCATAAAAGACTCGCATTAGAGTGGTTTAAATGTTTTTAAGCGTGATCGATTGCTCCTTGCACGTTTGATTGCCTTATGTTGCCTAAAACGAAGGCGTTTCCCTAACCGGGCAGCTGCTTCGATTTGCGTGCCCGATCTCTGACTGGCTTCAAACCTTATGTCACAGTCTATTGCACAAAATTAAGATGTTCCTGGAATCCAGAATCTTAAATAATGCTACAGATAACCTAATAATCAATGTCAAAGGTTTAGTGCGCTATTAAACAGAAAGCTCTGGTTTAACACGTGTTTAAAGTCTAGGGATACCAATTTCACATCATGGGTCCTTATTAGTGTCATGTCATTCATAACGTGTTCTCAGATTCCTCTGAGACATAACAGATAGCAGTTAATCAAGTATATAAGTCATACATGTTTTTAGGGTTTTCGCGCAATTAAAGTGTTAAGTGTGCTTTACAGTTTTGGACCGTTTAGGGTGTACCTGGTTTTATCATGGGTGTCACAGTCTCCCCTGGTTTAGAAATTTCGTCCCCGAAATTCAATTTGTCTAGTTAGGGAAGAGATGTGGGTATTTTCTACGGAACTCATCCTTCCGTTCCTAGGTATACTCAGGTCCTTGCTTCGAGTTCCACCGAACTTTCACCACCGAGATTTTGTTATAACGTAGTTGTTTGGTCTTCTCGTCTACTATTTCTACTGGTTCCTCCACAAAGTGGAGTTTGTCATCAATGTGCACATCTTCTAACGGTATAATAGTTGCTTCATCCGTGAGGCATTTCTTTAAGTTGGATACGTGGAAGACATCGTGAATTGTGCTCAGTTCATTTGGTAGTTTCAGTCGGTACGCTACAGATCCAACCTTAGGAATAATTTCATACGGCCCAATGTATCTCGGAGCCAACTTTCCTGTCTTGCCAAACCTGATTACTCCTTTCCACGGTGACACTTTTAACAGTACTGTGTCACCTACTTCAAATGACAACGGTTTTCTGCGAACATCAGCTTAACTTTTCTGCCGATCTCGGGCCGCTTTCAGTCTACTTTGGATCTTATGCACCTTGTCTGTCGTCTCTTGAATTAGATCGGACCCCGTGAGTTGAGTATTGCCCACTTCAGCCCAACAAAGTGGCGATCTACACTTCCGGCCATATAGGGCTTCGTACAGTGCAGCTTGTATGTTACTATGATAGTTGTTATTGTAAAAGAATTCAATGAGGGGAAAGGTGCTTATCCCAACTTCCTCCAAAGTCGGGGGTGCAAGCACGAAGCAGATCCTCTAATGTCTGGATAGTTCGTTCTGATTGGCCGTCGGTTTGGGGATGGCAAGCCGTACTCAGGTCTATTCTAGACCCCAAAGATTCTTGTAACTGTTGCTAATAGTGTGAAGTGAAATGACTATCACGGTCTGAAATGATTACAACTGGTACCCCGTGTCTAGCTACACTTTCCTTCGTGTAGATCTCAGCCAATTTCTCGGTGTTGTAGGTAGTACGAATCGGAATAAAGTGCGCCGATTTGGTTAGTCTATCTAGTACTACCCAAATCGCATCATGACCTCGGGGTGTTCTTGGAAAGTGGGTCACGAAATCCATCGTGATTTGTTCCCATTTTCATTGAGGTATTTCGGGTTGCTGTAACATTCCCGAGGGTTTCTGGTATTCTGCCTTAACCCGGGCACAAGTCAAGTATTTGCTCACGTACTCTGCTACGTCCTTTTTCATACATGGCCACCAATAAAATTCCTTAAGGTCGTGGTACATCTTGTCTGTACCGGGGTGAATAGAGTACTTAGATTTATGAGCCTCATCCATAACCAGTTGATGTAGGTCATGGAGAGTAGGAACCCATACCCTATTTTTGAAATACAACACTTCATCCGGTTTCCTCACAAAATTCCCTTCATTTCCGTGTAAGTTTTCTCTATTTAGTTGACCTTCCTCCAAAGCTTCCATTTGAGCATTACGAATCTACTCTTTAAGACTGGTTTGAACAATCATCCCAAGAGCTCGCACTCTGAGTGGCTTTACTCTGTCTTTTCTACTCAAGGCATCGGCTACTACGTTATCCTACCTGGATGGTATTTTATTTCACAGTTGTAATCGTGCAATAGCTCCACCCATATACGTTGTCTCATGTTTAACTCTTTTTGAACGAATATATGTTGGAGGCTCTTGTGATCTGTATAAATTGTACATTTCGTGCCGTACAAATAATGCCTCCAGATCTTAGGTGCAAAAATCACTGCGCCCTGCTCTAAATCATGCGTTGTGTGATTCTTTTCATGTACTTTTAGCTGTCTAGACGCGTAAGCAATGACCTTGCTTCTTTGCATTAGGACACATCCGTGCCCTTGCCGAGATGCGTCACAATATACGACGAAATCATCGTTGCCTTCAGGTAACGACAGGATTGGAGCTTCACCTAACTTTTGTTTTAACAGCTGAAAAGTTGTTTCTTGCCCTTCACCCCATTCGTACTTTCGATCTTTCTGTGTCAAGGCAGTTAAGGATTGAGCAATGCAGGAAAAGTTTTCAATAAAGCGACGGTAATATCCAGCCAATCCCAAGAATTGGCGTATCTATTTCGGAGACTTAGGCGCTTGCCAATTCTTAATAGCTTCAATCATACTAGGGTCAACATGAATCCCTTGTTGATCTACCACATGTCCTAAAAATTGCACCGCTTGTAACCCGAAGTCACACTTTGAAAGTTTGGTGTACAACTTCTCTTTCCTCAATATCTCTAGTATGGCTCGTAGATGGTGCTCGTGTTCCTTTTTACTCTTCGAATAGATCAAAATATCGTCAATAAAGACTATGACGAATTTATTTAGATATGGTTTACAAACTTGGTTCATGAGGTCCATAACTACCGCGGGTGCGTTGGTTAACCCAAAGGGCATAACCAGTTACGCATAGTGACTGTACAGAGTTCGAAAGGTTGTTTTAGGGATATCTTCCTCTTGAACTTTCACTTGATGATAACCGGATCTAAGATCGATTTTGGAAAAGTAACCGGCTCTTTGCAACTGATCAAATAAATCATCGATTCACGGAAGAGGATATTGATTCTTTATGGTAACCTTGTTCAGCTCCCGGTAGTCAATACACATCCGAAAGCTTCCCTCCTTTTTCTTCACAAATAACACGGGTGCTTCCCAAGGTGAATAACTGGGATGGATTAAACCTCGGTCTAGCAGTTCTTGTAACTAAGATTATATGTCTTGCATTTCTGAAGATGCTAAACGGTAAGGTGCTTTTGCCATTGGAGCTGCTCCCGGTATTAAGTCGATACGGAACTCGACTTGCCGATTGGGTGGTAATCCGGGCAATTCATCGGGAAACTTGTCTGGGTAATCACACACTACTGGGATATCATTAATACGTTGTTCTTCTGGTGCGGTCGTCATTACACTTGCTAAGAACACATCACATCCTTGACGTATACATTTCAACAATTTAAGGTGGGATATAAGGTTTAATATGGTACCAGACTTCTCTCCCTGTACCATAATAACTTCATCATTAGGAAAAGGGATCCTAACAATCTTTTGCTCACAAATAATCTTTGCCTTGTACTTGGACAACCAGTCCATTCCCACTACTATATCGAAACTTCCGAGCTCTACCAGTAGTAGGTCAATAAGGAATTGGTGGTCGTTAAGAATTAAAGGACAATCACAAATGATTTGGTGACTAGTTATAGGTTTACCGTTAGCAAGTTCTATGGAATAGGGACTTGTTAATTCACTAGCCGGCATATTTAATAGGGGTAAGAAATTAAAGGAAACTTAGCTCCTATCTACGCCTGTATCAAACAATACTGAAGCGTGCTGGTCGGAAATGAGAAAGGTACCTGTCACCACATTCGGATCTTGGCGTGCGTCACCAGACCCAAGTATGCAGGCACAACCTTGAACTGCATTTGAGGTAGAAGCTTGGCCCTGCATATCCCTTCCTGCTGGCTGTGGAGCAAATTTTGGGCAACTTCTTCAGAAGTGCTCCGTACTGCCACATCCGTAGCAAGTACGGGGGTAGGTAATCTGTTACGTTGGTGGTTGGAGTCGTTGCTGAAGAGGCTGAGGCCTTGGGGTTTGGAAACGGTTGGGTTCCAATAGTGTCTTACAGTTGCGGGTATAATGTCCACTTTTATGGCACCTCGAGCATATCCCTGCTCGACATGCACCATAGTGGTGCAAAGTGCACTTGTTGCATTTTGGGGCTGTTCCTTTATAGCCACCAGAGTTTCCTGTTGGTGTAGTCATGGCGTAGCGTTGACTAGTGGCTCTCCCCCTCTTCGGTATAGCTGCCCACGCTCGACTACTTTCCGGGCCTCTCGCTTATTTCCTGTCGGCTCTTCCGGCATTGTCAAAATCTTGCGTCTAACCATGTCGTACGTAACCGTGCCTGACCTAGCTACCACTCCGTGCATGGTCAGGTGCTCCACCGAATTAATGATACTCCTTACTTCCGGGGCCAGTCCCCAGATATACCTCTCGATCCTCTTGGACTCCGGTGGAACCATGTCTGGTAAGATGCGTTCTAGTTCAATGAAGAGATTTGTGTAACCTGCATGGTCCGCACCTTATATCTGCAGGTTCCAAAACTCACGCTCGAGTTTCTGAATTTCGTGGATTGGGCAGAACCTTTCTCTCCTTAGTATCTTAAGATCATCCCAAGTCATCGCATTAATCGCGTCCTGTCCGCGAGATTGCACAATAGCATTCCACTAGTTCAAAGCGTGGTCGGTAAAAGTGCAAGCTGTATACTTTACCGCACAGTTACTTGGACAATTACTTATGTTAAGGACCGATTTCGACTTCTTGATCCATTTAACCAACCCATTCGGTCCTTCAGTTCCATTAAACTCCATTGGTTTGCACTCCATAAAGTGTTTATACGTGCAAACTGACCTAACATTGTTTTGGTTATTGTTTTGACCTATCGGTCCCGGCTATGGGTTCGGTTGGGGGTTAGCATTAATACCGGCACTAACCTGTGCCACGATTGTTGGAATAACCGTTTGGAGTTGTTGTGCTATCAGTTAGGCAATTGCTGCCTCTGTCATTCTAGGTACACGTTTCGAGGCCATACCATTATAAATAATAGATATGTATGTATCAATGTCACATAGTTAATCATCACTTATCACATTTTCAGTTATCACATACCACACAATTCCATTACACATCCCCTATATAATAACATCTATCAAATTTTGCACACAGACTTAACCCATAAGGGCTTGTGCCTAAATGAGTTATCAAAACTGGTCACCACAGTGACGTACGTGCATCATCCCATGACAGCACAAACTACGCAAATACGGAAGTACTACGGCTGCATCACTACCTCGACATGGACATAACCCTAGGATTAACCCAAAGGTTGTTATATGTCGACCCACTACCTTTCATTTAGAATTACCGCAAACGTGTATAGATATCGTGGTTACAGCAACTGTGGCCTCATCTTTCGCATCAACCAGGGTCGAAGTCTCAACACTGCCTTGCCCAAAACATAACCGAACGGATCGCAACATGAAGCCCGTCTGCCCTGAGTAACGGTACCTTGATAATGTAGCCGGGTGTTTATATATAGGAAGTACCGCAGCATGTCCACCACACCCATATACATGATCAATGTTCCGTTCACCAAAATATTCAGGCCTAATATTACTTTCCGTGAATAACCAACTGAAATCCGAACACTCATTAATCGAGAAGAAAAAGAAAAAAACACAATGTAACCAACGGTCACACGAAATGATATTTCACAACGCAAAGCGTTCCAAGGAATCTGTATCATCACAAAATTTATACCCAAGGGAACCGAATGACAACGGGAAGGGTATCTTATTCACGCGCTCCATGCCATCTCCATAACCCGGAGTTCGTCATATTCAGATATAACATATATCGAAACATGTACTAAGGAATACCACGAAGCATTCTAGTATCACACGACGTGAAGGCTAAAGCCAATATTGTAAACAGAAGAGGAATCCAGCGGACAATCAAATGGATCGTGGATTCACGGACAAAGAAGTTTCGTAAGATGTTTAAACTCTACGACTGTATAACAATCAAATGTGAAGCAATGAGAAGAGGAGTAAGGATCCGTACACGTCCTCCCAGTCTATCAGAACGACCTGAGTGTTCTGTGGGTATCTATTGTCTTTTTGAAGTATCACTCTAGTATATAACCATCGTTATAGTAGCTATAAGAGTAGAGTTGGTGAGACCGTATCATAATAAAGTCTTGAGTTCTCACACATAAAGTATAAGTAACAACTGTGTGAGTGATAGGAATCAAACTCTAGTGTATATTAAATATGTAATCAGTAGGAATGTGGAATGGACTGTAATACCAGTTTTATGCCTATCACTAAGGCACATGCAGTAACGTATAATCCACGAGTCCCAATTCATGTATCAATCCACAGACAAACATCCACACACTATCACCTTGGTACACGTATGTATCACTCCACATATTTAAGCGTGTTTATTACCACGAATTTCCCAACACCTCCTCGTATGAGCAAGTCTGTTATTACGTTCCGGACCATAATAACCCACTTGCCCCACCAGGCCATCCTGGTACTCGCCAATAGGATACTTTACAGTGTTCATTAACTACTTTTAGTTGTGGTTAATTTTCTAGTGATGTCCACTAAGGTTCGAGCCTGGAGTTATAGTCTAGGTTTCCTTAAAGGCACCTAATTCTCTATAACCAATGGCTCTGATACCATCTTCTGTCACACCTCGATTTGCAGCGGAAGAAAAAACGTGGGATGCAACAGACACCTCTGGTACATGCACATTGTTTATAAAGACACTACAATTTATTAATTACAAAATGTTGATTACATACTACATGTATGTTACAACTGCGTGTTCCCATGAACCACATAAGTCTTCTAAGTCGCATGCGTCTATTTCAATATTTTCCAATAAACATGTCTTGAACAACATACACGGATCACATCAGTCTCAAGTTACCTGAAATGCATGTTAGTTTTAAAAGGGGTCAGCTAAACGCTGCTGGTGAGTTCCACTAGTTTGGTTGTTTCGTTTCAAAATGTATCAACATGTTTAATTGCACATATTACGGCTCATAGATGGAATTACACGAGTGTCACAAGTGAAACCTTGACTGTTCTAATCATACCGTGTCACACAGACACGTACTCACACCACCTGCAACTCATGAAGTTCAATGCCCTCGGGTAGTTATGTCTAACAACATAACCTGGTTACGGACGAGTACGGACCTTGTTGCCGACATTCTGTCGGGCGTGGTCTGGGTTTGTCAAACCAATAGTAATATCCACTGCCCACGGCTTACGTTAATCACTTGTATCGGGGCTAATATCGTGTGTTAGATAATTCACATCATACAGTTTGAGCAATTAACACAGTTTGTAACATGCAATTCACCCCATAAAACAGGAAAACAATTTAAAAGTGGGGGAAGGGAACTCACAATGCAAATAGTAGTCTCGGCTAAAGAGTGTTTAATCAACGAAATCAGCTTTAATAGCACACATGCAAGTAAGGACTCAAATCAGTATCTAAGTCGGTAATGGTTATAACTTGGATTTGGTCAAGAGTTTTCACCCCGGATTGAGTCTATAGGACACGGGTATGGTGATGGAGGACAGGGTAGTATTAGTTTTCAGTTTGGCTTCCGGGCACCGATTCGCGTGCCAGTCAATGTCAGTAGTTTAACGTATTCGGATAATGGTACGGGAATACCAATAGTGCCAACATGATGTTATTTAAGAATGATTAGTTTTTCATCAAGGGAGTTTGGGTGTTTGGGAAGTCCAGGTTGCCCAATTTTGAGTTTCTGTTTCCACCGTCGGGAATTTTACCGAACTGGTATTGGACACACCCCAAGTGTCCACTCCGCCCTTGAATCTTCCAAAATATTCCCCGTGTTCCAATTATAATATTTGTCGGGTTGGGTCAGTTCCCAGTTCCGGCAGGTTCGGTACACGGTAAACTGCCGAAATTGATTTAAAATAACTCATTTTTAATCTCAAAAATTCTCATTTTATCTATAATTTGTATAAATTCTGAAAATTTTCATATAACAGTAAAAATCTGTAGAATATGGAAAAAAATTTTGGGAATTTATTTTGGCATTTTACTTGTCTAAATAAATTATTTATAAAACCATATTTAACCCCATAATTAACATTAATTATCATCATTGGTCCAAAAATTCCCAAAAAATCCCTGGACATCCCTTATGTATCCAGAAACATCTCCAAAAATTTTAAGATTTTTCTGATTTTGTCTCGGTGCGTTTCCGGCTACCGAAAGTTCGCAAAAACGCGGATTTTTAACCCAAATCAAAACTCAACCAATGGACTCCTAATTTTCCCAGAACATTCCTCATATGTTCCTTAGTGTCTCTGTAAAAATTGGTGATTTATTGAATCCATTTGGTATTTTTTTTCCAGAATTCTTTTTGTAAAACAGTAGAAAATTCACCAAAAATGGTAGAAAATTCCAAAAATTCTAAAATTTTACGTGGACCTTCTTGACACTACCCTTCATCGCCACAACAAATTTCAGCTCAATCCAAATATCACAGACCAAGTTATTGTCTAAACAATATTCTGCCTATGCTAGTTTCGAGTTTCGGGTGATATACCTAGCGATTCCTTCGATTCCGAGCGTTCCTTGTGAGTCCAGAAGTATGTGTGGGCTATATTTAGTACCTACACATCAAGTACAATCCAAATATGCTAGAACTTAGATCAATCAAGCTTTGATTCATTGTTTTTTCGGTTAATCGAATAGTTAGGCGATTTTTGTCGAATAAGTGTTGATTAGGGTATCAAACCCCAAAGATTTATAACCGTGGCTGCCATATAACACCAGGGTATTCATATGGTGTTCATATTCAGCCCCTAAACTTTTTTAAACTTCCAAAAATCATGGATTAAAATTGGTTTTCATGGCCCAAACCATGTTTAATCAAGAAACCAAGCCTAAACACTTAAAGATTTGAGTTAATACCTTGAATTTGTTGAAGTATAAGGAGAAATCAGCTGAGAAAAATGAAGGGAAAGCAGGATTTTGGGAAATTTTTTAGTGAAATTTCAAAGAAAAAAAAATGAAAGATATATATAAAAAGGGGGTGGTGGCGGTTTGGGGTGGGCCCCCCTAGGCCACCTCGTGCCTCGTAAAACGTGATAAAAGATGATGTTTATCCTCTGTTGAGTGTTTAGGTTCGTTTACGGGTCCCGCGCGCGTTCTCGATTTACGTGACGGACTCCGTTTCGCGGGTAATTAGTGTCAAAAGACTCGGTTTTAAAAATCCTGCATAACCGTCTTGAAATCCGAAGCCAGTTACGCTTTAATCATAAAAGACTCGCATTAGAGTGGTTTAAATGTTTTTAAGCTTGATCGATCGTTCCTTGCACGTTTGATTGCCATATGTTATGCCTAAAACGAAGGCGTTTCCCTAACCGGGCAGCTGCTTCAATTTGCGTGCCCGATCTCTGACTGGCTTCAAACCTTATGTCACAGTGTATTACACAAAATTAAGATGTTCCTGGAACTCGGAATCTTAAATAATGCTACAGATAACCTAATAATCAACGTCAAAGGTTTAGTGCGCTGTTAAACAGAAAGCTCCAGTTTAACACGTGTTTAAAGTCTACGGATACCAATTTCACATCATGGGTCCTTATTAGTGTCATGTCATTCATAACGTGTTCTCGGATTCCTCCGAGACATAACAGATAGCAGTTAATCAAGCATATAAGTCATACATGTTTTTAGGGTTTTCGCGCAATTAAAGTGTTAAGTGTGCTTACAGTTTTGGACCGTTTAGGGTGTATCTGGTTTTATCATGAGTGTCACATATAAGCTAACTAACAAATGACTAACCAATCCTATGTGATCATAAGGTATAACCTCAGAGGTTATTCCCTATGCAACTATGATCACTAAACATGCTTGGTCGGATCCTAATGATCGACCAAACGGGTCGGGTTCGAAAGTCTAAGCGGTTGTTTAGACCGCTTAACTTACGACCCTAAACAAGCGCTAAACTAATAGTGACGAGTTAAACACGTCAAAACATGTTTAACCTACTTAGAAAACTGATTTGGTATGAAAACAAAGTGTTTTGATACCTAAAAGTAGTTCCGTTGCAAAATGCGCGCTAAAACGCATTTTGACCAAAACTTTGACTCGTCACTACACCTAGTTGACGTGGTAATCAGTAGGCATAATCGCTAAGGATTATAACCATCGTGATTACAATCACGTTGCAAAGTTCAAACGAACTTTACGTTGACCATTGACTGGTCAAAGCTGAAAGTCAAACACTATTTGACTTTTAAGCTAGGAAAGTGATAAAAGAACGAAGGAGGCTTACAAAGGGTCCTTGCTAGGAAGAACTTGATCTTAAAATCTCAGGTATGAAGTATTACAACTTCAACTTAGAGAAATCAGATCAAGGGTGAATGAAATGAGAGAATGGCATGGCTATTTATAGTTGTTGTGAACTCACAAGATCATTCCACTTGTTTATGTGGCCAACAAGCAATAAATCTCAGCCATCCAAGTGTTATGAGCAGAATAGAAGCCATGGAGAGGTGTTAACTTGGTTAACACACCAAGAAATTTGCAAAAACAGCCCCTGATCGATCAACAGAATGCTGACAATCAGTTTCTGTCGATGTGCCTTTTTACGCGCCCCGCGTAAGATAGGGGACAGGCTTACGCGGCCCGCCTAGTCCCTGCAGATCAGTAAAACTTTCAAAGTTGACAGCTTAGGTCCCTGTTTTTGTTTAAGCCCATTTCTATCACTTTTAACACCCATTAAATCATTTTCAAGGCTCTAAAAGGTCATTAAAGTTTAGAGGACTCAAAATATGCTCGGAAAACTTACGGATGTTGGTTCGTTTGGTCGTACGGTCACGTTATTCGTCTAATTCTGACGAAACTCGAACGGACTCGAAAACAATCCAAATTAAGCGAAGAATGGTATTTTTGCATGCCGATCACTAAAATAAAAATATTTTAGTGTGTACAAAAATTTTGGATGTCCATATGTGGTCAGAACGTAAGATATGCGCGTAAATGCAAACTTACGTCGTTTTTAACACTTTTAGTCCCTGTAAGATCAAATAAGTGTATTTTCGCGCACCGAACCACTCATAGCTTATTTCTAAGATATGTTTAGGTTATATATGGTATGTTTAGCTTATGATCATGTTCCGGACTGTACGTTGCCTTACGAAACGGCAGACTTTTGCAGTTTGACGCAAATAGTCCCTGCGAGCGAATAAACTTGATTTTGCCATACCAAACCCTTTAAAACTTATTTCTAAGTTATGTAAAGGTTATTTAAGGTATGTTAAGCTTATGTCACGATCCCGGAGTGTTTGTCGCGTTAAACTGATTACGTTTACACATCAGTTTGCGTTTAACTTTCCAGAAAGCGATATAGAGTTTAAAAAAAATCAACACGTGCATAATGTCAAACATAAATAACAACCATTGGGATCAAAATACATTGTTTTATTAGTATTGAAGTGTCCAGGGTTTGCACAATGATTACACAAGCACAGATGTCATATGAGCTTTGTTTGTTTATTGCTAACTTAATTTTTTTTTTGATAAGGAAGTCACAAGAACACCGAGCTTTGTTACTAAAATAAAGGGTTTAAAATGAAAAAGGGTTTTGGTGGGTAAAAAGGGTGTTTGATTTGGGTTAAGAAATGAAAAGGTTTAGGCTCAAAGGGGTTAACTAGGGGGATTTTGGGTAGGTGGTAAAAAGAAGAAAAAATAATGGTGTTGAAATAAAAAGGGTTAGTCCTAATGCCTCCATCATTTACTTACTTGGGTTTAAGTTGGTAAGGACCGGGAATGTATCGCCATGGCAAGTTCTAGAGTTGTAAGAACCAAGCGGCTATTCACACAAGAAACGAAAAATGAGCATTTAATTTAAAGATGTGTATTTTTATGCTCAATAAAGGCTCAAAACTCACTTTTTGTGGGAATGAGTTTTTATGAGATAAAGTATATATAATCAAATTTGTAACACCCCAAAAATAATTAACAAGTTAAAAACACCATATCTTAAAATATGAATGAAAGGTGTTAGTTAAGTTTACATTAGTTGAACAAAACAAACTTGAGGGGCTGATTTTGTAAGAATGGCCAAACTAGAATTTAATAAAAATAACACAAATTAAAAACTCACACATATCAGTGTGCGTGTGGGAGGCGACCAGGAGAGGGAAGAACACCCAAACCCTTATTTCATCAAATTGATCAAATTGAAGGGAAATTGGGCTTGTATTTACTGCATGAATCAAGAATCTTAATCACCTACACTTGTCTAACACTAGGTAAGTTACAATTTCAGTTTTGGTGATGTTTGATTCTTGGGTGAAATTTGATTTATAGAAGTTCTTGAAAAATTGGGTGATGTTATGATTCCAGGATGTGCGCATAAAGAGTAGGATTATAAACCCTAACTGAAATCATGTGAATTGATTGATAAATCTTGTGTTAGGGTTGTCTTGTGTCATATATTGAAGTGGGTTTTCATCTAGAATGAAAAGCCCCAAGATTTTGTATGAACTATGTGAAATATTAACCTAGGTTTATTGAACTCGCATGTTAATATGGAGGTAATGAGTGATCAAGTTTGAATAAGATGAAATTCTTGGATTTACCAAGGATTAAATGAAAAAAAATGGCTAATTAAAATGTATGCACATAAGGTGCTTGACAAAACGCCTAAGAGATGATTGATAGACTTTAATTGTGGTGTTTGGCTAAATAAGCAAGCTTTTGTTATGAGCCGAAGGGTTCTAATGATAATTGGCTTGTGCATTTTAGGCAACACGGTTGAGGAGTCGGGAAGTCAAGCCGATGCGGACACTCGTTTGAAGGGAAAGCTCTAAGGTATGTGGCTAACGCTTCATTACTATTGTAAATTAGTTTTTCATTGATATTTGTTGGTAATTTAGAATGTGAAGATTTAAGTTGTTAGGTTTGCTTGAATGATGGACTTCATAATGGCAAATCAAGCGAGTCATTAAGGGTAGGTACAAACCGGGTAACGGGAGTACCTTATCCGTAATCTATAAGCCCGGGTGATGGGTAGTAACGTATTAAACACGCAAACCGGTAATGGGAGCGTGAGTGTTGAACATAAAGAACCCAAAGATGGGTCACTTTGTTATGAAGTAATATCCCGTATTGTGTTTTGATGTTTTAAAAGTGCAAAACTGGAACAAACGGGTCAAAACAGCAAAACATGAAGAATATGCAGCAGCTACCTTAAGTTACGGTAGCTACCGTAACTTATGGTAGCGAGTAAAATGTTACGGCAGTTTTCAACTGCCTTACGGTAGCCTATTATCGCCCAGTGGCTACCGTAGCTTACGGTGGCTACCGTAAGCTACGGTAGTGCCCAGGCACTTTTGTTGAATTTTGTATACTTTAGTTAATCAAATCCGTTTTTAGCGTAGTTTTGATTATACTAACTTCTAAGGATCTTAATATACTTATCTTTGTTAATATTTCCAGCCTTTAGGTAATACGAGTACGTGGATGAAGGTCAAGTCAATGCTTCCGAACCGAACACATTCAAGATCTTATTCCGCATCTTTTGTCTTATTTAGTTATTCGTAAAACTTATGTAATATAAGGAATACTTATGTATCCTAATGTTGTTTTAAATGTTCATTAAACTCGTAAGTACTAAGCTAAGGATAATGTAAATGTTTTGGCTTGTCGTTTATTAAGCTTAGTTCTATTTGTTTGGTAAAAGCTTATATTATAAGAATGAGTGTTACAAGTTGGTAATCAGAGCTAAGGTTAAAGACAAATGTGTTCGGTTCAAGGCTTGATCAACATTCGGTAAGAATTTATTTGAAGTAAATTCTAAATTAAAAGACTAGACGGAACAATTATTTAATGTGTACGGGAGGAGTATAATAACATACTCGAACCCGGGAAGTACACTTAGCATAAACGGTTAAGGCAAGTTGTATACTTGACCGAATAGTGAGTATGAATTCTTGTGTAAAGGCATGAGAGTGATTGAACGAATTATTTAACAAATTATTTTCACATTTCAGTAAGAAGATGTCGGGAGGTGCTAGTGACAATATCCTATCCCTCACTACCGACGAGTTGAAAGAAAAGATTTCTGAGGAAGTCGGAAGGGCAATTGAAGCTAGCCTACCAAGATTCATGGAAAGGCTACAAAATACATTACTTTCGACTATGGAGGAAAAAATGGGCGAATTAAGAGAAGACCTTACCAATGATAGAGGTAAGGCCAAAGAAAAGAAAGGTTGTTCTTATAACAAATTTATGGCGTGTAAACCCCCGATCTTCAACAGAGAGGTGGGTCCAATTGCTTGTCAAAGATGGATAAGCGATATCGAGGGTGTTTTCGAATGAACGCATTGTGATGAAAGTGATTTCGTGGCTTATGGAACTGGCCAACTTAGAGGCCAAGCCAAGGATTGGTGGGACAAACTCAGAAATGAAAGGGGTGTTGAAGCAATGAGGGCGATGACTTGGGAAGATTTCAAAACACCATTTCTCAAACATCATAGCCCCAAGGCGGTAATCAATAAGATAAAAGAAGAATTCATGCAAATGAGGCAAAAGGGTGAAACCATTGATAAAATTACGGGGACATTTATGGATAAGCTCAAGTTTTGTGATGAGTTGGTCAAAACCGAAGAACAGAAAATCTATTACTATCATACCATGCTTAGGGCTGAATATAGGGAGTTTATGACTCCCTCACATTACGAAAGCCTCACCGACATAATCAATGCGGCGTGGGAGCGCGAGATTTAATTGACAAGGCAAGTTGAAAGAGGCGAGAGAAGAGCCTTGGATGAAAACCCAAGTCCCACCAAGAAGTCGAAGGTAGCTGAATCTTCGAAGAAGGGAAATGCGAAAGGAGGTTCCCCGAGTTGTAAGATATGTGGGCGCGCTCATAAAGGCGAATGTTACTTTAAGAACAAACCTTGCGTTGCATGTGGCAAAACAGGGTATGGGGCTTCAAACTGCCCAGACAAAGTGATGGTGTGCTATAAATGTTATCAGCCGGGTCATAAAAAGTCAGAATGTCCGGAACTGACGGGAAAGAAAGAGGGTGCTGACTCCAAGAATGAAACCCCAAAGTCTAAGGCAAGGTCATTCCAAATCACTGTTGCTGAAGCAAAGATGGAACCTGATGTGGTTACAGGTATATTTACTGTAAATTCTGTCCTTGCACGTGTTTTATTTTATACGGGTGCGAATAAGTCTTTTGTTTCACATAGATTCATTCAAAACCCTTTGTTTACATTAACAAAATTACCTATGCCAATGGAAGTAGAAGTAAGTAATAACAAAAGTTTTATTGTTTGTGATGTATGTCGGGAATGCAAATTGAATATCGATGGCGAGGAATACTCCATTGATTTAATACCCATGTCCATGGGTGAATTTCAAGTGGTAGTTGGAATGGACTGGCTGTCTCGCTACAACGCTAAAGTGATATGCTTACGTAAGGAGATACACTTAACGTCTCCGAGCGAAAAGCGTGTCATCATCTATGGGGAGAAGGCTTGTAATCCCATGATATGCTCTATGATAGAAGCCCGCAAGTTTATACTACACGGGTGTAAGGCATATTTAACTTATGTACGTGATGTGGAAAAAGAAAAGCCAAGGATTGAAGACGTACCCGTGGTGCGTGAATTCAAAGACATCTTTCCTGAGGATCTTCCGGGAATGCCGCCAGAGCGTGAAATAGAGTTCGGGATTGAACTGATTCTGGGTGCTAAACCAGTAGCTAAAGCGCCATACAGACTGGCACCGTCGGAATTGCAAGAATTAATGTCCCAATTACAAGATTTACTTGATAATGGATTCATCCGGCCTAGTGTATCTCCTTGGGGAGCGCCGGTGCTGTTTGTAAAGAAGAAAGACGGGAGCATGCGGATGTGTATTGATTACCGGGAGTTAAATAAACTCACGGTAAAGAATCGATACCCGCTCTCGAGGATCGACGACCTGTTCGATCAATTGCAAGGCGCTAGCTGGTTTTCAAAAATTGTTTTGAGATCAGGTTATCACCAATTGACGGTAAAGGAGGAAGATATACCAAAGACGGTGTTCCGTACATGATATGGACATTACGAATTCCTCGTGATGTCCTTCGGATTAACGAATGCGCCCGCGGCTTTCATGGATCTCATGAACCGGGTTTGCAAGCCGATGCTTGATAGGTCGGTGATTGTTTTTATCGACGACATCCTTGTTTATTCAAGAAACGAGGCGGATCATGCTAACCATTTACGAGAAGTGTTAAAGATACTAAGGCGGGAAAGATTATATGCTAAATTCTCGAAATGCGCCTTCTGGTTATGAGAAGTACAATTCCTAGGGACGTCATAAGTGCCGAAGGAATATTGGAGGATCCATCGAAGGTGGAAGCAGTATCAAAATAGAACCGTCCAAGGAATTCATCCGAGATTAGAAGTTTCTTGGGGTTGGAAGGTTACTATCGGAGATTCATTCAGGATTTCTCCAAGATTGCATCGCCTTTAACCAAGTTAATCCGCAAGAACGAGAAGTTCGTCTGGGAAGATGATCAAGAAAAGGCATTTCGGACATTAAAGGAAAAGTTAACCTCTGCACCGGTGTTGACTTTACCTGAAGGTACGGATGATATGGTAGTATATTCAGATGCATCACACCTAGGCCTTGGGTGCGTGCTGATGCAAAGAGGAAGGGTAATTGCGTACACCTAAAGACAACTCAAGCCGCACGAAAAAAAATACCCGACTCATGATCTTGAGCTGGCAGCCGTAGTCTTTGCCTTAAAGATCTGGAGACATTACTTGTATGGTGTGAAATGTACTATTTTCACTGACCATAAGAGTTTAAAGTATTTATTCGATCAGAAGGAGTTGAATATGAGGCAGAGGCGTTGGTTAGAAGTAGTGAAGGACTATGACTGCGAAATCCACTATCACCCCAGAAAGGCTAATGTGGTGGCGGATGCCCTTAGCCGAAAAGATGAATACACTCTAATTCGAGTACGGTCCATGCAGTTGGTAGTAACTTCAGGCTTGCTTGAACGAATTCAAGAAGCCCAGATCGAAGCAGTAAGGGAAGAGAATTGGAAGAAAGAGCGTATAAAAGGGTTGATAAAAGAATTGGTTGAGGGAAGTAATGGGATGAAATACCGGAATGGTAGGATTTAGGTCCCAAACACATGCGGTGTTAAGGATCTTCTACTTGACGAGGCTCACAAGTCTTGCTATTCGATCCATCCCGGAGCAACTAAGATGTATAGAGATTTGAAGCAAAACTATTGGTGGCCGGGGATGAAAAGAGATGTGGTTAAATATGTGGAGAAATGCATGACTTGTTTACAAGTCAAAGCGGAACATCAAAAGCCATATGGCAAACTTCAACCTTTGGATATTCCGGTTTGGAAATGGGAACATATTACTATGGACCTGTTGACTAAACTGCCAAAGATGACATGGGGATTTGATGCCATTTGGGTAATTATGGATAGACTAACCAAAAGTGCCCATTTCATCCCCATCCGAGAAACCTACACCTCTGAGAAGATGTCGGAAGTGTACGTGAACGAGATCATATCACGCCATGGGGTGCCGGTGACTATCGTATCCGATAGAGATACACGGTTTACTTCAAATTTCTGGCGCGACTTTCAAAATCAAATGGGTACCAAGTTGTTGATTAGTACCGCATACCACCCGCAGACTGACGGGCAAAGCGAGCGAACGATACAGACATTAGAATATATGCTTCGGGCTTGTATAATAGATTTTGGCGGCAGCTGGGATGTGTATCTACCGTTAGTCGAATTTTCATATAATAATAGCTACCATTCAAGTATTGGTAGGCCCCGTATGAAATGCTTTATGGAAGAAAATGTCAGACACCGGTATGCTGGGAAGAAATAGGCCCTGCTTGCTCATAAAGATGTAATCCGGGTTACGAACGAGAAAATTGACATGATCCGAGCCCAACTGAAGGCTGCCCAAGATCGACAAAAATCATATGCAGATAAAAGAAGAAGGCCAATTGAATTTCAAATTGGCGATAAGGTGATGCTTAAGGTGTCCCCGTGGAAGGGAATTATCCGGTTTAGAAAACGGGGAAAGTTAAGCCCGAGATTCATAGGGCCTTTTAAAATCCAAGATCGGGTGGGTAAGGTGGCTTACCGATTGGAGTTACCAGCAGAATTGAGCGGTATACATTGCACGTTTCACGTCTCACACCTACGGAAATGCTTAGCGGATGATACGGCTTATATTCCTCTCGATGATATAGAGGTTGATAGCAAACTCAACTATATAGCAAAGCCTATCGCAATCCTAGACCGTAAGGTTAAGAGTTTAAGGAACAAAGAATTTGACCAAGTGAAGGTCAAATGGGAACACCGGAAAGGATCAGACACCACTTGGGAGTCTGAAGAGGAAATGAGACGACTCTACCCTTCACTTTTCGGTACGTGTATGCATTATAAATTTTTATACGTAAAGTGGTTTCGGGGACAAAACCCTCTTTAAGGAGGGTGGACTTGTAACACCCCAAAAATAATTAACAAGTTAAAAACACCATATCTTAAAATATGAATGAAAGGTGTTAGTTAAGTTTACATTAGTTGAACAAAACAAACTTGAGGGGCTGATTTTGTAAGAATGGCCAAACTTGAATTTAATAAAAATAAAACAAATTAAAAACTCACACATATCAGTGTGCGTGTGGGAGGCGACCAGGAGAGGGAAGAACACCCAAACCCTTATTTCATCAAATTGATCAAATTGAAGGGAAATTGGGCTTGTATTTACTGCATGAATCAAGAATCTTAATCACCTACACTTGTCTAACACTGGGTAAGTTACAATTTCAGTTTTGGTGATGTTTGATTCTTGGGTGAAATTTGATTTATAGAAGTTCTTGAAAAGTTGGGTGATGTTATGATTCCAGGATGTGCGCATAAAGAGTAGGATTATAAACCCTAACTGAAATCATGTGAATTGATTGATAAATCTTGTGTTAGGGTTGTCTTGTGTCATATATTGAAGTGGGTTTTCATCTAGAATGAAAAGCCCCAAGATTTTGTATGAACTATGTGAAATATTAACCTAGGTTTATTGAACTCGCATGTTAATATGGAGGTAATGAGTGATCAAGTTTGAATAAGATGAAATTCTTGGATTTACCAAGGATTAAATGAAAAAATATGGCTAATTAAAATGTATGCACATAAGGTGCTTGACAAAACGCCTAAGAGATGATTGATAGACCTTAATTGTGGTGTTTGGCTAAATAAGCAAGCTTTTGTTATGAGCCGAAGGGTTCTAATGATAATTGGCTTGTGCATTTTAGGCAACACGGTTGAGGCGTCGGGAAGTCAAGCCGATGCGGACACTCGTTTGAAGGGAAAGCTCTAAGGTATGTGGCTAACGCTTCATTACTATTGTAAATTAGTTTTTCATTGATATTTGTTGGTAATTTAGAATGTGAAGATTTAAGTTGTTAGGTTTGCTTGAATGATGGACTTCATAATGGCAAATCAAGCGAGTCATTAAGGGTAGGTACAAACCGGGTAACGGGAGTACCTTATCCGTAATCTATAAGCCCGGGTGATGGGTAGTAACGTATTAAACACGCAAACTGGTAATGGGAGCGTGAGTGTTGAACATAAAGAACCCAAAGATGGGTCACTTTGTTACGAAGTAATATCCCGTATTGTGTTTTGATGTTTTAAAAGTGCGAAACTAGAACAAACGGGTCAAAACAGCAAAACATGAAGAATATGCAGCAGCTACCGTAAGTTACGGTAGCTACCGTAACTTATGGTAGCTAGTAAAATGTTACGGCAATTTTCAACTGCCTTACAGTAGCCTATTATCGCCTAGTGGCTACCGTAGCTTACGGTGGCTACCGTAAGCTATGGTAGAGCCTAGGCAATTTTGTTGAATTTTGTATACTTTAGTTAATTGAATCCGTTTTTGAGCGTAGTTTCGATTATACTAACTTCTAAG
Organism: Helianthus tuberosus; assembly: GCA_030545235.1. Classification (NCBI taxonomy): domain Eukaryota; kingdom Viridiplantae; phylum Streptophyta; class Magnoliopsida; order Asterales; family Asteraceae; genus Helianthus; species Helianthus tuberosus. Next base: position 129,729,073 of record CM060382.1, read on the forward strand.
GATCTTAATATTGTTTGTTAATATTTCCAGCTTTTAGGTAATACGAGTACGTGGATGAAGGTCAAGTCAATGCTTTCGAACCGAACACATTCAAGATCTTATTCAGCATCTTTTGTCTTATTTAGTTATTCGTAAAACTTATATAATAGAAGGAATACTTATGTATCCTAATGTTGTTTTAAATGTTCGTTAAACTCGTAAGTACTAAGCTAAGGAAAATGTAAATGTTTTGGCTTGTCGTTTATTAAGCTTAGTTCTATTTGTTTGGTAAAAGCTTATATTATAAGAATGAGTGTTACAAAATTTTAACAACATTTATCATGTCGTTTCATAATTTTCTTATGCTGGTTCTTTTTATCATGACGCTATCGGTTGTAAATTTGTAAAAATATAACCTTTTTAGAACTTGTAATTCCCAAATTAAACCAAGACAAGTAAAAAATGAAAAGATTTTGAAAAAAATTGGGGTGTTTAGCGGTTCCAATAGAGTTTTTTGTAAGGCTTGTAATTAGGACTTGCAAAATTCAAGGTTTTAGCATCCCCCCCCCCCCCACTTAAATTACACATTGTCCTCAATGTGTCACAAAAATAAGTTTTTAGGTTGATTGAATGTGTAAAAGTGTGTTTAAAAACAAATTTTTATGTTACTAGGCATCTGGACACGAGCCCGTGGTGTCCGGGCACGGCCCCGTGTTCAGGTTGCCAGTAACAAAAATTAGTTAAAAGAAACAGAAGCCTGGGCACGGAGGCGTGTTCAGCGAACACTCCCCGTGTCTAGTTACCTGAACTGGGCGATCTTCTGCAGACGGTTCAGCACGAGGCCGTGTTGGCTGGACACGGCTCATGCCGAACTTGCTGTAATGAAGAAAAATTTGCGGGAGGCTCTGTTTTTGTGCATGGGGTGTTGGTTCAAGTTTTCCTTGGTATGCTTCACCATCCCGAGTGTGTTTTATTCCTGAAAATTAAAACTAAACTAGAAAACAAAAAAAAATATTCTAAACTAAACTAAGGATAGTTCCGCGGAATGCCTCCGTGGTGCGACACGTTTATAAGGGTCCTTGGCTAGACCCAAAGCCAGTCATATGTTACCCAAGTGGGATATTTTGCATCCCATGTTGCACCTTCGGAGAGCATCATCCAAACTTGAGTCTATGACCTTCATGTAATTGACCGGGTCATCGTCTTCTACTGTCTTACCAACTCCGAACTTCATTTCCTTGTCCCCAACCCTCAATGTTAGTGTTCCACCATTCATGTCTACCACTGCGTGGGCCGTAGCTAGGAATGGCCTCCCTAAGATGAGTGGTACTTCGGTATCTTCCTCCATATCTAGTATGACAAAGTCGGTCGGGAAGACAAATTCTCCGACTTTAACCAATAGATTTTCGGTGACACCTTGTGGATATTTAACGGACCTATCGATGAGTTGTATGCTCATTTTTGTAGGGGTTGTTTTCCCTAGGCCGAGTCGGTCAAACATTGATGCGGGCATGGGGTTTATGCTAGCCCCAAGATCGGCTAGTGCATTACGTATGGGTGATTCCCCAATCGAACAAGGGATGGTGAAGCTTCCGGGATCGATCTTCTTTTGCGGGAGTTTGTTGAGTAGCAAGGCGGAGCATTCTTCACTTAAATTAACTAATTGCAATGATTCAATTTTCCTTTTGTGAGTGAGGAAGTCCCTCATAAATTTAGAATATTTAGGCATTTGGGTTAGGACTTCAACAAATGGAATATTAACATGCAATTGTTTTAGTAAATTTACGAACTTTGTGAATTGCTCATCGGTGTTTTGGCGAATTAACTGATCGGGGTACGGAACCGGAGGATTCTTGGGGGGGGGGGGGGCTCTTGATTTGGTGTAGGATCCGTCTCTTATTGGGGCGTTGGTGGAGTTGTGGTTTGGCTAGATCGGCTCTTTTCAGCTAGAGGTAATGGAGCCTCCTCGGGACCCACGGTACGGTTTCTCAATGTGATGAGATGTACTTGCGCCTTTGGGTTGGTTTTGGTATTGCTTGGTAACGCGCCTTGTGGTCTCTCGGACATATTTTGAGCTAGTTGATTTATTTGTTTTTCAATGTTTTGAATACTAGCTTGTTGATTTCTAAAATTCGATTCCAGTTGTTGAAATCGATCCGAGTTTTTCTTTTCGGTGTCGGAGATGAGGCGAGATACGGTATCTTCAAGCCTTTCTCGTCCCCCTCGTTGTTGAGAGAAATTTTGTGACTCGTTTCTTGGTTGTTGAAAGATTGTTCGTTGGTTTAGATTTTGTTGGTTACTACTATTGCCGGGTTCTCTCCAACCAAGGTTAGGGTGGTTACGCCATCCTTGGTTGTAGGTACCCGTTGGGGGACCCGACGGCCTAGGTCTACTATCAATGTAGTTTACCGATTTTGTTTGATTATCCATTTCTTTCATACAACTCCAATTTTCATGTGGCCCACCACACCCCTTGCAAGCCATAACCGAAGCCGTTTTTTCCATTTCTAACTTTTTGATTTTTGAAGAAAGGGCTTCGATTTGGGCTTGCAAGGAAGTGCTCTCATCAACCTTATGGGCGCCCGGGGCAATAGATTTCGTGCCTCAGGGAGTGTGCCATTGAAAATTGGTTAGAGCAATTTCCTCAATTTGATTATAAATTTCATTTGGGCGGCGATTACCTAAAAGTCCCCCGGAGCTAGAGTCGAGTGTCTGTCTTGTGTGTGGCAACAACCCATTATAGAAAGTGGATACTTGTTGCCATACTGCAAGACCATGATGAGGAAACTTTCTTAGTAGCTCCTTGAACCTTTCCCAAGTTTCATATAAGGATTCCCCATCCTCTTGTGAATATGTGTTAATTTCAGTCATTAATTTAGCCGTTTAAGCAGGAGGGAAATACTTATATAGAAACTTTTGGGCTAGTTCATCCCAGGTGTTTACCAAGCCAACTGGGAGGGTATTAAGCCAACCCTTAGCTCGGTCTTTTAGTGAAAATGGAAACATTCGAAGGTGGATGGCGTCATTTGATGCTCCATTGATCCGAAAAGTATCACATATCTCCAAGAAGTTAGTGATATGTAAATGGGGATCTTCGTCCGCAAGCCCATGGAAGGTTGCGGAGTTTTGGAGCATTTGTATCAAATGCGGCCGAAGTTCGAAGTTGTTGGCCTCGACATTTGGTGCATTGATAGCGGCGCCGAGATTACCTATGGTGGGTCGTAGGTAATCCATGAGGGTACGTTGATCTGCCATTGGAAGTGGGTCCCCCAAAACTTTCTCTTGGTTTTTAGCTTTAAGTCTTTTTCTTAGAAAGTATTCGGGTTCGTCTAGAGGTTCTTTTATGTCTCTACTAGAACTGGAGCTCATACACTGCGTAGAAAGTTCAGATGTGGCGCCTGGGTTCCAAGTTCTGCAATAAAAACAAAAAAAGAACGTTGGTCAGAAGTTTCACCACGGCCTCGTGCTCAGCTGAACACGGCCCGTGGTCGAAGACACAGTAGTTGTTTTCCGGATCCCTGTTACTGGGGAGCTCGACACGGCCCCGTGTTGCACCGACACGGCCCCGTGCTCAACTCTCTATAACTCGGAAAATAAAAACTGCCAGTGACAATGCTAGGCACGGCCCGTGTCCAACCAGGCACGGCCCGTGCTGAGCTCTGCAGAAACTAAAAATTTAAGAAAAAACCTAAAACAAAAATAAGAAAAAACGATTAGGCCGTTGATTCCTAACTTTCTTAAAATCCTTGTGTCCCCGGCAGCGGCGCCAAAAAAACTTGATGCGTGTGTGGTGGTTATATATTTTATGTATATTTTTAGCCCTTTTTACACTTTAGTCAAGTTTTAAATTTATAAAACACGATATTTTACTAACACCAAACACACATATGGGCAAGTGCACCCATCGTGAGCGTAGTATAGAGTTGGTAAGATACCGAGGTCGTCCAAAGACACAAGAGCTTTTAGTACCGGTTTATCCTCAACGTCTAATCAAATAAAAAATTTAGAAAAAGGTTTTAAACTAGAAAATAAAAACTAAAAATGCTGAAAAATAAAAATAAAAACAGATAGACAAGATGAATCACTTGGATCCGACTCGCCTTTAGTGTAACCTTTGATTATTTTCGCACTTTTGCACTTTTTAAGAGATTGTCTTAGTTATAGTAGTAGGCCCCTCTTTTGAAGGTGACGTTACCCTCAACCCAGTAGTTTGAGTCAGCAAGGATGCAATCCTAAAGGGTTGGATTATTGAAAGATAATTAATTAAGTTATTAATGCATAATATGGTAGGCCCCTCTTTTGAAGGTGACGTTACCCTCGGCTAAGTAGTTTGAGTCAGCAGGGATACAATCCTAAATAGCCGGGTTAAAGTTTTAATAGTAGTTTACATATGAGGGGGTCAAGGAGTTCGGACCCCCGCCATCCAATACCAGTAGGTATTGAAGGAGGTCCTACTAAACTTGACCCAGGTCCTTGCAGGATCTATACACTGAACAAGGCAAGACTCTTACCAAACCATTCCCTTAACCCCCGACCAGGTAGCCAACATATCTCCAAATAGATCGTGGAGATATGAATGGTGTAAATCTTTTATTTTATATAGACAGTAAAATAACGCCAAGACACCACGGACAAATAATAAGGAAGATTCACCTTCAACATAAGAAACTAGTTATTAAAGTCATTAATACATAACCAAATAAAAAGCTCGAAAAGATTAAAAATAAAAAGTATTACACTAAACACTTGTCTTCACCAAGTGATGTAAGAGACCTAGGCAAACATGGCCTTCGATTGTCAAGAACTCTTACGATCAATCTTCGATCCCGAGACTACTCACACACTCTATGATGGATGATGGATGATGGTGGTGGATGTGGGTTGTGATGGTGGTGGTGGGTGGGTGGGTGAAGTGTGAGAGAGGTGGTTTGCCAAGGGATGGTTTGTAAGTGAGCCAAGCACCCTTATTTATAGCCTGCACAGAAGCCCGGACACGGCCCCGTGTCCACCCATCTTCTCTTTCTTCATTAAATGCAGTTTGTCTGCATTAGTTGACCACGCCCCCGTGTCCGCTGGGCATGACCCTATGTGCAGAAGCGTATCTGTACTATCAAGATTTGCCTAGATTCTGTGAATCTTAGCGTTGACCACGGCCCCGTGTCCGCTGGGCACTCCCCCGTGGTGGGTGATAGAAGCTTCTACAACTTTGTCTTTTCTGCAGACACTTGGGCACGCCCCCGTGCTCATTGAGCACGGGGCGTGTTCAGCCTTCTGTTCTCTTATTTTTGCTTGGGAAGATGCTGTCGGGGGGTCGGGCATGCCATGTTTATCCCTTTTCTTGTATTATTGTTAGATTTAGCTGCATTTTTGCTTCTTTTATCCATTTAAGCTCTTTTAACCCTGAAAATACAAAAGGAAGACAAAAACACATTTTTTCCAACATTAGTCCTAAAAAAGGGTTAGTTTTATGCCATATTTGATGTAATTTATATGTTGCATTTTGCACACATCATTCCTCCAAATCCCTAAGGTGATCCTCAGCTTTCTTGGACTTAACCACCATGTCATCAATATAGACTTCCATTGTGTGTCCAATTTGTTCTTTACACATCATATTAACTAGCCTTTGGTAGGTAGCACCTGCATTTCTTAGTCCAAATGGCATAGCAATATAACAATAGATACCAGTAGGGGTCATAAAGGTTGTATCCTCTTGATCAGATGGTTCCATCTGAATTTGTTGAAATCCTGATGAAGCATCCATGAAAGTCAACAACTCATGACCCACGGTAGCATCCACCATGGAGTCAATGCGGGGTAATGGGAAAGGATCCTTGGGACATGCCTTGTTTAAATCAGTAAAATCGACACATACCCTCCACTTTCCATTTTTCTTTTGAACAACAACCACATTGGCTAAGTATTTTGGATACTTAACCTCTCTAATCATACCTGCTCTGAGCAGTTTATCTACCTCCTCCTGGATGATGGCATTCCTTTCAGGTGCAAATTTTCTCCTCTTTTGATGTCAATGCCAAGTTTATGAGTAATGATATCTTTAGAAATACATGTCATGTCCTCATGCTTCCAGGAAAAGGTAGCTTTTCTTCTCTTTAGGAAGGATACTAGATCCTGTTCTATGTCATTAAGGATCCCGGATCCTATGAAAACCTTGGATTCAGGATCCTGAGGATCCATCAGTATATCTTCCACATCTTGTTCTCTTGCCTCCAGGACATCTCTTAGAGGATACTTTAATTGCTATTGCTCCCTGGGTCTTGAAGATGGCTTCATTGATGAAGTGTAGCAATTTTTAGCTTCTTGTTGGTCACTTTCTATCTTCACCACACCCCATGGAGTAGGGAGTTTGACACACTGATGACACGTAGATGGAACTGCTTTCATGTCATGTATCCATGGCCTGCCAAGGATAACATTGCAACAGGATAAGCAATCTATAACACAAAATTTTTTAAAAGAATTAACTCCCTCCATGTAAATGGGAAGTTTAATGTCCCCCAAGGTGTTCTTGGTTTCTCCACTAAATCCTACAAGAACCGAGGATCTTGGGACGATTTCAGATTCAGAGATATTCATCTTCTTGAGGACATCAAGTTGAATGATGTTCACTGAACTCCCTCCATCTATGAGAATCCTACGAACAAAATGGTTAGATATAAACAACGTAATAACAAGACCATCATGATGAGGATCCTGAATATCCACACGATCATCCTTATCAAAGGATATAACTTTCTCCTGTGTAAGGATTGAGGTTCGAATGGGTCTGTCTCCATTATCCATCTTCGTTTCTTTAGCATGTCTCTTGGCTGCTGAAAAGGAAGTGCCACATATGTCTGATCCACCAGATATGAAGTTGATAATTTGTGCATCAGCAGGAGGAGCAGGAGCACTTTCTGGAACTTTTTCAGGATCCTGGATCCTTGACTTTTTCCTTCCAAACAGCTCCTTCAAATGCCCTTTGCTTAATAAATAACCAATCTCTTTCCTGAGTGCTATGCATTCATCAGTGGATGACCGAAATCTTCATGATAGGCACACCATTTGGATTTGTCTTTTGTGGCAACTGGCTTATCATTCTTTCTGGGCCATCTTGCTTTTTCACCTAGATTCTGCATTGCAAGGATTAGTTCATTATTATCAACGGCAAAGCAATATTCAGAAATGGGTGGATAATCTTCATCATCCTCTTCTTGCTCCACTGCGTGCACGTTTTGATTATCAGACTTGTTGTATGATTTAGATTTGTTGTTCCTGAAATAGGATCCTTGCTTTTCCTGTTTTGAGGATCCTGACAGTCTTTCTTGGATCCTTTTATCATCCTCTAATCAGATGAATCTAAGGGCCCTGGTTCTTACTTCATCAAGATTCCTGCAAGGGATCATGACAATATCATCATAGAACTGTGAATCCTTAAGTAAACCCATTTTGAAAGCTTCTACAGCCGTAGCAATATCCAAATTAGGAATTTCTAAGGATTCTCTACTGAATTTGGTTATATAATCTCTAAGTGATTCATTTTAACCTTGTGTTACCCTATATAGATCACTAGTTAATCGTTCAAATCTCCTACTGCATGAGAACTGGCTATTAAACAAATTAACTAGATTAGCAAATGAAGTAATAGAGTAAGGGGAAGACTTAACAGCCATTTAAGAGCTGATCCTGTCAGTGTGGATCCGAAACCCTTGCATAGACATGCTTCTTTTAACCTTTCAGGAATGGGGTTGATCTCCATTCTCTCCCTGTATTGAGCTACATCTCTTCTGGATCAGTCGAGCCATCATACAGCTTCATGTTTGGTGTTTGAAACCTCTTTGGTATCTCTGCATCACAAATAGGTGGTGCAAATCGAGATATCCTGTGACTCCCATCCGAAATCTCAGGAATGGGTTTAACCACTCCTGGAACACTGGATATTATATCCTTGAGCTTTTGTAACTCTCTAGCCATAGCTTGATTGATTCCTGTATCCTGCACAAAGCCATGGTTAGGATTATAAGTAGTATTTAAAGTGTTAACTCCGGATGGATTCAAGGGTGGAATTCCTGATGTGAATCCATATTGATGTGATTCTGGCATGATTGAGGGACCAGACGAAGCAATAGTTTGCATAGGTATGAAGTCTCCTAGATGAATTTCTGAACTTCTGGGTTGTACACTCCTTAAGGATCCTTGATCCTGAAAGATGTTGGATCCTTGATACACTGAAGCTAGGGGTCTAGGAGGATAATCCATGGATCCGTGAGCCTGAGATGAGGATCCTTGAACCTGAGAGGAGGGTCCTTGAACCTGAGAAGAGGATCCTTGACCCTGAGATGAGGATCCTGGATACTGAGAGTAGGATCCCTGGGTGGTCTGCATGCCCATGTATCCTCCTGAACTAGAGAAGGATCTTTGATGCTAGAAGGAGGATCCTTGAGGCTGAAGAGAGGATCATGAAGGCTGGAAGTAGGATCCTTGAGCCTGTGTCATTGCCGATGATCCATAGCGTATACTCGATGATCCACCCTGGTATTGAACGCCTGATGCTGTGGAGTGTTGGGTAGTTATGACTGGAGAATCAAAATTCAGTGATCTAGGCATCAATGGAGAGTGATCCTCCGCTGATCTCTTCAATTTCTTGATTTCATCAATCTCTCGAAGGATCCTGTCATTAGTTCTGTCCTGCTGCTGCATGTAATCCTTCATCTGCAAAATCAAAGAATAAAGATCATTGTTAGTAGGACCAGAAGAAGCAGTAGTAGTTGGTTTTGAGAAAACGGGGGTTTGTTTCTTCGCAGCATTCCCAGCATTCTTCTGGTATCCAAAAGGTGCAGGAGGCAAAGGCGGAATGCCCTGTGAAAAGGTGATCGTCGGCATGGAACTTGAAGTGTTTTCACTTGAGAAGCCATGTAGTTGAAGATAATGAAGAGAAATGAATGAAATGAACAAAATTTATCAGAACTGAAGCACCAATTTCCCCACGGTGGGCGCCAAACTGTTTTGGTCAAAAATCACACAAGGATAATGCAACCAAATCCGATTTTGTGAGGTGTGATGCTTGATTAAATGATCAAATGTATGAACAATGAGTGTATGAAATGAATGTCAAACACAAGGATTTATACGAGGAAAAAGCCCTTGATCAATGTATGATCTCTGGCACAAAAAACCTCGGATAGTGAAAACTATCACTATCAAGTATATTGAATAAACAAGTTTACAACTTCGGAAGTATTGAGCTTGATACAATGAATTCTAGTGTGTGTGTTCGAGAAAGAGAATAGAAGAAGTGTTGTACGTAAAACCAGAGTGCAAAAATGTTTCTAAAAATAAGCTCAATACCCCTTTATTCTTAGCTAAAAATATCCTAACTAACTATCCGAAAAATCGGCCAATCACCCATGATCGCCACTAACGGTCACTAGCTCATGCAAATGTTGAAAATATAGAGCATATTCCCCTGGAATCTCGCGTGGAATAAGTCTTCTTCGAAACATACCTGCAAAACAAGCCAAAAGGTGATGGAAACAATTGTTAAGTTAGAATAGTAATGAGGATCCTGGATCCTTATTCCCGCAGCGTCTCCTGAGGATCCTTAACTCAAACCGAACTGAGGATCCATGATCCATGCTACTCTTGAGGATCCGTGATCCATAAGCTATAAAATTCTATCCCTAACAATGGTCTTGATGTTTGATGATGATGGATGACTATGTTTCTTGTCTTGTTCACATGATGCCCCAATCTTCCAGCCGCCAAAGATGATGATGAGTTGATTGTTGAAAACTCCTCCACCAAACCCTATGCTGCGTGATGTCCTCTGCTGCTAATGATGATGTTCCTTTTTTTTGTTAGCTATTGTGATGATGTTGTTGAAAAAACCCCAAGTAGTCCACGTGCATACAAAGAAGTCAACACCCCTTTTACTTTAGGGTTTTCAAACCCATTTATTATTTTCCAACAAAACAATCATGCGCCTCTTTTGTTTTAAACCGTAAGTTACGGTTTGAGCCGTCGCCTACGATACAAAGATTCTGTTAGTTTTGTTGTTTTCACCCCTCCACCTTAACTTACGGTTTATATACCGTAGGTGGAGCCGTAGATACTCAGCTTCCCACAAACAACCTTAACAACTTTCCACATTTGTCATTTTCGCCCCCTAGACTTTGTGTCTTCGTATATACACCACATATAGCCACAACACAACTTTCGATTAAGTACCAAACACCCCCTACGCTTCATCATTACTCATTTCTTCAACATATCAACTATGATCATCTTTCATTTAATTACCGCAAGGCCCTCGAACTTTGTAATATCATATATCTTGTATCTTCAAAGCTCTCTTCTAACCCGAACACATCCCGAATGATATAATTTCTCTCGACAAACATCCTTGCCTGTTCCTCTTCACTTCTAAGCACTTTAACTTCTCCAAATTATGTCGATTAACCTGTAACACCACAAAAGCTCGTAGTTACTATATTCAACGAATATAATTGCATAAACCGCATTAAATCACACAATCTAATACACTTAAGGCTCATGTTTCACACTCTCCATCAGCATCACACATGCAAAAGGAAAATGAAAAGCACAAACGTTTCTGATGAGCCAACTCATCCTCGTCGACTCTTCAGTACAGAATAAAGAACAACCGAAATGTTGGCTTCATCGCATTCTAAAAATCAAAGGCCGACAAACACAACATGTAGAAACCAAGCGTAAACCAACAAATGGGAAAAACATATTAACAAACATCTAAATCAATAGACATTAGCCGGATAACCAAGCAAATAAAACAACTAGGTCTCCGCTTCATCAGCGTTTCAAAACCCAAAAGAGACAATGACATAGTCGAAAAACAACCAAACCATTCAACCACAGCCACCAACCAAAAACAAAGTCAAACAACCACAAACAATGACAATAAACCAACACCTACCTACGATCGCTGGAGATAACATCGGGACCAAGAGGAGAAGAGAGAGAGATATATAAAGAAGAAACTGACGATGGGTTAGGGTTAAAAAACCCCAAACCTAAAATGTTGGCAAAGATAAAAGAGGGTCATGCACCCAACAACAAATAAATAACCAATTACAAACCGATATCGCACTGAGCCGATTACACAATGTCAACTAAGAAAAGCCATAATCAAACATTCAATAGTGAATGAAGAAGTCGATCGATAATTTACCTGAGATTCTACCGATCAACTAGGTTGTTTAGTCAGTTGCTAATACTCTACAAACAACATTCACGTACAAATTGATAAATGATTAAAATACTTTTATTAGAAAAAAAAAACAAATTCAAACACCATTCAAGTGAATTATCCATGGCGTATACGCCGGTTAAAAATCTATCTATTATACTAAATGAATTCTCTTAAGCCAAAAGATTTATTCTTAGCCAATCATTTTGATGATGTGGACACTCTCTTAGGCCAGAGAATTCTCTTTGAGCGCCAAACCCTTTTCCTCTATTTTCCTTTCACGCGGCTTCTTAGACACGCTTTACATCCGTATCATTCAAAAACACCCTAATTTTCTTTAATCCTCCTGAACATCTATCCTTTTTCCCCCATTTTCTTTCATCAATCTCCCGTTTTTATCAATGACGACTTCATCTATTGAATTCATCTATGTTGATTTCCTCAAATCCTGGTATGTTCATGTAATCCTAGATTTTATCCACCTGCTCTTTGTCTTCTTCATCTCACGTGCTCCTCTTTGTCTCTCGGCGACGATCCGGTTTCGATTTTTGAATTTATTGAATTAGGTATGAACTTTATTTTTCTAATCTTTACTCCTTTAGTTACATGGTTCTAATTTAGTTCTTTCTTTCTGATTTGAAGGAGGTAAAAAAACCCGATCGTTTGATTGCTAGCAACAATAAATGTAGAACATCAATTTTTTTGAAGATTAAAACCCTAACTGTCAATTCGGTTCTCACCATATTCTTCAATCTCTAATCAAGGTGAGTTTTTTCTTGGATGATTTGTGTTTCATATATGTATAATCTTCGTTTAACGCTCATTTTATCTTCGATTTGTGTTTCATATATGTATAATCTTCGTTTCAGCTAAATAAGTTAATTTATTTTGATTTCTAATGTGATACATGATCTAAGAAAAAGGCATTATAGAAGTTGAAGATCTTAATTTTGGATGTTACACGGGATATCAGTCGTAGAGTTAGCCTTTGTGTGTTGTTTTTTGCTTTAATTGTCAGGGATTTTGCCTTTTCGATTAGGACTTTTGTGGCTTCTTTGGATTTTGCTTCTTCACAAGGAAATAAAACTTTGATTTTGCATTAATTTGGTTGTTATAGAAGTAAAAGTGTGGTTTACTCACTTTATTTGGGTGATTACTTTCGGTTGATTGTTTACCGAAAGTGGAAATATTAGGTTCATTTGTTGTTATTGTGTTATGTGTAAATATTGTTTTTTTTTTTTTTTTGTGGATAGATTGTTTTTGTTTTGCCTAAAGTGACCGAAAGTGGAAATATTAGGTTCAAGATCCCATAAGCAAGAACTGACTCATTTTATTTGAAATGCTTTTTATTGCATATTGTTGCTATGCACAGTTAAATATCCAGCTATTACATTGCGAATGAAGTTTATCGGGCGTTGAGGGGGCTATGATGACTAAATGAGATTTGCCAGCTAAGTCATATTCTGTGACTTTGGAAGTGCAAAGGTTTTGGTAATTTTTTTTTAAAAAAAATATATAGATTTCAATACACAAATACCATTCTTCATTTGGTAAGCATTGATTTTTTTTATTATTTCAGTTTTGAGTTGATTCTTACTTGATCTAGATCTTGGTGGGTCCTTATGAACGGACTAAAGATGGTTTTCAAGATCCCATAAGCAAGAACTGACTCATTTTATTTCAAATGCTTTTTATTGCATATTGTTGCTATGCACAGTTAAATATCCAGCTATTACATTGCGAATGAAGTTTATCGGGCGTTGAGGGGGCTATGATGACTAAATGTGATTTGCCAGCTAAGTCATATTCTGTGACTTTGGAAGTGCAAAGGTTTTGGTAAATTTTTTTTTTAAATAAATAGATTTCAATACACAAATACCATTCTTCATTTGGTAAGCATTGATTTTTTTATTATTTCAGTTTTAAGTCGATTCTTACTTGATCTAGATCTTGGTGGGTCCTTATGAACGGACTAAAGATGGTTTTCAAGATCCCATAAGCAAGAACTAACTCATTTTATTTCAAATGCTTTTTATTGCATATTGTTGCTATGCACAGTTAGATATCCAGCTATTACATTGTGAATGAAGTTTATCAGCCGTTGAGGGGGCTATGATGACTAAACGTGATTTGCTAGCTCATATTCTGTGACTTTGGAAGTGCAAAGGTTCTGGTAAATTTTTAAAAAAAATATATAGATTTCAATACACAAATACCATTCATCATTTGGTAAGCGTTGATTTTTTTTATTATTTCAGTTTTGAGTTGATTCTTACTTGATCTAGATCTTGGTGGGTCCTTATGAACGGACTAAAGATGGTTTTCAAGATCCCATGAGCAGGGCTGATGGGCCGAGTTTATTACACAATGTCCAATTAGACCAGGAAGGAGTTACACATACCGGTTCATAATTTCATGACAAGAAGGAACTTATAGCTCGTGGCTTTGAGCTACTGTTTATGGTGCTATTCTTATTCGCCCATAAGAAGGATATCCGTACCCGTTCCCTAAGCCGGACCGTCAATCGGTCATAATGCTTGGTATACAATTTATTAATGATTACTGTACATGTTGGAAAATTTAAACTTTTGAGCTACTTGACATATTATGATGTTGATGATAATTAAGTTAATGGTGGTATGCAAACCCGATTGATGTTATAAGAGAGGCCACAATGACCGGATCAGGCCCAAATGTTTCTGATGCGTTTACCGTCAATGGTCAACTCAGTGATCTCTATAAGTGCTCTAGCCAAGGTTTGTTAATGTAAAACACGACTTCTTTAGGGGTGGTAGAATTGATGGGTCGAACAAGCTGAAGGGTAATTTTGGTACGAGTTGTAACGCGAAACAAACAGGGCTAGATTGACCCAAAATAGTCTTAAATCGGATTACTGATAATTTTGATCATTAATGATGTGACTGCAGATAATCAAATTTGAAGGGTTTTTTTGTTCATATAAATTATGGCTGAGGTAGTTTCGGACCCATCAAACGCTTTATGTTAATCAAATTTTAATATTTTTATTCACTAACAACGGTGTGGCTGTGCAGATTACACGAGTACCAGTTGTGCCGTTTGCCCCAGTTGATGAGGAGAATGAGGTAAGCCAGCCGCAACAGGGTGAAATTATTGTTCCGGTTGATTCACTTGCACCACAACAACTGAATCTACCTCTTCGAAATCTACTAGACGGTAATTATCTCTTTTAGTTATGTTTAGAAAGGCATCATTCCTATATTAGTTTCTATTTTTAACCAACTTATGTTGTGCGTGGATACTAACTTCCTTTCGAAAGTACTTACTTCAAAGGCAGTAGAGAAGAATACATCAATGTTGGTATCCCTCTTTATGAAGCATCAACTGGGAAGCTGCTAAAGCCATTCTTGATGTAAAACCAGAGTTGGTACGCTATTGCATCATCGAAAATTGCGAAACAGCGCTTCACATTGCAGCGTCGGTTGATAAATCAAAACAGATGCAAGACTTTGTGAAAAATCTGGTGGACATCATGAAAACAGAAGACCTGGAATTACAAAATGACAGTTCCAACACTGCCCTGTGCTTAGCAGCCGCGACTGGAAACGTTGAAATGGTTAAAATTTTGACGAGTAACCAATTAATTTGCATTTTATATTGAAAGGGTATTTATGCTTTTACATTATTTATCTCAATAACAAAATTATAAAGTTATTTTTTTACATTTTCAAATATAAATTATCAGGTCAACTATAAAGTCAAATATGATAATACCTTTTTTATTTTTGGTGATAAATAGGTACGTACACCTTTTTGGCTTGGGACTGCAAAAGGAAGTCTATTTGGTGAAATAAGACTTCAAAAAGGAGAGACTGCACACTTTTGGAATAAAACTGCCGGAGTTGCATCAGGTGCAAAATGAACAAAATCTGTACCAGACTCATCATTTCCCGTCTTTCGGGATCTATCAATAGCAACATTGTCTCATCCGCATAAGAAACCGTTTCTATCAAGGTAAGGTCCTCAATATCGATTTGTTTTCATTGCATTTAAGACATTTTTAAATCAAATTATATGGTAAAACATCACGTCTAACCCCCTCAAGCAACTGATAATAGATTTTAGAGAGATAATAGCTAAATGGATTTAGATAGCAAGACATAGGATTGTGAATGATGGACTGAGGAGATAAAGTGAATTTGGAGTTTTCTTTATACTCTCCTTTGGTCGAAATTATGTTCTCTCTTTGAATTAGATGTTAATTTTCAAGGCTGGTTAATTTTTTTTCATGATTTTAATGTACAAAGGAAAAAGGTTAGAAGATTGATGATGTGAACCGGTATTTATAATCTGACAATCACGTTATTTACGTCATCTCATGATAAATGTCATGTATTGTATTGATTGGTTCCAGGTTCATATGTATTTTCTACGCCGATTTTGCGAAAGATCATTAGGTATGCATACACAATTCACCCCCTCTGATTCGTTAATATTATCATCTCAACTCAATCGATCATCTGTAACGACGATCTAAACCTGATTCTGTATCGTTTCGTTTTTTTTAATCAGATTCAATAAGATTATAAGGTTTTTCTGAGATTACGATTGAGGATTGTGTTTGGATTGGAATCGGGATTGATTCATGGAGAAATCGATGAGAGATTGAGGAAAACGATGCCGGAATTAGCGGTTGATTGTCGAACGACGTCGAATGGAGCAGTTTCTTTGAGCGGTTGATTGTCTAACTTTTATTTCATATGATTTAACTTCAAATTTCTCGAATCCATCGAGATATTACCCGTTTTCTGTAGAAGTACTTTCAAGGGTATCCAGATGAGGCACATGTTTCACCGTAATTGAATGGGTTATAGAAAGCTTTGATTGTCTTTGATGCTTTTTTTGATTTTGATTCCATTTTCTGTCGAATTTAGAATTTCTGTGCTCCATGAATTGAATAGTATCATTTATACGTACTGAAAGAAGATCTGATTTATTTTGAAGGATTGCGTTTGATAATTCAGATCTGAGTTGTTGATGTTTCTGTCGAAACCTGCTTCAGATTTGAGCATTAGATGTTCGTTGAAAATTGTGTTGTGACTGAATTTGAGTTTGATAGTAAAGAAGTTGTTAAGCTGTTGAGATCTGAATTATAGTTTCGAAGTGTCATTTGAGAATTTCGAACTGTTTCGATCAATTCAGGTTGAAATTTCATTCATTACGGACTGATTTGGATCTGTTTGCTGTATCGTTTGAATATTTTGAACTGAATCGGTATGTTTTATATCGAAGTTTGGATTGTTATGAATCAAAGTCAGTGTTAATCATTCACGGACTGTTGTTGGGATTTTTTTTATAGTTACGGATCAACTTAATCATCTGCAGAACTGATCCGAACAAGTCTGCAGAAATAGTGTCCGTTCGATAAAACAGTGTCCATTTACCGTAATTAGTTAATTCGCTGCTGCAAATTCTTTTCACTCGCTGATATTACGATCCGCATATATAGTCAGTCGCTCATTCGCTGAATTTTTCATCTGTTGTTTGTTGTTTTATTGCTGAGAACAAGTCTATTCTTTGATGATTGATTTGCTGAAACTGTTTGCAGATTCAAAAGGGATTTGACGCAGAATCAAAGTACATCAGCGGAGTTCTTTTCAGTTGTAGAAATTCGCTATTGTTCGTTGCAGAACCTGTTAATCTGTTGGTGTTTACAGGTTTGTTGAAAAGGTTTGCCTCAATCTTCCTTTTGAGTTTCTATGGTTTGGACCTTATTATTAGATTTCATTCTTTCACACACGTTTAGTACTAAGGATAGTATGTTTTTGGTTTTTGCTCAATTAATCTAATAATTGTTTCCGGTGTTACATTACATTTATGATCAAAGTCATTAAATATTTTATGTTTATAGATTTTATATTATGTGGATTTTGTTTTGTAGGGATGCTTTTTGTTTGGCGTTGAGTTGTTTAAATTTTCATGCGCCGGATATAAAGAATTACTTAAGATGGAGACTGTTTATATGGGTAAAACCGGTCAAAATGGGTGCAAATCTCCCACGAATCAATTGTTAATATTTTGAGAAGATATGTTGTAAATGTCGTACTTTTTGTTGTGACAGGTATTGCAAGATCGGATCAAAATGTGAAATAAGGTGAAGTGTAGCTGGGGAATTGGAGAACAAAACAGATAATCCACACTTAATTAATTCTTTTGATATCCGTTTGTGTAGATCAGTTACTTATTTTGTCAATAGATAAATCTTTAATAAATTTATTATAATCGAAAATCGTTAATGGAATTTTGCCTTTTGAAAACATGTCTTTTTATTTTATTTAATGATATAGTTTGAACCTTGGGCTATAGAACTCGTTCGCTTATTTCAACATCTGTCATTTTACTTGGTATATGGTTTAATTCGAAACTCAACAAACTTTAGATGCCTTACCTTATTTTTAGTTTAATTTTTTAAAGTTAGATTGAATCTAACTTCGTTTGATACATTACGTACCCGCGGGTAAAGAGATAGATTTCCTTACTTGAACGTTTATTTCTTTCAAAGGATTATTTCAACAATTTTAAGTTATATATTTGTGTGTTAAGCCACCCGCGAAACTCGCGGGGTCTTAGACTAGTAAATAAATAAATAAATAATCATCTGTACCCTGATATAGGAAGATATCCCGGCATTATATTCCTCTATATATGGTCTTTGTGATATTTAATTATTTTTGTTATATATAAAACAAACATATATACTTCTCATTAAATATTCGTGAAGTCAGAGCTTATCTCAAATAGAAGCCGACCATTATAATTATAAGTTCTATTAAAACAAGTAACTAAACTTATTTTCCAAACAAAAAAAAAAAAAAAAAAAAAAAAAAAAAAAAAAAAAAAAACTAAACTTATTTTAACGTTTGACTAATTTCATTCCCTACTTTTGTCTAGTTGGTTTGTCGTCTATCATTTAACCTCATAACACTACAAAAAGATTATCCCTTTTGATAATCTCCAATTCCATTAACATCAACCTTGGTCAACTTTTACATTTTCATAATGATATTCTCATACTCATTAAAAATTTCTATAAATGTCTTTAATCAGTGGCGGAACTAGAACATTAACTCAGAGGTATCACAATTTTTGTTCACCGTGCAATCGTGCAATATTAAAAACCACGAAAATAAATAAATAAAGTAAAACAAATGAAATACCTAATAGATTTGTTATCTTCTTTTTTTCATAGCTTGAAATCGTTCCATCACATCGTCGTCTTTTACTTCAAGTAAAAAATCCTTTTCGATCCCACAAACCACAGCATTGTTCAGAAATTCCAGATCCATTCGATTGCGTAAATCCGTCTTGACAAACTTCAATTTCGAAAAACATCTTTCAACGGTTGCGGTTGCAACCGGTAAAAGCAAAGCTAGCTTCATTACCGATAAACTGAAGGACAAGAACTATGCGTTCTCGTTTCAACCATAACACGCGCAAGTTCACTTATTCCATTCAAGTTTGCAAATTTATCATCATCGCTTATAGTGTGACGAAATGCGCAATTGTGATTTGGGCATATTATTTTCAATTGATTGGTATCCTCGTAGTTGTGCCGTGCCGTGCATTAAAACTTCAGGGCAATTATTTACAATATTTTATTATTTTGGGCTAACATATTGGGCAATTGGGCTTATTATTTACAATTTTCAATTGATTTGGGCTAATATATTGGCCAATTGGGATTTGGTCTTATTATTTTCAATTGATTTGGGCTTACAGACTTTTTTAGGGGTGTCCTCGTAGTTGTTCCGGGGTATCCTTGGTATAAAAATCGTAAAAAAAGGCAAATTGGAAATAAATAATCCCAACTCACTGTTATTGGCCAATAATAATCCCAACTCATTTAATCACAAAAAAATAATCCGAACTATTTACTTTTGTTTGTAAAATACCCCCACGTTAAAAAAACACTAACTAGGTTAAAATATTGTTGATTAGGCTTAACATGTGTGGACTGACGTGGCTGGTTAACATCTTACCTGTGTATAAAATGATTATCAGCCTCATTTGCACACACAATCGACTGAATTTGCCCAATTTGTTGAATTAGGGTTTTGAAGGAGAGTGTGATTGTGTGTGCAAATGAGGCTGATAATCATTTTATACACATGTAAGATGTTAACCAGCCACGTCAGTCCACACATGTTAAGCCACATTAGCAATATTTTAACCTAGTTAGTGTTTTTTTAACGTGGGAGTATTTACAAACAAAAGTGAATAGATCGGATTATTATTGGTGATTAAATGAGTTGAGATTATTATTGACAAATAACAGTGAGTTGTGATTATTTATTTCCAATTTGCCAAAAAAAAAAATTATACTACCGAAAAAAAGTTGAGCCGTAGCCCGTGCTACAACTCGGTATACATAAGGTCCGCCCCTGTCTTTAACACTTTTTATATTGGTAATACTGTTGTTCGAAAATGTTAGATGATCAGTGCACTCAAATGCAATTCTCAGGTATGTAATAACAAATCAGAACAATGATGAAATATTATATAAACATAAAAACTTTTTTAGATGTGAATTACCATGTGCGTCCGCAACCTAAACCACATATGATTAGTGAAACTTAGTCAATATCAACATCCTAAGCTAAGATCTAACTCACAAATCACAATCTTTAGGTTGGTATAAGAACATGCGTAGTGGTAAGGGTGAATAATGTCTCCACCTTTGGGCGTTTTCCGCTATGTGGCAGTACAGTCAGCAAGGGCCATTATTGGACGTTTTTCTAAAATGGGTGTAGTAGGGATGTCGACATTATGTTAAAAGGGTGTAAACAACTAAATAAAATAACAAAAACTAACCAAAAAAAGGTATTGGTCAAACCTAAAGAAGATAGCTGTGATTGGTAGTTTCAAAATTCATCTAGCGTGTTTCAAATCACGCCGGTGGCTTTTTTTTGCAAAAACATGCCGGAAAACGCCCCAGGGGGTGTGGGCTCGGCGTTGCTGGGCGTTATTGGGGGAGAAAAACGGCAGAATCCTTACCACTACGGATGGTCTAAGCAAGTAAATTATACATGAGTTTGGCCATATTCAATATTACTAGAGAAAAGAAAAGAAGTGTAGGTTAACAAGAAATAATTGTTGCCACTTAAAGCGTTTCCCACCTCATATAGTGTACATTTACTTAAAACTCCAACAATAAAGTTTACATTGTATTGCGTGTACACCAACTGAAGTAACTGTAGATGATTATGTTTGTCTCTACCCCTTTAACTTTGGCAGTTTGGTCCATCCATCTTACCCATTGGCAGCAAACACTTGTACACTATGCATGTTTGATGGTACGTCATATGTTTACATCATTACATACATGTATTCTCTCTCTGTTTGGTATGAGGTAATGGAATGGATGAGTGAATGGAATTGACGATGTAATGGAATAGACAACGAAATGGAATGGATTATTCCATTCCATTGTGATGTTTGGTTAGTCATATGTGAACAAAATGAATCATTACTTTGTACAATTTGAAACCATTGGGTGTCAGCCCAATGGCCACCAGCCCGCATTCTAACCCGGAGGTGGCGGGTTCGAGTCTTGCTCGTTCCCAATGCCCCTACGGTAGCGGATTTACCCTCAGACTCAGGCTTGCTGGGTGGCGGTCTGCGAGGTGGGATCACCTCGGCGGTTGGGAGGACCGTGGAATATCCCCCCCCCCCCTACTTTGTACAATTTGATAGACAAAAAAAGATAAAGTAACGAAATACAATTGAATAAAAAACGACAAATATATAATTGCCTAAATAATAATAATAATATATTAATGGTAAAAAAAATTAATACTAAATTTTTTTATATATACTAATATTAGTATTAATATAATAATAATAATAATAATAATAATATATTTCTTTCCATTCCTTGAATGAATGAAAAAAAAAACACCCATTTACCAAGGAATGAAAATTGTTATATTTTGAAAGAGTTACATTCCTTTGGAATGCTCAATTCCATTACGACATGATAACCAAACATGTTTTTTTTTTCATTCCATTAGAATGATCCATTACATTTCACCTTCTATTCCTTCATACCAAACACTACCTTAGTTTTTTTTTTTTTTTTTTTTTTTTTGTGAACGGCAAATTTGATTCTGCTAGTTCTTGAATCCCACGTCCCAAAAGTGTTAGAAAACAATAAAATCTCAAAATGCGGCATCTTGCCGGCAGCTTAGTTCATATGGAGTATGGACCTACCCACATAAGCATCCAGTGTATAACTTTTTTATAACTTCCAAAGTCCAAAGCTTTGACCTAGACAACCACCCACCTAACTGTATATATAATACATAAGCATGCAATGTATAACTTCATTCAACAACAGCCTAGAGCTCATATAACTAACAGGATCTTTAAACTATCCATTCAAAGGATCCAGCATATATAATTCAGTCATTACATGGCTCGTTTAACGATAATCACGCTTGTTTTAATTGCAATCTTGGTATGCGGAGGGCAATGTTTAGTTGCAAGGAAATCATTAAATGAGAAGAAGGGATCGATTACCACTACTCCCGATTCTGCTCTAAGTGAAAAGCTCTTTTCTATTCATCTTGCTCGTATTGACCGGATTTTGAGGTCTACACCTAGTCCTGGTGTTGGCAATTAGTTTGCCTTGTATTTCTATATGCAGAAGATATATATATACATCAACAGCACACATATATCATATATGTAATCAAATACTTGGTATATTTTAGTTATAAGTAAGGAAATAATTTGTGATTTTCTTTTGGTTTTGTTTTGTTAAATGTGATATGACTTCAATTTGGGTATACTTTTCTTAATCCAGCTTAACTTTTAGTCAATTTGCAAATAATGTCCCGTAATAACCTGCAAAAAAAATGCAAGAACGAAGGGTATCTGCGGTATAATATATTTTTTTTAACTCGGTTCATATATGTATATATTTATTTCTTACAAATATTAGTCAAAACACTTTTGACAAATATGTATACATACATATATGTTAGTTAAATAAACTTTAACTATTAAAAATATATATATATATATATATATATATATATATATATACATTTTTAAGCAACAGAAGCATAGGTAACAATATATAAATAATATGAACACTTTTATACCAAGGAGTATCCGCAATGTAACAAGATCACCGACATGCAAAGTAACAAGAAATAAAAACACAAACCATAGGGTTTTAGATATACCTTTGGTTAGTAAATAACCGGTTGAGACACCGAGGTTCAACGAACAGGTGCTAGTGACACGAACTAACGAAACGCGGGTATAGGCCCGGATAGCGGCGCGGCGTCGGTGTCCGGCGACGGCGGCAAAGCGGCGACGGCCTCGCGGCGGTGGTGGCGGAGGGGGCCGGCGACGGGTGTAGGTGTTTTGAGAGTTTTGTGCAAAATTCTTCTTACACAACGCAAGACCAAAATCCCAATCAAATAGAAGACGGGGGTTCATGCATGTTTGCCAAGTGGCGGACATGCATATGCATGTGCGACAAGTGGCAAAGAGACTATGCATGCGCGACAAGTGGTGATGCAAGGGTGCATGCGCGACAAGTGACGTAGCACGGGTGCATGCATGACAAATGGCGAGATGAGTGTACTTGTCTCACCCGGTCCATGCACCCGTCTCTCAGTTAATACCCGCAACAAGATTTATTAATAATATAAATCCGCTCATGATCCGTTTCGCACATCGTTCGTAATTCCCAGTTAAACCAATTAAGTGGATTTTAGTTCGTTGCCCACGGTGTAACTCTTACGGGTCAAGACCTGATCGGTAGCGCTGACTTATCGAACTTGACATAAATATCCAACAGCTCCCACTTGGACGGTCTCCGATAAGATCTCAACGCAGACAGCCAGCGGTGCTCTAGCTACACATAGCTGCCCCCAACAAGTCATGACACTTTAAAGTCACTAACCAAGGTATCTTCCCCTCAGCAACGGCTTGCTACTTGAAGACAATAGACTTATGGAAATCTTTTTTCATCTATCCTTTCTGCAAAAGACATCAATTAAACAATAACACATGGATCAGATTCAATCTCACATGGCATTCAATCATTATGGCTCTCGTTCAAGAATCGAAGTGGTCCAATCAAGCACACAGTAAGTTTGGGTAATGCCTTACACTTCACCAGTTTGAATCAACGAGGGTGCCCTGATGTCTAGCTGTTACATATAACGTAAGAGTACAAAATCCCATCTTGACTACATACAACTCCCACTGAACTTCAAAGCTACTCCCAATCAATGCCTTTATGACTGGCAGTTATGCGACAGCGGTTAACACTGATCAAAGAATAGTCTTTAGTAAACGAAAGTTCTAGTATGTATCTCAGGTCAGAGGATACTAAATGAGTATACCTAAATCAAAACATCTTATGACTAAAATCCATGAAGATGATTTGATGCGAGTTACATCCAGCGTCATTCACAATGAGGCCTGTTTTGGAAGTTAACCACTTAAGTCCAAATTCAGAAATGTCTTAATTCAGAATCGTTTCCACGAGTCTGATTGAGTTCGGACAATTTAGAATACATGATTCATGGATTAAACGTATCAAATTCGAACACAGTTATAGGATTCAAGAATTGCATTTAACTAGTAAATCAAAAGTGAATGCAAGAGTACAACTGTTTGATGTTCGTACATCCAAATACTAAATCAAAACATATCACTAGCTAATCTAAGCCCAATAGCGTCCATGTGACGGTCATGTTTTTCTTGAGTCATTAGCTTAGTAAACGGGTCAGCTAGGTTTTAATCTGTGTCAATTTTGCTTATAATGATGTCTCCATGTTCCACAATCTCACGTATGTAGTGAAACTTTCTCAAAATATGCTTGGATTTGTGATGTGATCTAGGCTCCTTGGCTTGAGCAATAGCACCTGTGTTATCACAAAATATCTGGATGGGTTTCATGATACTTGGAACCACATCGAGATCGGTTATGAACTTCTTCATCCAAGCAGTTTCCTTTGCGGCATCCGATGCGGCAATGTACTCAAATTCCATGGTGGAATCAGCCACAACACTCTGCTTTGAGCTTTTCCATGAGACAGCTCCTCCGTTGAGAGTGAACACGAAACCTGTTTGTGAGCGAGAGGTATCTTGATCAGTTTGAAAACTAGCATCAGTGTAACATTTTACAGTGAGCTCCTCATTGACTCCTCCAAGTATCAAGAACATATCTTTTGTCCTTCTCAAATACTTAAGGATGTTCTTAACTACAGTCCAGTGGGAAATCCCAGGGCTCTGCTGGTAACGGTTAGTCATGCTCAAAGCATACGAGACGTCCGGTCGAGTACATACCATAGCCTACATGATAGAACCAATCGCAGAAGCATATGGAACTGCTTCCATTTGCTTTATCTCACGGTCCTCAGAGGGAGCTTGTGATTTGTCTAAGACGGTTCCTTTAGTCATTGGAACACCTCCTTTCTTGGAGTTTTCCATCTTAAAGCGTCTTATTACTTGATCTATGTATCTGCTCTGAGTTAGCCCAAGAAGTCACTTAGATCTATTCCTATAGATCTTGATTCCCAGAATGTAAGCGGCTTCTCCAAGATCCTTTATTGCGAAACAAGATCCCAACCAAAGTTTAACTTCCTTAAGCATGGGGATGCTGTTTCCAATGATCAATATATCATCTACATACAAGATGAGAAATGATATCGCACTCCCACTAGCCTTTCTGTAAACACAAGGTTCATCTTCGTTCTTGACAAAACCAAACTCTTTGACTTTCTGGTCAAAACGAAGATTCCATCTCCGAGACGCTTGCTTGAGTCCATCAATGGACTTTTTTAGCTTACAAACCCTATTAGGATATTTTGGATCGATATAACCGTCAGGTTGAACCATATAAACATCTTCAGAAAGATGTCCATTTAGAAAGGCGGTTTTAACATCCAATTGCCAAGTTTCATAATCATAGTACGCAGCTATGGTAAGTAATATCCTGATCGATTTGATCATAGCAACGGGCGAGAAAGTTTTATCATAGTCAACACCTTGAGTTTGAGTGAAACCTTTCGCTACTAGCCGTGCTTTATAGGTTTGTATGTTTCCATGCATGTCGGTTTTTCTCTTAAAAACCCATTTGCTCCCTACTGCCCGAGATTAGGGGGTAGCTCAACCAAGTCCCAGATTTGATTATCACGCATGGATTGCATCTCAGCTTCCATGGCCTCTAGCCATTTCGCAGAATATGTATTAGAAATAGCAGATTTGTAACTAGTAGGCTCATCATCAAACTCGGCTACTGTCAGGACTTCAGAACCCTCAACATGCCAAAGGTATCTATCGGGTTCTTTACGAGTCCTGATGCTCCTACGAAGGCTTGTGTTCAAGTCTGATTCAGTATCAACAATTTCTTGTGGTTCAGACATTCCTGTTGGTGCATATTTTGTATGTTCACCACTGTGCGAATAGGCTAGATAGAGAGTGTGTTGAATATTGTATAGATTAGTGTGACAATGGGTTGGATGTGTAATGATCGTACCCATTCGTAGGAAAGGGACATCAAGTCGCCCGAGTCACATTCCTACGAGAGAGCCCTCTCCTCCCAGGCATTTTTGCATGAATAGGATTTGCCTATAAATAGGGGACGAGGGATCCTCATTTAATAAGCTTTGGTTCCCATAGGGGAAACGCTGGTAAAATTTCTCCAGAGTTTCGCCAGCTTGTAAAAGATGTAAACTCTTTCGGTATGAATGAATGAAGCATTCAACCAATGATTATTTTGCTTCTAAATCTTCCTTATCAATAATATTCTACCGAATCGGTTCTATCGGGGCCAAAACTCCGTCTAATCCTGTCGGATCCTGGAATCTCAATTGGTATCAGAGCTACGGTACCGATTCAATTTATCTAACAGTTAATTGAACCACCTACGCTCATGAATTTTGGATTTTTAGGGGGTTTAGACGTAAACATCAAATAAACATCAAATTGAAGGTCAATTCACGGATTGATTTTGAAATTGGATACATCATTAGATTTTTAATTGATTTTCTCACATATCTGTGAAGTTTCATCATGAAATTCGCATAAATAAAGATTCTTGATCGAAAAATGTGATTGGGAATGTTCTTGAGATTAGATCAACTTCTTTTGAACGAAAGTGCATTTCGTACGAAATGGCACATTTGCACGAATCGGCAGTCCCGATTCGTACGAGAGGAACTGTTGGTGCATACGTCTGTCGACTTCGTCTTGTATCGAGTCTTGCTTTGTTCATGGCACAAAGATCAAGAAATCAAGTGAAAAAGTTAATTCCGCTTGTAACTACTAATTCCGCTTCAAGATGTCAAGATGTAATTCCGCACGGAATTACATTGTAATTCCGTTTGAGTTGCAATTTCGCTTGTATTGTATTCCGTGTGAGTATGTTTGGAGCGGAATTAGTAGGTCTATAAATAGGAGTCATTTCGTTTCATTTGGAACGGAATTAGGAAGGTTGTTTCCGACGGCGAAGCTCTGTCGAAGTGTCTACTGATCTGTAATTGTGTCGGACTCAATATAAACGACAGTTATAAGTGTATATCTTGTTGAATCACGCACAATATGTCTGTTTCCGCCTTTCATATTGTGTAGAATGCCTCTGATCGACTCGTCTCGGGTCTGTACACGATCCTATAAGTGGTATCAGAGCCCAGGAGGAGGAGTTCTACCAATTTCAGGTTGAATTCATCTTATTTTCTCACTTCTACACCTTCTTTTCTCAATTGAACAAGTTTTAACGGGCAAAACGATCTGAATTTCACATATCATAAGCGAAACAGTGTTTTAACAAAGCCTTGAGAGATTTGGACCTTAATTTGATCTAAAACTGATAAAAATTGTAATTCCGTTTGAAATTTTGTTCGAAAATGATGACATCACCTAATTCCGTTTGAAATTGTACACTAATTTCGCACGGAATCACAATTTGCTCTTAATTTCGCTTGAAAATACTTCTAATTCCGCACGGAATTAGAATTTCATTTGAGTAATTTCGTTTCAAACCTAATTTCGTGTGAAACTGAGTAATTCCGCACGGAATTACCTGATTTCATTTGAAAGTCACTAATTTCGTTTGAAGTTGTCAGGTGCAGGTAATTTCGCTTGAAGTTTAATCTCGCTTGAAGTGATGCCGTTTGAAACATTAATTTCATTTGAAAAGTGTTTGTCTTGATAACCGTGTTATCGAATCATGGAGGAAGAATTCTACAACGCATTTGCCACATCTCCGACTACTCCGGCTACCATTGCTCAAAACTTAAACTCGGAAAATGAAACTGGAACGTTGCAACCCCCCCCCCCCCCGAAACTTATGGGAATTGAAGAGTACCATGGCTGGAAAAATCGTTTTGAGAATTGGGTTCAGGCAAATCATCTAAGAGCTTGGGAAAGCATTGAAACAAAATATGTTAGACCACAGACCGCTTTGAATGTTGATAAAATTATCTCAGAATTTTCAGACAAAGAGAGAGATAGTTATAAAGGAGAGAAAATGATGATTAGTCTTTTACAACAAGCTGTCAAAAAAGACATTTTTGTTTTGCTTCAGCATGATGGTAGTGCTTTCTCAATATGGGAGGCACTTGAGAAGAAATTTGAAGGAAGTACGGAAATAATCAATAGCAAAATATCATTATTGAAGAAAGAATTTGAATTGTTTACAAGTATGCCAGGTGAATCTACAAAGACTCTCATTGAGAGATATTGTCTTCTTGTGCGTACTATGTCTCAGTTGAAAATTACTAAAACTCCAGCAGAATGGGTTGAAAAGTTAGCTGATGCTTTACCTCATAAAGAATGGGGTACATATCTCATGATTTTAAAGAATACAGGAGAGTTTAGTAGATTGTCAATTGGACAGTTTATTGAAAAGCTTGAGGGACAGGATCTTGAACAGCAAAAGATTGCCAGAATGAACAGCTCGAGCAATCAACAAGACATCAAATTGTACTATAAAGGAAATGTTCAAACTGTTGAAGCAAGTCCAAAGATCCAAACTGCTTTTAGTGCAAGAAATTCATCTGGATCAGCCAGTCAAAGTTCAATCAACACTAGTGGATTTTCAAATGTCAATCCTCCAAGTGTTCAAAGTTCAAATGTTGGTAATGGACATATGATTCAGTGCAATGTTGCATTGCATCTTCAAAATGGTTAAAATTTTTCTGAAGAAGTTGTTAAAAGTCATATGGCATTACTGGTTACTGCTTTGGAATCGTATGAAGGATTGATTGCTGGAAGAATTGGTAATCCTATGCTAACCAAGGAAGATTATGACTAGATTGATGCAGAGAAATTGGAGCTTATGGATATTAAATGGTGTTTAGCTAGTGTCTTGAGAAGAGCTGAAAAGTTCAAAATGGTTACAGGAAGAAATGATTTTTTGGATGCTCATGTTTCAACTTTGGGTTTTGATAAATCTAAAGTTACTTGTTTTTGATGCAGGGAGAAAGGTCATTTCAAGAGAGAATGCAAAAATCAGGAAGCTAGTGGAGCAAAGAATCCTTTTGGAAAAGATGATTACTATCGAAAAGCCATATATCAACAGGTTGCTCATCAATCGCATCAACAAAAGGAACCACAAACTGCGCATGCCAGAATGATCGAAGATGCAAATAAGAAAGCTTATTATGGTATCAATGATCAAGATGATGAGAAAATGGCTCCAGGTTTTAGCTGGGATAGATATGTGGATGAGAATTTGGAGTTTAAAGCTTTCATTGCTCAAATTGTTCAAAAGCCAGAATTGATGAAAGAATGGATTGCAGTGTTAACTGATGAAGAGAAAAGTCAAGATGAAGAATATGTTTCTTCTGAAAACAGTTCAACAGATACCAGTGATGATGATGAAGAAACTGAACAGATAAACATTGTAAAAACTCATTTATCTTCTGACAGTTTTGAATTTTATTTTGCAGATAAATTGAAGAAACTTAAAGAGAGAAAAGCTGCAAAAGAAATGAAAGAAGTCAAGGTTGTTGAGAAGATAGTTGAAGTGGAAAAGGTAGTTGAAGTTGAGAAGATTGTGGAGATTGAAAAGATTGTTGAAGTCACAAAACCTTGTCTTACATGTTTGGAACCTTGCAAACAATGTGAAGATAAAGATGAAAGGTTTAGTGAGCTTGAAAAGTTGAAAGAGAAGTTACTGTTTGATGTCAAGAATGTGAAGGAGTCGTACGATGTATTGAACAAAACTGTGAATAGTTTGCAGAAGACAAACTCTGAAAGAGAAGATGCGTTGACAATGATGAATGCAACAATGATGTCTAAGCAAAAAGAGATAAATTTTTACATTAAAGAATGTGCGAAATGGAAGCAAGAGTTGGAAAGTGAAAAAGTTGAAAATGAAAGAATCAGACGATTACTGAAAAGTTATTCAAGTTCTGATTACTTAATTGACAGAATTTATCCAACTGTTGCAGGTTTTGAAGGGTTTGATGATAAGAAGTCGAAGAAGAAGGATACTGGTAAGAAACAGAGTGTAAATTATAACAAGTGTTCGCCTCCGATTTGGGAAGGGTATTCGCCTAGAAAACCAAATGAGGAACAACTAAAAAAGGCTGTCAATATAAAGTTAGAGTCCGAGATAGTTGATGAATTTCCAGACAATATTGATATCACATTCACAGCATCCGACACAGATCATGAGTCTGAATTAATAAAAAGGATGGTCGATCAGGTGTTAGATAAGGATGAGGAGTCAGAGTCAAAGTCCGAGTCCGAAAGTTCGTGTTTGTCAGTCGGGAGTTCGAGTTCGTCTGAAAAGAGTTCAAAATCGTCGGGAAAACGGGTGTATAGTAAAGAATTTTTGTTGTCAAAATCAAATTTGAATGACGAAACATTTGAAGTTGCATATACTTTGAATGATTCTGACAAATTATATTTTGATAAAGAGTTTCCAATAAGAGGTGTTAAAACTGAAATGATCAAAAAGGTTTTCAAACTAACAGAAATTAATATTTTTGAAATAAAAGATGTAAATCTTTCTGAAAAACCAAGACCTTACACCTCAAGAATAAAACAAAAAATAAACAAGAAAATGGGTTACAGTTCTGGTTCAGGTTATCAAAAGAAACCAAACCACAATGGTAATTTCAAAAAGAAAGGCTTAGGATTTATTCCACCTGAAAATTATAAAAATGAGAAAATTTCTAAAAATACAAAATTTGTTTCAGGTACATATGCTGAGGATGAAAAGAAGAGCTCATTCTGGAGACAGTCAAATCAAGAATTTCTTGCTGAAAAGAAGAAAAATGAAGCTCAGAGAAAAGAAACGAGAACCTGTTACAGATGTCAAGAAGTTGGTCACATCGCCTGGAATTGCCCAAAGGCAACCAACACAAAACAGGGAGTCTCGGAAAAACTCAAAGAGATAGTTGTTGATAAAACCGAACCACCAATTGAAAGGTTTAAAGTGTTTAAAAATTCAAAATATGAAGTTGGTGAGTGTTCGAAAAAGTTTTACAAACGAAGGGGAAATCTTGACAACCAAGCTTGGGTTGTTAAGAAATCAGATGTAAAACATGGCGATTGTAACAACTCTCATCAAAAGTCCTATTTATTATTATTAATTGTCCAATAGGAAACCCTAATTAAGAAACCCAAGTGATTCTGCATAAACCCTAAAATTTTCAAAACAATCGGAATCAGGATCAGGGCCCCTAAAACTCGGGGAGGGGGGGGGGGGGGTAAACCCTAGTTGATATTATCTTGACAGTTTTACGTGTGATTCGAAAATTAACGAGCGACCAACTCACCTGAGCTACTGGGACACGAGGCTACCCTATGTTAATAGGGTACCCCTCACTCCACGTGACGCGCACAAGAGGACCTCTCGCGCCACGCGAGAGGGACAAAATTTCAGTATAAATAGTGGGGTTTGGGACTTGATATTCTGCGTTGATTTGATGTAGAAATTCAATGCGTACGTTAAGATATTGCCTGATTACTACAAAAACACACACAATTCACGAAGTGCTGCCGCAAAACAGGGTAATAACTCGATCGCTGCTACGATTCAATGTCCAATCGATTAAACTATTCAATGGATGTTTAAGTGTTGCCCACATTAGGGTTTATGCTTTGTCATTCGTTGTTAATTCAATGGATGTTTAAGTATCGCACTTTGTCATTCGTTGTGAAGGTTTAATCTCGTGAGTTATCGTAAATGCTGTATTAAGTTACTAACCGAGTTGTGTGCATGTTATTAAATTTAGGTTAAAAGGCTAATCAGTAGGCTAAGCTCTGCTCATTTAAATCTGCAATATGAATCATTCTCTTTTTATCAAATTACTTTACAAAACTCTATTTGTTTTCAATGTTATAATTACGGGGATTAAGTCTTTGTAATCACCAAATTACAGCCGGTATGTGGGGTTTTGTATACATTACTTAATAAACTTCACCATTGGACAACAGGTTAGCCAAGGGGTGATATGACCATAGTCACAGACACCATTGGACTCTGAGGTTACCGATGGATGTTCGAGTGACAAATACTGTGGGTAGTTGGTTGATATATGGAAACATTGTAATCGCTCTTAATACTGTAAATTATAACAAACGTGTCGTTTTAGTAAAAAGAATGATTCACCAGTATTTCCCGCTGACAAAACTTTTTTCAAACATGTTTCAGGTGATCTGTTGATATCCAGGAAAAGTGCCATGAAGCACTACAAGCTTAAGGAAGTGGCTCAAAATAAAATAAAGAAACATGTTTTGTAAAATGAAGATTTCTCCGTGAAATCATATGATTGTAAATTTTCGGGGTTTTGTCCCAAATTGTGAAATAAAATAATCGGGAAATTACGGTTTTAAAAAGATCCTGAAGAAATCTTCCGCTGTTAAATAAATACCACGGGATTTTCTGTCCTGCGGCTCCTGAAATGGGTCAAACCGGGTCGGGGGCCGTGACAGAAAAAGGTGGTATCAGAGCCACTGATTTAAGCCAATTAAGTATTTAGAAAATACTTAATTTTTACTAATTGCTATTTTGTGATTATGTGTTTTATTATTTGAATATTTGTGTACAGTGTGGGTAAGCAAAAGCTTTCAAATATCTATCTTAAATTAGATAGGTCATCAAACGAGAAGAGAAGTTCATCCCAAACAAATTCCTCAAAACATTATGCAAATCCTGAAGAAGGAATATTTGTCCGAAAGGCACAATATGAGGAACCACTTTCTCCTAATAAAAGAAGTTTGATTATTAGGAAAAGTCAGGAGAAATTAAAGAAATTACAACCAAAAGAAAAGAGAGTTAATCCGAAAACCCAAGAACTAGGCAATAACCCACCATGGGAAGACAAGTTAGATGAAAAATGGGCAGATCTCTATATGCTAGCCACTGTAACAGTAAATGCAAATCTTTAAATACTCTGACTCAAGTTTTAGCAACCTTATCCAGTAAAATAAATAAGTTTACAGTAAACCCTGGTGTGTTTTAATTTTTAGTTATCTTTGTGTTAAATTAGTCACAAGGTATGAAATAATATTTAAAGGTTATTTATGAAATTTTGTTATAAAATTTTAACTTAGCAATTTTTGTGTATTTTGCATATATGCTAAACAGCATGAATGACTTGTTTGAAGCCCTTCAGAATTTAAATCTCTATCCGGTGAAAATAGAGATTTTTCGAGAGATTTTAATAGGTACATACCAGATATAGAAGAACCTATGGAATTCAACGCTCCACCTCCAGAGAAACCCAAGCCTAAGAAAAGGAGAAGATTCGTGGGATGGAGGCATGTGCGCAGAAGGAAACCCGCCACTAGGAAGATTCCCAAAATTGAAAATCCCTTAGATAAAGGAAGGGGATTGAAGTTAGGGAAGATTCTAGGCAGATGGAAATGCAGTTTGTGGAATATTCTAGGTAGATGGAAATGGAGTTTGGGGAAGGTTCTAGACAAACCAAGATGGAAATTGGGGAAAGCTCTAGACAAATTGAGGAGTTGCCATTACAAGAAGAGTTAGATCAGATATTGGCGAGCTGTGATATCGTCAGGCCTATCAATAATAATCTTTACCCTTATCCTGCTGAAAATCAACTTCCAATGAACTTAGAACCAGCAATTCCAGAACCTATAATCCATACCCAACCTTTAGGAATGGATGAATGGTGGACGAATGATTGGCACTTCCAAAACCTTCTCAACAGTCCTTATTCCTTTCTCCCTCAGTTCGACCCGGAACCTATACCAAACCCACCAATGAGCAATGAAAATTTAGCTGAACTTCGCCACTTTGGTGAAGAGCTGGTGGATGCAGGAAATAGGATCAGGGAAGTAGGAGAACAAATTTTCTGGAAATACGACGAGAGGGAACGTCGTTACTAAAATACCAATTGACGAAGGAAAGTGGATTGTGAAACTGTGGTAGTATAATAAATACTAAAATATAATCTTGTGAAATAACCTAAAATAAAACTTTGTAAGATAATGGTATGTATTGATGCATATTATAAA
The DNA here is from genome assembly GCA_030545235.1 of Helianthus tuberosus. Lineage (NCBI taxonomy): Eukaryota > Viridiplantae > Streptophyta > Magnoliopsida > Asterales > Asteraceae > Helianthus > Helianthus tuberosus. The sequence goes on from CM060382.1 coordinate 129,762,779, forward strand.
ATACAAAAATGGGAATCGAGAAATTGATAGTTTTGACTATATGTGTATTGTGAAATTTGTATGATTGTTTTGTGTATAATTGTTATTTATTCGATACTAATAAATTATATATATTAATTATCAGATGGAAAACGCTAATAATGAACCAGTTAATGAGGTTAATCAATCTGAACAACATCCGGAGGATCAATTTATGACTAGGCAGGATATAGAAAATACTGTTGCTCAAGGAATAGCCAATGCTATTCCAGCAATACTTGCTGCTGCTCAGAAACCTGTTGAACCTCAACAAATCATTCCTAGTAAACGTATTTCTGAAGATAACTTCAGTAATAGTGTAAATGGAGGCAGTAATCATACTAATCACGATAATGATCCACGGCAAGCTCCGCTCCCTAAGAAAATGAAAGCTGCAACGCCTGGTTGCACTTACAAAGAATTTCTTGCTTGTAAACCCGCTGAATTTGCAGGCAATGAAGGAGCGACTGCGACACTGCGTTGGTTAGAGAAAACCGAGGCAGTGATTACAATAAGTAAATGTGCCAAGGACGACAAGGTCATGTACGCGTCAAATCTTTTCAAAGAAGGGGCGCTAGAATGGTGGAATACAGTACTTCAAGCCAAAGGAAGAAGTATGGCCTATTCCATGAACTGGGAAGAATTTAAGAGTCTTGTAGAAAGAAAATTCTGTCCCGAATATGAAAAAGATCAAATGGCGAATAAGTTCTTAAACCATCGAATGATGGGTGTAGATTGTCGTGGGTATACTTCGACATTCTTTGAATATGCTAGAGTGGTACCAACACTGGCTTCGCCAGAACCGGTACTCATTTCTCGCTATATTTGGGGACTGATTAGCGAAATCCGTAATATCGTTAAAGCTGCGAGACCTCGTACTATTGACGATGTTGTGGAATTAGCTAACACCCTCACTGACGAACTGGTCCGCACAAGAGATGAAAAAGGAAAAAGGAACTGGCTCAGAAAATTACCCAAGGATTTCGTACGGGTAATAACAGCAGTTTCAGGAAAAGAGGAACAGGGCAATCTTCAACTTCGCCGTTCTGCAGGAATTGCAAAAAGAAACATTATGGAAGATGTAATGTGACCTGCAACTTTTGCAAAGCCATAGGGCATCGTGAAGAAGACTGCAGAAAGAAAACAAGAGTCTGCTAAAACTGTGGAGAAACAGGACATTTTAAACCAGAATGCCCTAAATTGGTTAAACCAGCAGACAACAAAGTCAAGCCAGCTGACGGAGCTACCAAGAAGAATGTTCGAGCCTTCCAGTTAACTACTCAGGAAGCCGAGCTAATTCCTGACGTGATAGCTGGTACGTTCTTAGTTCACAACATTTACGCAAAAGTATTATTTGACTCTGGTGCAAACCAAAGTTTTATCAATACTTCATTCTGCCAAGCTCTTAATTTACCTTTGACCAACCTTAGGCAAATTTTTACAGTCAAAATAGCATGTGGGAATTCTGTTAATATAGATAAGGTTTTGAAAAAGAAAATATAGAACTTTTAGGTCATAAATTTCATGCAAACCTATTACCAATGAATTTAGCTGGGTTCGATGTTGTGTTAGGAATGGATTGGTTAGTAGCCAACCATGCTCGAATTCTTTGTGATAAGAATTCCATAGAAATTCAGGCACCTACCGGAGAAGTAATCATGATTACAGGAGATAAACCATGTAAGCCGATGAAATTCATATCGGTAATGAAAGTTGCTAGTTATGAACGAAAGCAAGGAATAGTATATATGATTTCAGTAATCATTAGTACTAAGGGTAAAGAACTTAAGGAGATTCCTGTAGTCTCAGAATACCCAGATGTATTCCCAGAAGAATTACCAGGATTACCACCAGATAGGGAAGTAGAATTTAGAATTCATCTAATTCCAGGAACTACACCGATAGCCAAGGCACCTTATCGGTTAGCACCCACAGAAATGTTAGAACTGAAAAAGCAGTTAGATGAATTACTAAGTAAAGGTTTCATACAACCTAGTTCATCCCTGTAGGGAGCACCAGTGTTGTTTGTAAAGAAGAAGGATGGTTCGATGAGAATGTGTATTGATTATAGAGAATTGAATAAGGTTACAATTAAGAATCGATACCCATTACCTAGGATTGATGATCTATTCGATCAACTTCAAGGAGCTAGATACTTTTCTAAGATAGTTTTACGCTCCGGATATCATCAATTGAAGGTACAAGAAGAAGACATACCTAAAACTGCTTTCAGAACTAGGTATGGTCATTACGAGTTTACAGTCATGCCCTTCGGATTAACGAATGCACCTGCAGCATTCATGGACATGATGAATAGGATCTGTAAACCATACTTGGATAAATTTGTAATTGTTTTTATCGACGATATACTTATTTATTCCAAAAGTCAGGATGAACACTGTCAGCACTTGCATGCACTCTTAACTTTGTTAAGAAAAGAAAAGCTATACGCCAAATTCTCGAAGTGTGAATTTTGGATACAAGAAGTGCAATTCCTAGGTCACATGGTGAATCATGAAGGCATTCATGTAGATCCTGCTAAGATAGAGGCAATTACCAAATGGAAGGTTCCGCAATCCGCAATGGAAATTAGAAGTTTTATAGGTTTAGCCAGATATTATAGACGGTTTATTAAGGATTCTTCCAAGATAGCTGTACCATTAACTAAACTAACCTGTAAAGCAGTTAAGTTTGAATGGGGACCTAAGAAAGAAGAAGCCTTTAGGATCTTGAAGCAGAAATTAACAAATGCTCCAATCCTAGCCTTACCAGAAGGAACAGAAGATTTTGAAGTTTACTGTGATGCTTCAAAGCTAGGATTAGGATGTGTGCTTATGCAACGCAAGAAGGTAATTACGTATGCATCAAGGCAATTGAAAAAGCACGAGGAGAACTATACGACTCATGATTTAGAATTAGGAGCCGTAATTTTTGCCCTTAAGATCTGGAGACATTATTTATACGGAAGTAAATTTACTGTCTATACGGATCACAAAAGTTTAAGGTACATATTTGGGCAAAAAGAATTGAACATGAGGCAAAGGAGATGGATGGAAATCCTAAGTGACTACGACTGTGATATTCAGTATCACGAAGGAAAGGCAAATGTAGTTGCAGATGCCTTAAGTCGTAAGTATCATGAAAAGCAAGTTCGTGCTCTCAGATTAAATCTACAGTTAGATTTAATGGAACAACTAAAGAATGTCCAGGAAACAGCAATCAAGGATGATGCTGAAGGAATAAAAGGACAAATAAAAGAATTAGAACAAGGACATGATGGAATTTGGAGATTTCATCAGAAAAGGATTTGGGTGCCTAAGCAAGGAGATTTAAGAGATAAGATTTTAGAAGAAGCTCATAAATCTAGGTATACCATGCACCCAGGAAACAATAAGATGTACCAAGATTTAAGAAATAATTTCTGGTGGATAGGAATGAAAAAGGATATAGCTAGATATGTTTCTAAGTGTCTTACTTGTTCTCAAGTTAAGGCAGAACACCAGAAACATTCAGGTCTACTACAACAACTAGAGATGCCTGTATGGAAATGGGAACTCATAACAATGGATTTTGTCACTAAGTTACCAAAAACCAGAAAAGGTAATGATGCGATTTGGGTAATTGTGGATCGATTAACCAAATCAGCTCACTTTCTACCAATGAAAGAAACCTTTAGCATGGAAAAGTTGGCAAAGTTGTATGTAGATGAAGTAGTATCCTTACATGGAGTTCCACTCTCCATTGTTTCGGATAGGGATAGTCGTTTCACTTCCCATTTCTGGACTAGTTTCCAAGAAGCAATGGGAACACGATTAAATTTAAGCACTGCATATCATCCTCAAACAGACAGAAAAAGTGAACGAACAATCCAAACTCTTGAAGACATGCTTAGGTCATGTGTGATAGATTTTGGTGGATATTGGGACGATCACTTACCTTTGATCGAATTCTCCTATAACAATAGTTATCATTCAAGCATTGAAGTTGCCCCATTCGAAGCACTGTACGGACAAAAGTGCCGAACTCCAGTTTGTTGGGCAGAAATAGGAGAAAGTCAATTATCAGGTCCTGAAATAGTGCAAGAGACGACCGACAAAATTTCTCAAATCAAGGAAAGACTGAAGACGGCTCGAGATCATCAGAAGAGTTATGCAGATAATATACGGAAGCCGTTGGAATTCCAAGTAGGAGACAAAGTACTCTTAAAAGTTTCTCCTTGGAAAGGAGTAGTTCGATTTGGTAAGAAAGGAAAGCTAAGTCCAAGGTACGTAGGACCATTTCCAGTGATCCAACGTATAGGACCAGTTGCTTATCGTTTACAACTACCAGAAGAACTAGCTGGAGTACATGACGTATTTCATGTATCCAATCTTAAGAAATGTCTATCTGACGAGTCCCTGGTAGTACCTCTTCAAGACATAGAGGTAAATGAAAAGTTAAAATTTGTTGAGAAGCCATTGCAAATAGAAGATAGAAAGATCAAGTTTCTCAAGCACAAGCGACTAGTACTGGTCAAAGTCAAGTGGGATTCAAAGAGAGGATCCGAATACACTTGGGAGCTGGAATCAGAGATGAAGCGAAAGTATCCTCAATTATTTCAGTAAATCTCGAGGACGAGATTTTTATTAAGATGGGGAGGATGTAACAACTCTCATCAAAAGTCCTATTTATTATTATTAATTGTCCAATAGGAAACCCTAATTAAGAAACCCAAGTGATTCTGCATAAACCCTAAAATTTTCAGAACAATCGGAATCAGGATCAGGGCCCCTAAAACTCAGGGGGGGGGGGGGGGGTAAACCCTAGTTGATATTATCTGGACAGTTTTACGTTTGATTCGAAAATTAATGAGCGACCAACTCACCTGAGCTACTGGGACACGAGGCTACCCTATGTTAATAGGGTACCCCTCGCGCCACGCGACGCGCACAAGAGGACCTCTCGCGCCCCGCGAGAGGGACAAAATTTCAGTATAAATAGTGGGGTTTGGGACTTGATATTCTGCGTTGATTTGACGTAGAAGTTCAATACGTACGTTAAGATATTGCCTGATTACTACAAAAACACACACAATTCATGAAGTGCTGCCGCAAAACAGGGTAATAACTAGATCGCTGCTACGATTCAATGTCCGATCGATTAAACTATCCAATGGATGTTTAAGTGCTGCCCACATTAGGGTTTATGCATTGTCATTCGTTGTTAATTCAATGGATGTTTAAGTATCACACTTTGTCATTCGTTGTGAAGGTTTAATCTCGTGAGTTATCGTAAATACTGTATTAAGTTACTAACCGAGTTGTGTGCATGTTATTAAATTTAGGTTAAAAGGCTAATCAGTAGGCTAAGCTCTGCTCATATAAATCTGCAATGTGAGTCATTCTCTTTTTATCAAATTACTTTACAAAATTCTATTTGTTTTCAATGTTATAATTATGGGGATTAAGTCTTTGTAATCACCAAATTACAGCCGGTATGTGGGGTTTTGTATACATTACTTGATAAACTTCACCATTGGACAACGGGTTAGCCAAGGGGTGATATGACCATATTCACAGACACCATTGGAATCTGAGGTTACCGATGGATGTTCGAGTGACAAATACTGTGGGTAGTTGGTTGATATATGGAAACATTGTAATCGCTCTTAATACTGTAAATTATAACAAACGTGTCGTTTTAGTAAAAAGAATGATTCACCAGTATTTCCCGCTGACAAAACCTTTTTCAAACTTGTTTCAGGTCATCTGTTGTGATCCAGGAAAAGTGTCGTGAAGCACTACAAGCTTAAGGAAGTGGCACAAAATAAAATAAAGAAACATGTTTTTTAAAATGAAGATTTCTCCGTGAAATCATATGATTGTAAATTTCCGGGGTTTTGTCCCAAATTGTGAAATAAAATAATCGGGAAATTACGGTTTTAGAAAGATCCTGAAGAAATCTTCCGCTGTTAAATAAATACCACGGGATTTTCTGTCCTGCGGCTCCTTAAACGGGTCAAACCGGGTCGGGGGCCATGACATTGATGAATATGATTCCACAAAATCAGAGGAGCCACAAGTTGAGGTAAGAGATGAGAAATCAGTTCCTCCAATGGATGATGAGAACTTTCCACCATTGAGGGCTGAAAATTTTAAATCAAAAGTTGGAAAAGTGGAGATCTCGAATAAATTTTATTCTGAAAAGAATGAATTTGATGTTGAGAAAGCTTTTAATGGGAATGTGAAGAAGATTTTTGGAAAAATGATCGAGGGGAAGGTTAAAGGGGTTAAAGATTTTTATAAATCTAAGAAGGCAACTTACACCCCAACTGAAGATGAGTTAAGATCACCCAAGGCTGGTCAGGCTTGGGTGGACATTTTCTTTACTTGAAAATCCTGACTTGCCGAAGTTCCCAAGTTTGTAATCGTGGAACATGAATCGGCATCTTTCTTAAAATTGATTTTGTGAATGAATCTTAAAATTGTTAAATTTTACAGGTTGTGACTTGCCGGAGCTCTCAGGTTGGTAAGTGTAGAGCAGGAATCGACATATTTCTTGGTATTTGGGTTTGTGAAGATACTTACACGTGGTAAATCAGGGACATTAAATTGTACTTGATTTTCTTTAAGTGGTTAAAAAATGGGGTTCATTTCATTATAAAGAAGAAAGAAACAAAGTGATGATCTAACCCCAAACCTACAAATGGTTTTAACAAAACTTATTTTCCGGAAAAAACCATTTTGATTAAAACAAACTTAAGTGTTTTGGAATCTTAATGGGAAAATAGTTTGTTGAAAGGGGGAGTTCTGATTGTGTTTGCCAAGAGGATGGCGAATTGAGGCGATTCGATATCAGTTGTCACGTTGCTTGTACAGTTTGTTTTCAAATTTCTTTAAATGTTTGTGAATTTTAGGGGGAGTAAGAATTTCAGAAAATCCAAAAACATTAGAAAATTTGAAAAGTCAAAACATGATAAAATTCAAAAATGAGTTTTGTTGTGATAAAGAGGAAATGATAGTACATCAGTGGACTATCACAACACGCTAAAGATATGGAATGTTAAATGTGATAAACAGTCTCACTGGGGATGCGTCAGTAGGTTTTTGCACATTTAGTAGATTGTGACGAGATATAAACCTAAATTTCAAACTTGCTTATCTCGTGGGGAACATTTCTTAGATATATGGGTAACCCCCGAAATCTTGTTTGAAAGGTCCCTCTTTCTGAGATACTGGGTCTTTATGCTCAGTGATATATGGGGTATTATTCCGGGACTTCTGATTTTGCGGAAGCAATAGCCTAGTCCCCGCATAATACTTTCTGCTTTTGCTTGAAATATAGCGCCGCCCTCAGCATAAAAAATGATGAAACATTGAAAAATGCTAATCATGTGCTGTTGAAGAAAAGATCCTCTAAAGGGGACATACCAAAAGTCGAGCTGTCATCTCTCTGCTGAACGGAAGTTCTAACCTGAGCTCTCACGGTTTCGCATCCAACCCTTTACAGATATCATCTAGGTATACTCACCTGTAAGACTGAATATTGGGATCTGGATACGGGAGTATATTCAAGTGGTGGGGCACGCGAATAAGTTTAAGTGCTTAAAACATTAATCACGTATCTCGAAACAGTTGAACTTTGTGTGAAAATTTAAGTGGATCAGTATACTGACAATCTAGGTGAATTTTTTAGAACTTAAAATGTTTAAAGCTTAACGGTGTTAGTGATTTGTCTCAGAAACCGATATGATCCTCTTACACAAACTCACAAAAATATTGATTGTAAATATTTCTTTACTGCATTATTTTCTATTTCTAAAATCCAAAAAGATTTTCAGTGTGTTTTAGCATAAATTTTAAAAAATTTAAAAAGATTTTCGATAACTGATGTTAAAGAGCAGATGTTCAAAATTCCGAGTGCTAAACATGATGAACACTTTGTGAGGGGGAGTTTGTTTAATTTGGATAAAAATATTTTGTCGTCAAGTGGTTCATCAGAGATTAACATTGTAAAATCATTTCTTTATTATTTGATGTATGTATCTACAAGTGGTATATAGAATATAAATTTGTCAAATCTTAAATTTGTGAAATTTATTGTGGGGTAGAGTATGTGCAGGTTAGCCAGGTTTCAGATCCTGATTCTGAGTAGAATGTGAGCCAGATCACGATTCTGATCCTGTGAAATTCTTTGAAGATCAACATCCAAGGATTATTTGTTTGAGGGGGAGTCTGTTGATGCTGAAGAAGAGAGTAGATAGAAGATTGAAGAAGTTGTACACTGTTAGATACTTCAGAGAGGAGTATTCAGACTGATAAAGACTGAAGACGTTGAAGACTCGACACTTATGACTCGTCAACATCCGAGGGGGAGTCTGTTGGTGCATATGTCTGTCGACTTTGTCTTGTATCGAGTCTTGCTTTGTTCATGGCACAAGGATCAAGAAATCAAGTGAAAAAGTTAATTCCGCTTGTAACTACTAATTCCGCTTGAAGATGTCAAGATGTAATTCCATTTGAGTTGTAATTTCGCTTGTATTGTATTCCGTGTGAGTATGTTTGGAGCGGAATTAGTAGGTCTATAAATAGGAGTCATTTCGTTTCATTTGGAACGGAATTAGGAAGGTTGTTTCCGACGGCGAAGCTCTGTCGAAGTGTCTACTGATCTGTAATTGTGTCAGATTCAATATAAACGACAGTTATAAGTGTATATCTTGCTGAATCACACACAATATGTCTGTTTCCGCCTTTCATATTGTGTAGAACGCCTCTGATCGACTCGTCTCAGGTCCGTACACGATCCTACAGGAACTCCCATTCGTTCAAAATGCCAATTCGTTCCAAAATCAGCCCATTTGCACGAATGGACCTACCCCATTCGCACGAATGAGAAAATGCCTAAAAAGGCATTTTTTGATCGCAATGCCGAGATAAGTCTCCAGAAAAAATTTGATGATTGAAAATTTTTTCGAGTTTTTAATGACCAAGATGGGTTGTTAGAGGACACCGTCCGGAGCTTCGAGAACAGATTTGATGATGCGATCACAGATTGTGGAAATTAGTGGGGTAGTCATGATACTGGTGCAGAATGATTATCATTTGGGTTATCTGACTATCAATGGCCCTTAACGAAAAATCCGCATTGATGAAAAACTGACTTCTAGAGGCCAAAATGACACATTTTCGGCATAATCAAGTTTTTCAGAGATAAGAGAGGACTGAATTGCTCAATTTGAGGGGGAATTCAGTGATAAGACGTCAGAATTTGCAAAATGAGGGGGAATAAAAATTTCATAGAATATACTGAAATCCCGGCACTTTTGAAATTCGTGACATGCAACAGTATTCGGGTGGTTCTGACTTCAGATTGTTCGGAGATGCATAGGATCTGGATTCGTGAGCTTGTGATCTTTGGAAGTTCAGACTCTACAGATCAGGGTCAGATTGACGACTTAGGGTTTGAGTCCTGGGTCTTCGTCAAGCCGGTCAGCAGGATTAGTGTCAGGAGATGCAACTGTATTGTGGATACTTATAAGATATCACAACATTGTGATAGTCTAAAGTGTCAGAATGGTTAATCTTCGAGCAGAGGAAATGTTTTTTGAACTAACCACCGGGGAATGATGATGTTTGTTGATTAAGTTGATGCCGGAACTAGCGGAGAAGACTATACATCTGTTATCGTGACTGAAGAGGAAGAATATGAATCTGATCATGGATGAATGTTTCTGAGATCTGAATGCGTTACCAAATGATTTGTTATCCGATGAAGATTTGCTGATTGTGGAGATTACTGTTTACACTGATCAATCATTCAGACGGGTGCTTAAAAATGATTACAGAAAACGGGATTTCAGATTTTCGTGAGTAATTATAGATTTGAAGTTATCCAGTGTGGTGTTCGAAGTTTTTATCAATTGTCGGTAGGGTTTTTGAACATTAGAGGATCAAGCAGGCGGAATGCATGATAGAGCTGAAATGGTAAATCAAAAACCGAACGCGGGGGTGGTTAAAGCCAAAATAGAGAAGGTAATTGATTAGTTTCAGGTTGTTGATTATTTGTGAAGATTGCAGTATAGCAAATCAGAGGAGGAGGAGTGAACTGTGCAAACAAAGACCTGAAGATTTATTTCAGGGGGAATTTGTGCATAATGAAGATAATGCAAGCCCAAATCATCAATCAAGGGGGAATCGATCAAAGATTTCAAGATGCCTGACTGAAGTTGCAGAATACTCAAAACACGGTTCTAGGTTTTCAAAGATCAAGATTTAACAGTGACGGCCAAGGGGGAATCTGTTGGTGCATATTTTGTATGTCTGCCACTGTGCGAATAGGCTAGATAGAGCATGTGTTGAATATTGTTTAGATTAGAGTGAAAATGGGATGCTTTTGTATTGAAGCCCTTTCACACGAATGGCACATTCATACTAAAGGAGCAAAGTGCCCAGTTCGAGCGAGAGAGCCCATTCGTCCCAGGTAGTTTCGTGCGAATAGGCTTGCCTGTAAATAGGGGATGAGGGCTCCTCATTTGACAAGCTTTGGTTCCCAGAGGGGAAACGCTGGCAAAGTTTCACCAGAGTTTCGCCAGCTTGTAAAAGATGTAAACTCTTTCGGTATGAATGAATGAAGCATTCAACCAATGACTATTCTGCTTCTACTCTTTTCTTATCAATAATATTCTACCGAATTGGTTTTATCGAGGCCAAAACTCTGTCTAATCCTGCCAGATCCTGGAATCTCAGTTTCGACCTCCTCAACGGTTGTTTGTGGTCCTTGAACCTCTTCAAGATCCACTATATTACTTCTAGTTCCTCGACTAAGAAGTTAATCTTCAAGGAATCTTTTAGCCTTCCTTTTGATGGAAATCGTATTTGCATCAGGATGGTAGAAGTAATAACCGCCCTGGTTATAGTATTCGACGAAAATAACCTTTTCGCCTCGAGGGTCGAGCTTGTCATCAGAATCACTTGTGATGTAAGCATCACACCCCCATACTCTTAGGTAACTCAAATTTGGCTTACGCCCATGCCATATCTCATATGTAGTCTTGTTTACCTTTTTGGTCGGCGCTAGATTTACAAGTTGAGCAGCACTCATAAGAGCAAAACCCCAAAAGGAGTGAGGCAATTTTTTTCTACAAATCATCTACCGAATCATATCTAATAGGGTTCGATTTCTCCTTTCACACGCGCCATTAAGTTGGGGTGTGCCTGGTGGAGAGGGTTGTGAAACTATTCCACGTTCCTTTAGATGATCGAGAAATTCTAAGCTGAGGTATTCACCGCCTCGATCTAAGCAAAGCATTTTAATCTTTCTATTAAGTTGGTTTTCAACTTTGTTCTGAAACTCTTTGAACCTTTCAAAGGTTTCATGCTTATGCTTCATGAGATAGACATAAGCATATCGACTATAGTCGTCGATGAACGTAATGAAGTATCTCTCGTGATTCCTAGTCATGGTTCTAAAAGGACCACATACATCTGAGTGTATGAGTCCCAATAGATCACTAGCTCGTTCACCAACATGGGTGAAGGGATCCTTGGTGAGTTTTCCAGCTAAGCGTGACTCGCAATCATCAAATGAGTTTGCTCCGGTGGATTCAAGAATCCCCTCAGATTGAAGCCATTTTACGTGTGCCTTGCTTTTGTGGCCAAGTCTACAATGCCATAAGAATGAATCACTAGTACCATTTTTTTGACGTTTAGAAAGGAGATATATGTTACTACTAGGTTGAACATCAATTTCATAAATACCGTTTCGAGGTTTAGCCTCAAAATAGTAAATACCATTTAGATAAGCATAAATAGCAACATTATTAAAAACATATCTAAATCCTTGTTCAAAAAGCAACGAAACTGAAATGATGTTCTTGGTCAAACCAGGTGCAAAAAGACAATTGTTCAAAACAACAACAAGACCAGAAGGACATGTAAGATTAAATGTGCCAGTTGCCAGAACTGGGACTCTCTTCCCATCGCCAACGATGAGCTCCATGTCTCCCGGCTTCAATTTCTTCCACTTCTCAGGCTCCTTCAAAACATTAATGATGTGATAACCACACCCGGTATCAAATACCCATGTGTTGCTTGAAACAGTGAAAAGCTCGATAACATATATTAGAATACCTGAAGAAGTGCCTTCTCCGTTAGCCTTCTTCAATTTGAGCTTGGCAAGTTACTCGAGGAAGTTATGTTTCCAGTGCCCCATCTTGTTACACTCATAGTATATCCGCTCATCTGGAAGAGAGGCTTTCACAACTTGTTTGCTCTTGTTGGTGGCAGATTTGGCAGCAACGGGAGCCTTTCCTTTGCTTTTGTTGTTATAACTTTTCTTTGTTTTGGGCTTTCTAATACTACCGGATCGAACCATTAACACTTGGTTTATTATGTTGGAAATGTTCATCTCTACCATTTTGAGCATCCCATGTAGCTCTAGCATTGTCTTTACCCAGTCATTCATGTTAAAGTTCATAACAAATTGATCATAGTGACTGGAAAGAGAGTTGAGAATGAAGTCAACAGCCATCTCATCTTGGAGAGGGTAACCAAGTTTGTTTAATTGGTCAATGTAGCCTTTCATCTTGAGAACATGAGCACTAACTGAGGAACCCTCTTGCATTCTATAGCTTATGAGCTGTTTTATGGTGTCATAGCGTTCCTGACGGGCTTGTTTCTAAAACATGCCTTTGAGTTGCTCAATCATGTCAAAGGCATTCATGTCTTTCATATTCTTCTGAAGATCTGGAGACATGGTGGCTTGCATGAGGCAAGCAACTTCCAGGGCATCTTCTCTATGTTTATCAAAAGCCTTCTTCGCAACCACAATATTGTTTTTGGGTGCGGTTGGGATCAGGGTTTCCAAAACATAAAGCCTTTTTGCCATTGTGTGAACGATTCTCAAGTTGCGGTGCCACTCAAGAAAATTGGTGTTATTTAGTTTGTTTTTCTCAAGTATGGACTTGAGAGCAAAAGAGGAGTTGTTTTCAGATGACATCTGTTAAGTAAAATAATTTAATTAGTATTTTTAATGTATTTTCCTTGTTTAGTGATTCAGATGAAAAATGTTAAGTAAAATAATTTAATTAGTATTTTTAATGTATTTTCCTTGTTTAGTGAGGTGAGACGATAAGGAATGAGAATCCGGTTAGAAGCTCTTTCTAAAGGCAGCTGTAGCACGCAACATTAGCAAGAGGTTCAAACGGACTGACAACGATTGTCAATTGTGAGAAAAGCACAGCTCCCGGGGTTTATGAGGCTGCGAGGACAACCTTTTTCCCTCGCATTGATACGTTTGGCCTCATCTATGCCACTTTTGTTTGTGAGACAACTGGGGCACGTAACACGAGAAGAAAAGTAGTAGTCATCCTAAAACGGTCACATGTGGAAGGGTCGGATGTGTTGACGAAGCCCTTACACCTTGGATGGATAAACTAGACACCAAGTGTCATGCTGTGGCTCCAACACTGATGGTTCGCATTATGCCCCAAGTGTTACTAGTAGTAGGATGACATAGACCATTAATTTTAATTTTTACCAAATAGGGTCGTTATAGTCGGTTTTAATTTAGATATTAAATTTGCGACATAACCAAAAAGACCCTTTCACCTCTCGGGACAATTAGTTTTAGATAACCTATAAAACTAATTTTGTCACGACTTGAAATAACCAATTAAAGTTAATAGTGAAGACTATTAAGTTTATGAGTTTTAAAGATGTGAGAAAAACATGTTTTAAAACTCTTGTGGTTACAAAAAATTTATAAGTTTCGAGAACTTGCTTTTTCTCGATTTCATTTTAAAAAACCTTTTGGGTAAATTACACTTTTCGTCCTTTATGTCTGTACAGGATTGCAAGGGATAGAACGATCATTCAATAATTACAGTCACAATCCTTTATTTAGAAAACTCGTTACATCTTTCGTCCTTTAGCACTAATTAGGTTAAAAATTTTGGTTAAGTCTATTTATATAAGGGCACTTTGGTCTTTTTACCAATCTAATTAAAATATATTATAAATAAAATAAAAACAAAATTAAAAACTTATAAAATAATCTCTCCCCTCTCTCCCTCTCTAGAAACTCAGTCCCCCTCCCTCAGCTTTCTCTCTCTCTCTCTACAAATCGCAACAACACCCACCACCCCGATCCACCACCATGGGAAGACCCACTTACCAAATCATATTCCCTTCTTCGTTCCTTCTTATCTTTCCTTTCAGCCTCATATTTTCCACAAACACAAAAATCATTTCTAAATCCAAATAACAATCACCAAAACCTTCATCGTGCAGATCTACTTATGGAACTCATCGGCTATGCTTCCACTTTCCCACTTTAATCCTACCTATGACGATCCAGTTTCACCCTTTAATCCATCCGATCAAACCCCAATCGATGTTTGTAGAACGATCATTTGAATCATGGGAAGAAGTACAACGTCACGGCCTAGATCTAGCCAACAGATTAACCTACAGTTTCACTAACCTCATCCATTTACACATCAGCGCACCATCCTTCAATCGGCTAAACCCTCACCACCAAAGCTATTCGATGTCGAATTCAATACCCAATTGGTGGAACATGATTTCAGGCTCTTGGTTGATAGTACTAGCAATGGGATTAATGGGGTTTCTGTGATTTTTGATATAGGGAATAAGTTAGGCCAGGTTGGGGAGGACTTTGGAGCGAGTTTGAATGGGGTTGTTGAGCAATTAGTTAGGCGGTTGCCGGTCCCGTTTCGACATGAGGAAGATACGGTTATGTTGAGGGTGGATGATGAAGTGCAGAGGGCTGTTGATTTGGGGAATAGTGTGCAGGTTAATGAAGATATATAGGGTTTTATATATAAGAAAGTGAAATTACCAATTTACCCTCATGTGTAATGCAAATATTCTGACTTAACTTAAAATTTTAACCTTGTTAGTGCTAAAGGAGGAAAGATGTAACAAATTTTCCAAATAAAGGATTGTGACCGTGATTATTGAAGTTAAAGGCTATCCGTTGCAATCTGGTACAAACATAAAGGACGAGAAGTGTAATTTACCCAAACCTTTTTTTAAGAATGCGTTTTGGTATTAGGTTGATATGTACTAACATTTATTAAAGGCAACCGTAATAGAAAAAATGAATATGTAAATCATATGGGCATGGTTATGACTTTGCTAGAGCCCAGTAGCAAGATCAAAGGGATCACGGTCACAACACACAAAACAACCACAAGGATAGACTTGAGTGCATCTTGTTGTCTTGAACGACTCCCACTAACTCCAAGACTCCTTTTGGCATTCGGGTTTGCTCGGGTCTTCATATCAACAATATTTAACAAGTAAACATAATATAGACAAAAACCCTGTCTATTACAACTTCGAACCACAAAATGGGCCAAAACCATAAACTCGTCTATTACAACTTTGAGCCGCAAAAAGGGCCAAAACCATAAACAAAACCAAACATAAAACACAACCAAAAGGTCGGGCCCGATTTACATATTCAACATAACCAAAGGTTTGTTTGGGCAAGTTTTGGTCAACCAAAAATTAACAATTAAAAATATGACCAAAATATATATATTGCCCAAAATAAAATAAATCAAAAACTTTAAACTTTTAAAGTTTGTGACTTATCATTCCGGTGAAAAAGACCGGTTTCGATTTGCATGTGGTGAGTATCGGCTCTGATACCACTGAAGGGTATCTGTGTATAATATTTTTTTTGAACCCGGTTCATATATGTATATATTTATTTCTTATAAATATTAGTCAAAACACTTTTGATAAATATGTGTACATACATATATGTTAGTTAAATAAATATTAAAAACTAGTATTTTATCCCCAGCCGGGGGTCTCACTGGAAGCAGCCTCTCTATTCCCTGGGATAGAGGTAAGGCTTGCCTACATCCTACCCTCCCTAGACCCTATCAATAGCTTTGCTATAGGTGGGATTATACTGGGTATGGTTGTTGTTGTTGTATTTTATCCCCATGTTGCAGGGCGTAGGTCATAAAACCGTGCTAGGTAGTAAGTGAACAATAACCACAACTGGAAAAATCGTAAAACAAAAATGTGAATTTATACTATCATGTGACGTCAAACATAGGCAAAGACAAAAATGAATTTATGTCGTGAGCTAGCTTAAAATACGGACAAACTGGGATTTATATGGAAAAACTTTAACTTAAAGAAAAAAAAGTTAAACTTGCAAGACAAAAATGAAATATAGAAATATGAGGGATTAAAAATATAAACTTTAATAAAAGAAAAAATATATTGCAAGACAACCAAAAAACAACCCTCCACAGTCCACCATTGATTCTCTATGGTGCAAAAGAGTAAAATATATAAAAATCAAATGGATGACATTTTATTAATAAAAAAACAACTCTCCACCAGTCCAACATTCGATTCTCTCTATGATGCAAAAAGACAAAGAGAGTAAAAATCAAAGGGATGGCATTTTAGTAATTAAATCATCAATGAGGGTTAGTTTTGATACTGTAGCCAAGAGCTACTTGAAATGTTATATATAGTAATATATACATTTTTAAGCAATAGAAGCATCGGTAACAATATATAAATAATATGAACACTTTTATACCAAGGGGTATCCGCAATGGAACAAGATCACCGACATGCAAACACGAAATAAAAACACAAACCAAAGGGGTTTTAGATACACCTTCGGTTAGTAAATAACCGATTGAGACACTGAGGTTCAACGAACAGGTGCTAGTGACACGAACTAACGAAACGCGGGTATAGGCCCGGGTAGCGGCGACGGTCTCGCGGGGGGGGGGGGGTGGGTGTTTTGAGAGTTTTGTGCAAAATTATTCTTACACAATGCAAGACCAAAATCCCAATCAAATAGAAGATGGAGATTCATGCATGTTTGCCAAGTGGCGGACATGCATATGCATGTGCGATAAGTGGTAAAGAGACTATGCATGCGCAACAAGTGGCGACGCAATGGTGCATGCGCGACAAGTGGCGTGGCACGGGTGCATGCACGACAAGTGGCGAGATGAGTGTGCTTGTCTCACCCGGTTCATGTACCCGTCTCTCAGTTAATACCCGCAACAAGATTTATTAATAATATAAATCCGCTCATGATCCGTTTCGCACATCATTCGTAATTACTAGTTAAACCAGTTAAGTGGATTTAGTTTGTTGTCCACGGTGTAAATTTTACTGGTTAATACTCGGTCTGTAGAGTTGACTTATTGAACCGGACATAAATATCCAACATAATAACATAGAGACTCGAAGAGGTTTTGAAAGAGAAGAAAGAGAAAACAAACTATCCACATGTGGCATTCGGTCGCAATGCATAGAAACCCGAAGAGGTTTGAAAGTGGATATGTAGCTTTGTGTCTTTGTATAAGAAAAATACATTTATATTATGTTATTCTATACTACCTTATTAAGAGAACTAGGATTTCTACTCTTTTGGTAATTTTACATTGTGCACACATTTAAAGCAACATGTACAAGAGAGCCAAGCTATTTTAGAGGGGGTAAACTTGCGCATTGTCCAAAAAATTAAGACACTTTAGGGGTATTTTAGAGATTTTGGCACCTTTGTAACCTATAATTAAGATGACATGTGAAGAGTCTAAATTAATTGTTATTCTAAATAAATTTATGCATTGTGTAAAAGTATTAATAATCTTTATTATTATTATTATTATTATTTATCTATATCTATATTATATTATACTATACTATACTATATAAAGCATTTCCCCGCATTCTAACCCGGAGGTGGCGGGTTCGAGTCTTGCTCGTTCCCAATGCCCCTACGGTAGCGGATTTACCCCCAGACTCAGGCTTGCTGGGTGGCGGTCTGCGAGGTGGGATCACCTCGGCGGTTGGGAGGACCGTGGAATACCCCCCCCCCCCCCTACTAAATGGTAAATTTCCATCAATTTTTAAGATGACATATGAAGGTTAAGTTAAAATGCCTAACTTTTTGTCATATTCTTCCATTCCTACACCTCTTCTCTTCCCTTGATCAATGAATTTTATAAGCTATTATGAATTTATATTAAACCATTAGTTTAACGTGAATCCAATCCACAATTTATATAATATTAAATATTAATATGACAATTTGAAATGGATTTATATATTACAGATACTAACCAAAGTGTAATTCAAATATTGTTAAAGGGCTAGAAGTGTAAATTTTAAAAGCATTCCTTTTCCCTTTGTTGGTAACCGAAAGAGAGGTCTTCCTTAGTGTAACCAATGGCTTTTATGGCCATTGAAAGAGAAGTTATGAGATAATGATAATTATTCGAACAATCTGTTACAACATTATATATATTAATAATTTGCAACAAGCATCCACTCACTTATCTGAATATCTCCACACCGATCTGAACGTCGCTATCACCGCCGGCGACCATCGTTTTTACGGCCACAAGAATGAGAGACGACGGCAGCGGTGGAAATTTTCGAGACTAGGCCCGGTGGTAGAAATGAGGAACAACCGATCAGAAGTGCAACAACGGTTGGTGCAGGCGGTTGTGTTGTTATCGATTGTATTTTTATTGTAGTTAGTTTTTGGTTATATTTATTTATAATAATATGTGTTATGGATTGTATGAGTGGTTTCTTATTATTCCTCAATCCTCAACAATGTGTACTGTATATGAAGTTGAAAGCTAAATAGAATAATAATTACTTGTTGATTTACTGTTGAATTTGCAACTGTATGTTCTGTTTCTTGTTGCTTAATTTATAAACATTTTTTTAGATGTTCACATTTTCTATTGCAGGTGGTAAAGCACATTTGATCGGTAACCACCTGAGTAAACAGAGAGGGTTTACTGGTCCGCAGAGTCGTTAAAGTTTCTGCGAGACTCGATTCCTCTCTCAACTTTGGTGTATAAGCTTTTTACATTGCATTTAAGCTACATTAAAGTTATTGTCATGGGTGGTGTCTGTTGCTGCTTGCATTATCAAATCAATTCATTATGACTAGATAATCAAACCATTTAGTTGTACTGAATTCATGGATCTAAGCTTCGACCAATGTGATTGAGCAGGTATAAAAGCAAAACTAAACAGACACATGCTTAGTCTATTTAAACACCACTCAATTTTAAACCAATAAAAGCGTTACTTTGAATACCCACATGTTATGAAGTGTTCTTTCATGTGAAAAGATTGGAATATTGATCGATAATAGTTCGTCAAATGCTTTTTTTTCTTATGATGAATAGTGTTTTTTCCTTCATGATAATATATATATATATATATATATATATATATATATATATATATATTAAGTTCAAGAGTGAACACTAGTGTAGCTTGCGAACTGAGTGAACTAATCCTGGCCATACACGTGTGTAGATCAATGGCCAGGATTTTATGTTGAAATACACTAGTGTATTTTACGATTTGATGATGAGATCCTGGCCATACACGTGTGTAGATCAATGGTCGGGATTTGTTCACTCAGTTCGCAAATACACTAGTGTTCACTCTAAAACCCCACCCTATATATATATATATATATACATATATAGGGAGCCGCTAGAATGAGAACCACCACGAGTTATGAGAACCGCGAGAACCACGTGCCACGGAGGGGCATAGGGAGCCGCTAGAATGAGAACCACCACGAGTTATGAGAACCGCGAGAACCACGTGCCACGGAGGGGCGTTGACCACGATTTTTTTTACAACTAGATCCGTATATTTTAACAACATTCGTAAAAAAAAATTTCAAACGGCGCGCCCGAGGGGGTAGTTTTTTACACCCAAAGTTTGGTGTTTTTATTATTTTTTTGTTTTTTCTTTTTTTTTTACAAACTTTGGGTGTAAAAAACTACCCCCTCGGGCGCGCCGTTTGAAATTTTTTTTTTTACGAATGTTGTTAAAATATACGGATCTAGTTGTAAAAAAAAATCGTGGTCAACGCCCCTCCGTGGCACGTGGTTCTCGCGGTTCTCATAACTCGTGGTGGTTCTCATTCTAGCGGCTCCATATATATATATATATAGTGGAGGGTTCAAATGAGAAGATTTTTTTTGTAAGAAGAAAAAAGAAGAAGTTTCAACCAATAAGAATGCTTCATTTTACTTCATTTAATATTTGTATTTAATTTTAATATAAGGGTATATTGGTAAACTTACATAAATCATTAATATGTATTCTTCCTCATTAATAACTAGTTAAATTAAATTTGTAACTCCTTTTAAAATATAAACTTTTTCCAAATTAAAAAAAAAACAACTTAATTTAAAGTGTAGAATAAATTACTAGTTGTGTAGGATAAATTACAAGTTGTGTATGATATATTTCGAGGTGTGTAGGATAAATTTCGACTGTGTAGGATAAAATTCTATAATGTGTAGGGTATATGTAGGAAAATTTTGATATGTGTAGGTTTTGTAGATTATATGTAGGATAATTAATAATTAGTTGACTAATTAATTAAAGAGAGAAATTAATGATATGAGTTATAAATGAAATAGCATTTTACTAATATGTCATTTCTTCTCACATTAAATTTCTTCTCAAATGAACCTTTCCCTATATATATAGTGGAGGGTTCAAATGAGAAGAAATTTTTTGTAATAATAAAAAAGAATAATCTTCAACCAATAAGAATGATTATTTTTACTTCATTTAATTTTTGTCTTTAATATAGGTGTAAGGGTATATTGGTAAAACTAGATAGATCATTAATTGTTAGTCTTCCTTTTTAATAGCTAACTAAATTAAAATTGTAACTTATTTAAAAAAATATATATATATTTTTTCAAAGAAGAAAAAAATTATTTTAAAGTCTAGGATAAAGTATGAGGTGTGTAGGATGAATTACGAGTTGTGTAGGATAAATTTTAGTATGTGTAGGATAAATTTCAAAAACGTGTAGGATAAATTTTGATGTGTCTAGGCAAAAATTTTAGTGTGTAGGATGATAGTCTTTATGACTAATTAATTAGTAAAAAATAATAATAAATGAGATGAGAGAAAAACTATTTAATATTTTACAATTGTACCTTTTGTTCTTTTTCTTCCCAATTTAATTTTCTTCTCAAATGAACCTCCCCCTATATATATATATATATATATATATAGGGGAAGGTTCAAATGAAAACCACTAGTTATTGTGAAAACTCGAAAACTAATTAAAAACCACTAAAAAGGAGGGGGGAGACTTTTAATGAAGGAGGGGTAAAATTGGAAAAAAAATATATATAACTTTTCAAACATTTCCCATTTCTCCATACGTTATCATTTTAAAACAAAAATGGCACCATAAGATCACAAATTTTTGTATCTTTCATTCAAGTATATTCGAGCATATTTTTTATGACATAAAAAAAGATTTATGGTATCGTCTTGTTTTCAATACTATTATTATAGTAGTGCACATGTGCAATATAACATGTACTACAATTGCATTAAATGCTTAAAATTAGCTTTTTGAGTCTAGTTTAGCTTTTAGGGTTAGTTTTTTTGGAGGTTTAGGATTAGGATTAGCTTTTTGGGTGTGGGGGGGGAGGGGGGTTTAGGTTTTTGGGGGGTGGGGGGTGGGGGGGGGTGTTTAGGTTTTTGGGGGGTGGGGGTGGGGGGTTTAGGTTTTTGGGGGGTGTCGGTGGGGGTGGGTTAAGTGGTTTAGGCTTTCCGTATTAGTGTACTCTACACATGTGCAGTACAACCAAAAAAAATGTTTTTTTTTTTTTTTTTTTGAATTTTTTTTTTCATATATAAAAACCAGCGAAATTTATAAAAAAAAAATTGAAAAAAAAAATTTGTGTGTTTTTTAGGCTTTTTTTAGTTAGTTTTCGAGTTTTTACAATAAAAGTGGTTTTCATTTGAACCATCCCCTATATATATATATATATATCATGTTCTCTTTGAAGTTGTTCCATGAAGAAATCTCTTGGATAATACATGCCCGTCACAGGTAAAATACTCTTATATTCTTGTGGTTGATTTGTGCTACAAATTACAATAATTTATGTAATATATAGTTAGTTAATGATATTATACGTGTGATTATAATTTGGCTTATAATTCTACCAACAGGTTTAAAATCTATTCACTCTATAAGCAGCACACAAACACAATATTTGTTTTATTTTTACTATTTGCTTGACTACTTTGTTGGTAGCTTCATGTTGTTTGCTGAGGTGTAACTATGATGTTTCTCTGTTTAGTATAGCTAATAATTTTTTAATGATTTAATTCGTAGGTATAGCTAGAAGGTAAAGTTGTCTGATGCGTATCATGTTCCCGCCACGTATTATCGACTCAGCTGCAACGCGCTGGTTCCCCACTATATATTTAATGTATCCATATATTACTTAGCAAATTTGGTCCCCCTTACTAACTTACTATTCAATTTTAATTTGTTTTAATTGGTGCTCTAAAAGATATTTCCCAATCAATAAATAACACGTACCCACTACTTTTTATTTATTTTTTTTCTTTTTCTTTTTATCATAATTTTGAACCAAGCATATGAGTACAAGGTCTTTGATTTTTCATTTATATAAAACTGTATTTATAAATATTAAATTACTAAAGGACATTGTTGCTTATAGTTAAATTGCTTGAAAAATATATACATCAAAACACATATTAAATGTTTATACCTACTAACATTTTAATATACTTATTGGTTCAATAACCAAAAATTTATTATTAGTCTTCAAACTAATCCAATCATTAGATTTTTACGGGCACATCACAATTGGCTTACCTAAATTACGTATACAATTATGAGTCTAATCACAATTAGTTTATCTAAATTACATATATGATTATGAACCAGCTACAACACGCGGGTCTTTTATACTAGTACTTATTAGTATCAAAAAGAAAAAAAAGAAAAATACATTTACATTCTGTTATTACTTATTAGTATCAAAGTTGTTAACATCCAAATATCCTACTCAAATGTCATTATGTCAATAAAGTTACTACGATTATGCACAACCCAACATTTTTTCCATTAAAAACAAAACAAAAACGTGTTAATTTTTATAGGATCCTATTTCAGTTGGAGTTGGATAGTTTTATGAAGAGTAAACTTCCGTTTTGCCCCCTGTGGTTTGGTCGTTTAACGGTTTTGCCTTAATCCTTTAAAAATAGTCATTTTCCTCAAATAGTTTACTATGTTTTTTTCCCATTTTGCTCATTGCCTCTAACTCCATTAGAAATGTCTGTTAAATAGAAAAGTATTTTGGTAACTTGCCACATGAAAGTAAGGATATTTTGGTAATTTACCTATAAAGATATTGTAATTTATAATATATGCATACAAACACATCACATGCATACACACTCTCTCATCTCTCTCTTCTTAATCACCAGACACCACCACCAACATTCACCATCCCCACGTCCTCAACACCGCCAACAAGCACCACCACCACTGCCACTCCACCCCACATCGACCACCGATCACCGCCAACAACCCACACCATTACATCTTCGTCTGAAACCATAACCCCTAAATTTTTATCAAACCCTAGTCATGGATGTGGAGGTTTCATATTCAAAAGGGCGATAATGGTGGATACAAACATGTTCAATTGGATAAAGAAAAATCATAACCATGTGCACCCACAACAACCACCACCACTAGCTCACCCTCTTCACCAAACACCCATCCATTGGAATCAGGTTCTGAAACCTTCGTCGGAACCCTTCACCGAACACCCATCCATCGGAATCAGGTTCTAATACCTTCGTTAGAACCCTAGCTCCATCATCCATTAGATTAGAACTGTGTGATTTGGGGGTTTCGGACTTATGGTGATGATTAATATGTTCAGATCTGCCGTGCAACTATTGCGGCGGCTAGTGGTGGTGGTGTAGATAGGTTTCAGACTTGTGGTGATGATTTTTGTCAATTCGTTGTGATATCAGCCAAATCTGGTTCTCCTGCGTGTCAGATCCAAGCGAGGTGATGGTGGTGGCAGGTTGGTCGTGGTGGCGGGATGGTGGTGGTGGCCAGTTGCTTGTGGCTGACTAGTGGTGTTGGTTGGTTGGTTGGTTAGTAGAGAGAGAAAGGGGAGAAAGGGAATTGGTGCTGGGATGTATATATGGATGTTATATCATATGTATATTAATATATAGATATTAATAATTAAATAATCTTTTTATATTTAATATCAATAAATAAAAAGATAAAACAGATTTAACAAATTAATAATAAATATTAAGTATTTATATATAAAATTACTGAAATACCCTTACTTTCAACTGAAATGATTAACTGAGTTAGAGGCGGGGAGCAAAATGGGAAAAAAAACATAGTAAACTATTGGAGGGAAATGACTATTTTTAAAAGATTTGGGCAAAACCGTTAAAACGACCAAACCACATGAAGCAAAACGAAAGTTTACTCTTTTATGAATTAGCTCACCTTCATATTTTGTTTATATATGAAATCAATAATCGTACGAGTAAATTACATGTTTTATCCTTTATATTAATACATTTTTAAGGCAGTGTCATTTGACGCTAAAACTGATGAGTTTGTATTTAATGTTTAAAATTCTTGCATGTTACGTCCTTTGATTCTACCCTAGTAATTTTTTTGGTTAAATCTAGTCACTCAAGGATATTAAAGTCTTTTTACTCATTTATTTAATATTATTAAAAAATTAAACAAAATATTTTTAAATATTATTATTATTGTCTCTCTAGAACTCTCTCCCCCTCTCTACCACCAGTCTTCACCCATCACCACCATCAACCCACCACCCCACAGATCTGGAACTAACCCACCACCACCTCAGCCACCCGCCCGCCTGCCACCACCACCACAACTACCTGCCACGAAAGATCCCACCACAAACCACCTCCACCCCTTTCAATCCCAACACCACCGCTACTAACGCATCCCCAACACCACCTTTCCCCCTTCGAAATCAAACCCAACCAGCCTTCACCCACCATCAACCCACAACCACCCGCCACCCACCCACCTACACCAAAGATCCCACCACAAACCACCTCCATCGCCGCCCCTTTCAATCCTCATTTACAAACCGACCACCCATCTATTTGACCACCACCACCTCACCAAAACTCTAAATCTACCCGCCAGATCAAACCATATGTGACATCCGTTAATTATCCATATTTGTACCAGACCCTTTTTAATATCCGATTCTGAAGAGATATGGTCCCAAGTCCATGCACACATGGCAGGGACCATACCACTTTTATCCAGCATGGCGCCTACATCAGCAGAGCACATCCAGAAGCTTCTAGAAGCTTCTGGAAGAAATCGCAGGTGACACCAAAGATGCTTTCCCAGACAAAAATGACAACACGTGTCACCAGTAAATGGACGCCAGCTGGACCTGCAAGATCTTCCTAGGACAGGCCGACAACCACTGCTAGAATTCACCTAATTGGACGAATAGAGATGCGCCACGTCTTCCACTACTCTTGGAATGACAGAGGAGACCAATAGGATATTCCTCTCGGTCAGACAGCTAGCACTCGGTGACAGCTGGCAAGGCCCTCCTTCATCCTTTGGCTATAAGTAGAGGACTCCTCCTTCAGGTTTAACATTCTGCTCTCTCTCTATTTCACCTACAACACACACTATTCTCCTCAGAACAGTACTTATTCTCACGCTGGAGGATGGTCACAAGGAGAAACCCCCCCTATTCCCCTCCTTGTGGCGAGTCACCGGTGTTCTGTTTTGCAGGAATCCAGTAGTTAGCGAGTGGAGGAAGAGATTGAACCCTTATTCACGAGACGACCCAACTGGATAACCTAGTGTTAACCAGTGTTTCATCATTAGTGCCCACCGCATTTTTTGCAACCATTTTCATCTCTTCTCTCTTCAAAAACACTCTCTGAATGGCTGAACAAAACCCTTCTCTTCACGTAGACGGAGAGAGCTCTTCTTTTGTGCTGCCTACGGACACCGTTCACGTCCAATGGCACCAAAGGAACGGAACCGTCAGAGAAGAACCAATGAATAATGAAAGTCCTGATTTCTTTGGAAGTTCTTCCAGAGTTATCAACCAAACCACACCTGGAGCTATCAACTAAACAGCCCCTGGAGTCACCAACCAGACAACTCCTGGAGTTCAAACGCCAAACCATGGTGCAGGTCCCTCAGCACCATCGGCTCAGGCTCAGCTAAACTTCTCAGCTTTATTAGGGCTACCTGAAGGAGAAACTCTGGCCTCCTTGTACGCCAAACAGACAGCATCACTAAACATGGTCTATGTGACAACCCTCATAATTACAGGTGTTCGACAATTAATTAATATTAAATTTGTGCTTAATAACTGTGCTTGATTACAACTGATGACTTAAACTGCTTTATGATTTCTGCATCATACATACATGTGCATCACATTTCATACCGTCACACCATTTATTACATACAACTTTAAGTGACATACATGATGCACAAAGCACAGTAAGCACAGTTAACGGATAGAATGGGAATATGCTGATAGGGTTCAGTACCTAGACAGACAGTGTTTTGAGACCCAGTATGGGCCAGGGACAAGGTACTACACTAGTATGGTGTGTAGGGAAGTAAGGACCATATAACTGCGTCACTAGGTGATAGTTTGAGTGCCGGAAAGTGCCTAAAACTCACTTTAAGTGCATAATTCTGCATTTTTCAGCAAAATTCAGCTTTTTAACATACTAGTTTTATGCAGAAAATTGACTAAATGGTCCTGAATGCTTTCCTAAGTGTTGGGAATTAATTGCGTCACAAAAAGTTACATAAAAGACACTATACGGTATAACTTAGCACTTTAACGAACCGGTATCTAACCGAACAACCAGACATTACCCGGGACACCAAAATTTTGCCAGAAACATTGTTTTATTATTTTTGAATTAGTTATGGTCTCCGAATACCCCAACACATTATATAATGTGTCATACACATATAACACTAGATTTTTACACTTAACATCCTAATCATTTACCTACTTACCATCAAAGTTGCAAATTACCCCCCCCCCCATCATAATTTACGGCCCCAAGTGGGGGACCCCACCACTAGATTTCATCTCAATATTATATTAGATAACTTGCTTGATTGAGTAGCCATGATATTGTAAGAGAAGATTATAAGTATGGAGGCCAAGATCACAAGATCATTCCATATCTCACAAGTTCACTCCACTCCCTCAACCTCTCTCTCTCCCTCTCGGCCTTGTTTGTGCCGCCACCACCACCACCATACAACCACCATATTCATCCATCACTCATTCCATTTTAAACCCATTTCAAAATACTAGAAGGTGATACATGGAGCTTGGTGTTTAAAGAACTTGAAGAACCTTCATCCATTGCTTTTATTATCCATTTTTCATCATCTTTTTCTAGTGATCTTCCCTAGCCTTTGAGCTAGTTGTAAGCTTCTTACTACTAATTTTTACTTCTCTTTTTGTTGGTTAAAAAGATGTACATTGTTATGAAGCACAAAAACACTAAAAGACTTAAACAAGAATCATGAACATGAAACTTAAAGATGATGAAATCTTGTTAAAATAATGTTGATTAAAGCATGCATGGCACTTGATTGTTGATTTCTTGGTAATATGATGTTGATCATCATACGGAACTTCTTAAAGTATGATTAAAAACACGGTTTAACAAGTTAGAAGGTGATTATGGGTTTACATGAAATAATCATCCTCTTGATCAAACATGAACTTGAAAGTGAAATGATTTTCTTGTAAAGTGACAAACCAAGTGAACTAGTAAACTTGTAAATCCAAGATTTGTGAATGATTTTTCTAAAAGAAACCAAGTTAAAAAGATGATTCTTTAAGGATCATGGTTTTTATTAAACTTACACTATTTTTAGTGGAAAGACAAATAAATAAACCCTAGAGAAACAAGAAAATGCTATGGATAAGAAGTAAACACACTTTGGAGGCTAACTAAACCCACTAAACACTTTACCAAGTTACTACGCGTTTTTATGAAAAAGCAAGTACATGTTACTATGTAAAGTGTATTGTTTTTACACTTGGTAAGTGTAAAATGATTAGTGAATCATTGTTGATTGTTGGGTTGATTTTTGAAAAGAAAATGGTATCCTCATATAGCATGGACACCTCCGTTTTTAGGGGAAACTATGGCGAAATTTTCTAAAAATATAAACACTTAGAAATTATTTTCTAGACAAGTGTTTACTAGTGTACTTTAAACTACGTTTTTCAAATATAAACCTCGCCATAATTTTTGTAACAAAATACAAAGTATCGGAGGTTGGTTTTGTACATGAAAATGGTTAAATATATATTTAGAATATATATTTTAAACTAAGACACTTGTGTGAATATTTGTTTATTTTGTGGAATGGTTATATTATTCTAGGGTAAAATAATATAGCTTAACAAATACCATGGGAATTACAACTCCAAAATAATACCAAAAATTACAAGGAATAAATATTTAAGTTACACACTTGTTATTATGGAACCAAACGCTAAAATGTAACTTATGAAATATTCCGGAAAATACTTTTACAAATATATTTTTGGTAAATATTGTTTTGGATACAAGAAGTGAAAATATATATTATTTTTGGGAAAAAGGTATATATTTTGGAATACATTATTTTTGACAAATAAGTTATATATATTTTCTAAGTGGGACTTAAAAATATATTATTTTGGAACTACAAAATACATGTATAAATACCCCCATCCTTGGGAAGGAAATACGGAGTTAATATACTTGAGAAGTATTAATACGAAATATTGATTAAACAATTATTCCAGAACTAAATATAATTTAAAGTTAAAATAATTATTATTTTAACAAATAATTATAACTTGGAATAACATAAGAACGCAACTCAAAAAGTTAAACTCTACGCCAAGGCACAACCCGTTCGTCTAATAGACGTTAGTACACTGTAGGTAGTCGTGATTAGCTGCGGAGATTTGAGTTGCCGGTACAAGAAGCACTACTGTGAGTTCATCTCCCCCTTTTCTTTAAACTGTTTTGTTTATTAACTTCGGGGGTGAAATACATGTTACAAAGGGATACTTACAATACTATTGGTATGATTAGCATAGGAAAGAACCATAGATCATGTGATAGGGTAGGCGGATACTTGGGACCATTAATCCTCGTATCAGGATCGAGGGGCATGAGTGATAGATCTATTTGGGTGTAGCGAGCCCACACCCATGAGGCCGGGGCGGCCCATAGAGGTGACTATGTCTTCCAGCCGGAAGCCTGGTACAACTTTGCTAGGTTTGAGTCTTCCTACACCGTCACACATATCAGTGGCCTTGCAAACCATTGGTGATCTTTTCCTTGTTTGCAATCATACCGGGACATTCATACATACATTGTTTACAAAGGTTTATACATACTCACATACACATGAACTCGCTCAACTTTTGTTGATTTTTCAAACTACATGTATTTCAGGAAACTAGTGGATCTGGAAAGGGTATGCATGTGTCGTCAGCTGCGTTTGAATAACAGATGTCATCCGGGGGTTGTTGAGTTTAGGGGGTGTATCCCTTTCCTGGACGGGATACATAATTCTAAACTCGGATTTTTATTTAAGTACTTTCGTTGAGTATTTATGAACTCATTTGAACACATCATGGTTTGTAACTTATTTTGGTATCGATGCTTTCAAGACAAGTATGTTATGGTTTTCTAAACTTTAATTAATGGATGAACATCTCGTATTTTTTTCTCATATAGCATTGTTATGATTGATTGCTATGGTATTAAGAAGTCACACCAAATAACCTCGCTTCCGCAAAAGTCAGGGTGTAACAGCTTGGTATCAGAGCCTCGATCATAGCGAACTAGGATTCTTTCTCGAGTCTA
Organism: Helianthus tuberosus; assembly: GCA_030545235.1. Lineage (NCBI taxonomy): Eukaryota > Viridiplantae > Streptophyta > Magnoliopsida > Asterales > Asteraceae > Helianthus > Helianthus tuberosus. The sequence goes on from CM060382.1 coordinate 129,792,604, forward strand.
GACTATGATCACTAGGGCTCTCACGAAAATGTTTTCAAACATTTTTACATTGCATACACAAAACGTCCATATCCAGGGAACAAACATTTTTACAAACAAAAGACACAAATACACATTTCAAAACTTATATTTATAATTCAGTCTTAGAGGATGGGGATGGTTTAGTCTTAGAGACTGAGGGAGGTTCAGTCTTAGAGACTGAGGGAGGTCAGTCTTAGAGACTGGGGAAATTTAGTCTTAGAGACTGGGAAAGTTTGGTCTTAGAGACCAGGGAGTTAGTCTTAGAGACTGGGAGGTTTGGTCTTAGAGACCTGGGAGTTAGTCTTAGAGACTGGGAGGTTTGGTCTTAGAGACCAGGGAGTTAGTCTTAGAGACTGGGAGGTTTGGTCTTAGAGACCAGGGAGTTAGTCTGAGAGACTAGGGAGTTCAGTCTGAGAGACTGGGTGGGATAGTCTGGGAAGACTAGGATGCATACATGATTACATTGCTATTTGCTTACATGCTTATCTGATATATGTGCATATGTTGTGGTTGTGTTACAGACACCATGTCATCTTCCTCCGAGAGTGGAGTGTTAGACACTATAGACCCGATAGCCAAAGTATCAGACGACGAGATCCTTCCAGAGGACGAGGTTTTCACTTCAGATACCACGAGCAGTGACGACGATGACTTTCAGCCCTTCGCCTTACCGGATTTTGGGGATGATTTACCTTTAGCTGATGGTTTTCTTGACGGGGGATCTACCTCCTGCTCAGATCCCTGCACCTATTCCTCTAGCAGCTTTTCCTGTTGAGGATCTACCTCTTGACGATATGTTAGACGATGACGTCGATCTCTTCATCGAGGGTCCCCCCTGAGAATGACCAGATGGCGGGGCTCCGATTGATGACGATGTCGCTATTCCACTTGCTGATATTCTGGTTGATGACCTTGTTGTCCCTGTTGATGATATTCCTATTGCCGATGCCATTGTTTTGCCACCTGTCGAGGTTCCTGTTTTATCTGACCCGTCTGGTCCCGACTCGTTTGAGTCAGTGTCATCTTCTACTCTTCATGCACTGGGATTACAGTGGTATCCCACAGACACTGAGTCCGACACTACTATGTCTGAAGCGCCCGTTCCGCAGGTTGGTTTTGGGTTCATCCCTAACTTTTCACACGACGATGATCAGGATGTCGAGTTTGAGGGTGAGTTTGACCCTATTTTTTCACACGATCATGATCCAGACCATGAGATGGAGTTTATCCCTGAGGAGCAGCCTGTTGAGGCCCCTGTTATCCCTGATGATCAGCTTCCTGAGATACCCGCTGATCATGAGCTTGCTCCCGCCGACCCAGAGCCTGAGATAGCGCCAGAGCCCGTTCTTGCTCACGACCTTCCACCTGTGCACGACCCTATCCCTGTTGAGGTTCCAGTTATTGCACCACCCTTACCCGACCCAGTCCCTGTGATTGTTGACCGTGCACCATTTGCTACCCACGTGGATCCTAGATATGCTCACACCCGTAATGGGTGGATTGAGGATGATGACGGCTATCCTCCTTTTGTCAGACCAGTTACTCCCCCTTTTGCACCTGTTCAAGCACCCGTTGATGACACACAGTTTCATCTGCACATGTCAGATACTCACTGCACAGACCTACCAGTTACATTTCTTCAGGACATTCCTCCTCCCCGTCCAGGGGAAGGACCTTCAGGTCAGCAGCACACTCACATACCTTTTGTGTCAGGAGCCGATCAGTTCACGCCACAGTTTCCACATGCTGCTTTTTCTTCTGCACCCAGGGGCGAGCCATTTATGTGGTCTTCGCCCAACGTCTTGCCTTTGTCTGATCCATATCATCCCTTCCATGTTGGATACTCTACGGATGATATACTTTTGTCACTACAGTTACAGCAGGATATGCTGAGTCGTCGAGTTGCGGAGATAGAAAGGATCCATCGTCCTCCACCTGGTACTGGTCCGCCACAGTTTGCTTTTCCACCTGCTCCATTATTTCCTTATCCGGATTTTGATATCCGTTTTCTCACGATGGAGCAGCAGATTGCTTATTTGTTGCAGCTGGTTCATACGCTCGAGGAGGAGTTAGCACGTATGCGCCGTTTGTTTTCATTCCTCCTCCTCCCCCACCATCAGCTTAGGGGTTTTTGGTTTGATGCAGATGTCATGCTTTTGATAAGAGTACAACGATTGAGCCTGATTGCGTAGCATTTTGAAGACCACATGATGACTTATGACTTTTGGTTGTTGTAGATTGTTAGACGATTCAGACAAGGGTGATGTGACCCTTAGTCTCTTTTGATGTACGATACAATTATGAAACTTGTAAACTGTATTTGTGGTCTCGTTATATGATAGCTCAATCGTAGCGTTCTCATTACATGCGTTGTTGGATTATTGGTTTTGTGTTATGACATGGGATGTTATGTATTATTGTGTTGATGAATGTTATTACATGCGCGTGTTACGTACTCACTATACTTATTATGGCCTGACCTATACAATCTTCTTATAGAAGATTGTAGGATCGTGAGACGATCAAAACGAGTCTATCAGAAGAGTTCTCGGTCTAATCAGAGGCGGAATTCATTGATTAGACTTTGTAACAGCTTGATTCATACTTAATTGTCTTGTATATTGATTATAACACGTTTACAGATCAGTAGACACGTCGGCAGCACTTCGGTACCGGAATCATGAACATTACAAATGACTTGACATGAAGGGTATTTATAGAAGATGTAATTTCGCATGGAAATAACACTTGCTATTTCGTGCGAAATAGCTAGATGTCATTTCATGCGAAATTAATTTTTTCACACACAAACCCTAGATTTCTCGAACTACGTGCCCTGATCTAACAATTTTGTTACAATACTCGATACAAGATGAAGTCGACAGACGTAATGCACCAACAGACTCCCCCTCAGATGTTGACGAGTCTTCAGTGTCGAGTCTTCACAATCTTCAGCCTTGATCAGTCTTCGGGCTTCTTCCAAAATATCTGACAGGGTAAGCATCCTCAATCTTCTCTTCACATTCTCTTGATCAGATCTCTTGATTCCTTAAGTTCATCAGCATCAGACTCCCCCTTAAAGATTGCTTGGGATCGTAGTCTGGCTTTCACAGGTTCTGGAATCGCAATCTGGCTCTCTCATAGCCACAACCTGCACATTCTCTATCTCAAAGTAAAATTTGACAAATTTAAACTTTCTACTTACAACTTGTATAATTAAATTCAACACATTATCTAGTAATAATATGACATTTCACAAATTATCTTAACCACTTGTATATGACACATTCAAATTTGGTTTCAACTGAATGAACCATTTAATCATTTCAATAACATTTTTCATTCCAAACAAATTTTCCCAACCCTGTTGTTCATCATGTTTAGCACTCATAATTTTGAAAATCAGCTTTTCAACATCAGTTGTCTAAAATCTTTTTGAATTTTTCAAAATTTATGCTAAAACACTCCGAAAATCTTTTTGAATTTTTTATTTTTTTAACAGAAAGCTGTAAAGAAATATTTACAGACAATATTTTTGAGAGTTTGTGTAAGAGGATCATATCAGTTTATAAGACAAATCACCAACACCGTTAAGCTTTAAACATTTTAAGTTTTAAACGATTCACTTAGATTGTCAGTATACTGATCCACTTAAATTTTCACACAAAGTTCAACTGTTTCAAGATACGAGATTAATATTTTAGAGCCTTAAACTTATTCGCGTGTCCCACATCAGAATATACTCCCGTATCCAGATCCCAATATTCAGTCTTACAGGTGAGTATACCTAGATGATATCTGTAAAGGGTTAAATGCGAGGGCCATGAGAGCTCAGGCTATTGCTTCCGCAAAATCAGAGAGATGATGGCTTCGACTTTTGGTGTGTTCCCTTTAGAGAATCTTTTCTTCAACAGCACATGATTAGCATTTTTCAATGTTTCATCATTTTTTATGCTGAGGGTGGTGCTATATTTCAAGTAAGCGAAAAGTATTATACGGGGACTAGGCCATTGCTTCCGCAAAATCAGAAGTCCCGGGATAATACCCCAGATATAACTAAGCATAAAGACCTAGTATCTCAGAAAAAGGGACCTTTCAAACAAGATTTCGGGGGTTACCCATATATCCGAGAGATGTTCCCCACGAGATAAGCAAGTTTGAAATTTAGGTTTATATCTCGACACAATCTACTAAATGTGCAAAAACCTACTGGCACATCATCAGTGAGACCGTTTATCACATTTTTCTTTCCAATTCTTTAGCATGTTGTGATTGTTCACTGATGTACTATCATTTCCTCTTTTTTCAACAAAACTCATTTTTGATTTTATCATGTTTTTTACTTTTTCAAATTTTCTAATGTTTTTGGATTTTCCAAAATTTCTTACTCCCCCTAAAATTCAAAATCATTTTAAAGGAAATTTGAAAACAAACTGTACAAATAAAGTGACAACTGATTTTCGAGCTTCAATTCGCCATCCTCTTGGCATAAACAATCAGAACTCCCCCTGAAAACAAACTATTTTCCCATTATGATTTCAAAACACTTAAGTTTGTTTTAATCAAATGGTTTTTCCAGAAAATAAGTTTTGTTGATTTTACTACTTGTAAGATCGGGGATTGATCATATTGTTTTTTCAAACCATTTGAATGATAGTTAAATCAAGTTCAACTTAATGACCTTGATTTACCACTTGTAAGTACAATCATCAACCACTTGTAGGTTTACCTATTAACCTTACCACTTGTAGAAAAAAATGCCGATTCCTACTCCACACTTACCAACCTGGGAGTTCCGGCAATTCCACAACCTGTAGAATTTTAACAATTTTTTAAATGTTTCACAAAAACAATTTTTCAAGAATGATGCCGATTCATGCTCCACGATTACCCACTTGGGAGCTCCGGCAAGTCAGGATTTCAAGTAGAAAATGCTGTCACCCAAGCCTGACCAGCCTTGGGTGATTTTAATTCAACCTTATCCCAACCTCCTTTCGATCTATAAAAATCTTTTGCACTTTTCACTTTCCCATCTACCATCTTCCCAAATATATGTTGACTTTCCCATTGAAAGTCTTTTCAGCGTCAAATTCTCCTTTACCAGGGAAGAATTGATCTGAAATTTCAATCTTTCCTATTTTTAACTTCAATTTTTCTTTTGACAATGGCGGAAAGTTTTCATCGTTCAACTCTGGAACAGAATTCTCATTCTTTTTCTCAACAAATGACTCCTCTGATTTTATGGAATCAGATTCATTGTCAGAACTTGAATCAGATTTTACAACCCATCTTTGTTTGTTTTCATCGACTTTTCTTTTGTAAAAACATTTTGAAGTTTCACCAACTTCAAAAGTCGATTTATCAATCATTTTGAATTTTTCTTTTGATTGTTCTGATTTATCAACACATTTCCTTCTCACTTCAGAGTTAGAAGAAACTCCCTATTTTGAATAAGTGGACTCGTAACAATTCCAAGCAATGTGTCCAGCTTTTTGACATTTAAAACAGATTCTTCTGTCAACTCTCGGAACAAATTTCTTTATATTCTTCTTTCTTTCAGCAAGAAACTCTTTGTTTGACTGTCTCCAGAATGGTTTCTTCTGCTCTTCTTCAGAACTTCCCCCTGCAACAAATTTTGTTTTTAGTTTATAATTTTTCTCATTTTTATGATTTTCCGAGGAAATGAAACCTAAACCCTGCTTTTAGAAATTACCGTTATGGTTTGGTTTCTTTCGATAACCTGAACCAGAACTGTAACCCTTTTTCTTTTTCAATCTCTGTTGAACTCTTGAAGTGTACCTTTTAGATTTTTCATGAAGATTTAAATCTTTTATTTCAGAAATATTAATTTCTGTTAATTTGAAAACTTGTTTGATCATTTCAGTTTTGACACTTCTTATTGGAAATTCCTCATCAGAATATAATTTGTCTGAATCATTCAAAGTATAAGCCACTTTGATTGGTTCATCATTCAAACTAGATTTTGATAACATGAATTCTTTATTGTAAACCCGTTTAACCGGTGAACTCAGACTCTTTTCTGATGAACTCGAACTTTCAGATTTAGACTCCGACTTTGACTCTTCATCCATATCCAACACCTGATCGACCACTTTCTTTAACAACTCAGACTCATGATCAGTGTCAGACGCTGTGAATGTAACATCAATATTGTCTGGTTGCTCATCAATGGTTTCAGACTTTAACTTTATGTTGATAGCCTTATTTAAACGTTCCTCATTTGGCTTTCTTGGAGAATAACTATTCCAAATCGGGGGCGGACACTTGTTATATTTGACACTTTGTTTCTTACCAGTATCCATATCTTCTGTCTTTTTATCTTGAAACGCTTCAAGACCTGCAACAGTAGGATAAACTCGATCAATCAAATAATCACAAGTTGTATAACTCAACAACAAACGTTTAATTCTTTCACTCTCAATCTTTTCAAGTTCCAAATCCTGTTTTAGCTTTGCACAGTCTTCAATATACTCATTGATGACTTTCTGCTTTGTCATAAAAGTGGAACTCATCATTGTCATAGCAGCATCAACTTCTGAATTTGTCTTTTTCAGACCATCCACTGTTCTGTTCAGCACATCATATGATTCTTTTACATACTTCACATCAGACAACAAATTCTCTTTCAGCTCTTCCAGTTCACGAATCTTCTTGTCTTTCACCTCACAATGTTTGCAGGACTCCAAACATTTCAGAAAAGGTTTAATGACCTCAACTATCTTTTCAACCTCGACAATCTTCTCAACTTCAACAATTTTTTCTACCTAGACGATTTTCTCAACTTCGACGAGTTTTTCAACTTCGACTATTTATTTGACCTCAACAATTTTCTCCACCACTTTCTCCACTTCAACGAATTTTTCTATCACCTTTTCAATTACTGGTTCAACATTTTCTTCTTCAGCTTCCATCTTTGCCTTTTCATCAACTATTCTTCTTACTTCCAGTTCTTTCTTCAATCTGGCAATCTTCTTCTCATTCAGCATCTCAACTTTATCTGCAAAAAACAAATTAAAACTATCAGGATCTAGACCTTTTCTAGCTTTATTAATGTATTCTTCTTCATCATCAGTATCTACATCACTTCCAAAATCTGGAAAAATCGGTATTCTTTTCGGACTAGATTTGACTTCATCTTCTTCCAGAATTCTAGAAACAAGACCTGAACCAGGTGGAATGTATTTATCCCAGCTAAATCCCTCTGCAACCTTTTCATCATCTTGGTCAATTATACCATAACAAGCTCTTTTCTCTTTTTCTTCAATGGCACGTGCATGTGCAGTTTGTGGTTGTTGAGAAATCTGATGAAAATTTGATTTTTGATAATAATTGTTTTTTCCAGACTGATCTTGTCTTCCATTTGCTTCTTTGTTTTTGCACTCACGCTTAAAATGACCTTTTTCTCGACAACGAAAACATGTAACCTTTGATTTGTCAAACCCTATAAGAGATTTAGACAATTCATTAAAGTCATCTCTTCCAGTGATTTGTTGAAACTTTTCTGCCCTTCTAACCGCATTGGCTAAACACCACTTTACATCCATCAACTCAAGTTCCTCGGCATTAATCTGGTCATAATCCTCTTTGGTAAGCATCGGATTTCCAATTTTGCCAGCAATCAAGCTTTCATATGATTCCAACATAGCAACGAGTGATGCCATGTGTTGCTTAGCTATTTCTATAGAAAGATTTTGACCATTTTGAATGTTCAAGGTAAAATTGCACTGCAGGTTTATAGAATTCTGTCGTTGAGGACTTGTTGTTGTAAAATTTGGATCAAAGCTTGAATACGAAGACGAAGGTCCACCACTTTGAGTCACAGTACTTCCCTTTGTTCCAGAAGAACTATCAGCACTGAAACCAGTTTGAATCTTTGGACTTGGAGTAGCTTCAAATTTGTTTCCTCTGTAGTATAAACTGACATCTTGTTGAGCATTTGGATTAGTCATGATTGCCGTTTTCTGGATATCCAACTCATGCTCTTCATTTTTCTGAATAAACTATGCCAGATTCATATTTTCAGATTTTCTCATGTGTTTTAGGATCAACAAATAAGTTCCCCATTTCTGCTGTGGTAATGCATCGGCTAGTTTATCAACCCATTCATCGTCGTCTTTCTTTATGTCCAATCTTCCCATTTCTAAAACCAGATGACAATATCTATCAATGGTCATTTTTGTTGTTTCATTTTCAAAAGCTACAAACATATCGAATGATTTCTTCAGTAAAGCCTTTTTGTTCTTGATCATATCTGCACTTCCTTTAAACTTTTGAATTAATGCTGTCCAAATTGATCTAGCAGTACCCTCATGTTGGAGCAAAACAAAAATATCTTCTTTAACTGTTTGTTGAAGAATACTGATCATCATTTTTTCACTTGTATATTTCAATTTTTCAACCTCTGAAAAGTCACAAAAAGCTTTTTCAAGCCCACATTCATTTTTCGGTTTCTCGTAATCTTTCTCTAATGAACACCATGCGTCAAACTTATAAGCTTGCACCCAGTTTTCAAACCGATTTTGCCATCCTCTAAATCTTCAATATGCATAAGCTTCGGCGGTTTTTGATAAGTTCCTGTCTCATTTTCACTGTAAAGAGTTTCAGCAGCTGTAACAGGAGCAACTGGTGTAGCAAACGCATTGTAAAATTCCTTTTCCATGATTCAGTAATCTGTATCACAAAATCAACAAAGTTCAAACAACAATGAAAGTTTACGCAAACTGAAAATTCAAACGAAATCACACACTGATACGAAATCAGTTTGATGCGAAATAAGAACTTTTCAAACGAAATACGCTTTCACACCAAATACCAATTTCAAACGAAATGAGTTTTGGTGCGAAATAAACAATTTCACATGAAATACAACTTTTGGTGCAAAATAACCTCTTTCAAGAGAAATCAATTTTCACACGAAATACAGTTTTCAAACGGAATTGCTATTTCGTGCGAAAATAGTCAAGCGAAATTACAACTTGGTGCGAAATTGCCTATTTCAAACGAAATTAGGTAATTTCGTGTGAAATCAAGGGGTTAATTTTGCATGAAATGAGTTTCACACAGGTAATTCCGTACAAAATAGTACTGACGTCACTTAATCCGAAACCATTTTCAAGCGAAATTATCAATTTTATCACTTTTTGATCGAATTTAAGTCCAATTCTTTCAAGGATTCATTAAAACACTGTTTCGCATGTTATGTATGAACTTCAATCCATTTTGACCGTAAAAACTTGTTTAATTTTGAAAAGAAGGTGTAGAAGTCAGAAATTATGGCTGTTTTGGCAAGAACTCTTCCTCCTGAGCTCTGATACCACTTGTAGGATTGTGAGACGATCAAACCGAGTCTATCAGAAGAGTTCTCGGTCTAATCAGAGGCGGAATTCATTGATTAGACTTTATAACAGCTTGATTCACACTTAATTGTCTTGTATATTGATTATAACACGTTTACAGATCAGTAGACACGTCGGCAGCACTTCGGTACCGAAATCATGAACGTTACAAATGACTTGACATGAAGGGTATTTATAGAAGATGTAATTTCACATGGAATCGAAATAGCAGGTTGCTATTTCGTGCGAAATAGCTAGATGTCATTTCATGCGAAATTAACATTTTCACACACAAACCCTCGATTTCTCAAACTACGTGCCCTGATCTAACAATTCTATTACAAGACTCGATACAAGACGAAGTCGACAGACGTAATGCACCAACAAAGATGCCTCCTCGAAGGGAAAATCGGCTGCCCACTACTGAGGCCGAATTGCAAGCAAGAATCTCGCAAGCAATAGCAGATCATGAGGCCTCACGCGCCGAGACTAGCGGAGGTTCCTCAAGGAACAACCAACCACATGGTAATGTTTAAGTCGTTTGAGACACATTACGTTAGATTTGGACATTCCATGTGCAATTTCTAATACTTCCTGTGAATGACGTTACTTGTACATGCTGTACTTTTAAGCAATTTCTAGATTGTAAACCGCTGAATTTTAACGGCACCGGGGGTGCTGTGGGTTTTGTTCGATGGGCAGAAAAGACCGCTTCGGTATTAAGGATGAGCAAATGCGCACCAGATCAGCAAGTTACCTACATCTCCGGTCTGTTCATAGATGGAGCGCTCTCGTGGTGGAATCTCCAAGTCCAAACACTGGGAGAGGCAGCGGCTTACGCATTGACTTGGAATGAGCTGAAAGATCTCATGCGTAAAAAGTACTGCTCCAGGGCTGAGATCCAGAAATTAGAAACCGAATTCTGGAACCTCAAGATGGACGGCCCAAAGATCGCCGAGTATGTGCAAAGATTCCACGATCTGTCTCACGTGGTACCATACATGGTTACACCGGAATTCAAACGCATGGAGCGTTTCATCTGGGGGTTGGCACCTCAGATTATGAGTATGGTAACATCTTCAAAGCCCGCAACAATTACTGAGGCTATCGACCTGAGCGTGTCCCTGACTGAAGAAGCTATCAGGTTGAACAAGTTTTCGACCTCTGATCAGAAAAAGAAAAAAACCCACGTTGAATCTTCCGGTGAAAACAAAAGAAAGTTCTCCAACTTTAAAAAGGGTACCAGCAGCTCGAACAAAAGGGATGAGACAAGCGCACCGGCCAAGGCCAAAGGAAAGGGGTATATGGGCACCTTGCCCAAGTGTAATGCGTGTCAGTTGCATCACGAGGGACGATGCCGAACTGGAAAATGTGAATCTTGTGGAAGAGTTGGGCACTCGAAAGAAACATGCTGGGTTGGTACTGGCCGTGGTGGTCAAAGGGGTTTTGGCAACAACAATCGTGGTGGTAATGGATATGGAAACCGCCCGCAAGGAAATAATGGAGGCAATGGTAATCGTGGGAATGTTGGGAACCAAGCTGGGAACCGGGGAGCAAACAATGCTCAAGGTGGTAATGGGAATGGTCGAGGACCAGGGTGTTTTAATTGTGGAGACATGGGGCATTTCAAGAGAGAATACCCGAAACTCAATCAAGCATAAGGCAGAGTCTTTAACATCGGTGCGAGGGAAGCACGCCAGAATCCCAATGTAGTCACTGGTACGTTCCCTATCAACCAACGTTATGCATCTGTATTATTTGATACCGAAGCCGATTATAGTTTTGTATCGCTAGAATTTAAGAATATGCTTGGGTTAACTGCTAGTAAGTTAGACATTCCGTACTCAATTGAACTGGCTAATGGAAAGCTAGTTAAAACGAATGAAGTCATCAGAGGATGCGTGATAGAACTAGGAGAACGCGAGTTTACACTGGATCTACTGCCAGTCGAGTTGGGAAGCTTCGACGTGGTAGTAGGGATGGATTGGTTGTCCAGCAATAGAGCTGAAATTGTATGTCACGAGAAGACCATTCGCATTCCAATGGCGGATGGAGAAACGATTGTGGTACATGGAGAGAAGCGCGATACGCCACTGAGGATCATTAGCTGTTTGAATGAAATCTAGGAAATGTTTGAAGAAGGGATGTGTTGCCTTCTTGGCAAACATCATGGATAAGGAAGCCGCTGAGCCGAGACTAGAAGATATTCCAGTCGTGAAGGAGTATCCTGAAGTCTTTCCAGAAGACTTTCCAGGATTGCCACCACAAAGACAAGTCGAATTTCACATTGACTTAGTTCTAGGCGTCGCGCCTGTAGCTAAGGCACCCTATCGACTTGCACCTTCAGAGATGCAAGAGCTGTCAACGCAACTTCAGGAGCTATTAGATAAAGGATTTATCAGGCCAAGCTTCTCGCCTTAGGGAGCTCCAGTTTTGTTCGTCAAGAAGAAAGATGGTAGTTTCCGTATGTGTATCGACTACCGCGAGCTTAACAAGTTGACAATCAAGAATAGATTTCCTTTGCCAAGGATCGATGACCCGTTCGATCAACTGCAAGGTTCGAGTTTTTACTCGAAGATCGACCTACAATCAGGTTATCACCAGTTGAGGATACAAGAGGAAAGTATTCCAAAGACGACCTTCAGAACTCGATATGGACATTACGAGTTCCTGGTTATGCCATTCGGGTTGACAAACGCGCCAGCCGTGTTTATGGACTTGATGAACAGAGTCTGCAAGTCGTACCTCGATAAGTTTGTGATCGTGTTTATTGATGACATTTTGATCTACTCGAAGACTAAAGAAGAACATGAGCAACACTTAAGAGCTATTTTAGAGCTGCTTAAAAAGGAGAAGTTATACGCGAAATTCTCGAAGTGCGAGTTCTGGTTACGCGAAGTCCAGTTTCTTGGTCATGTAGTTAATGGAAATGGAATCCATGTGGATCCTACAAAGATTGAAGCAATCAAGAATTGGGAGACTCCAAAAACGCCAACCGAGATTCGACAGTTCCTAGGTTTGGCTGGTTACTACCGCAGATTCATTGAGGATTTCTCGAAAATCGCTCAACCTTTGACTTCCCTCATGCAGAAAGACAAGAAATACGAATGGGGAGACAAGCAAGAAGAAGCTTTCCAGTTGTTGAAAAACAAGCTTTGTGACGCGCCAATCTTATCTCTACCCGAAGGCACTGACGACTTCGTGGTATATTGCGACGCCTCGCGTCAAGGTTTAGGCTGCGTGCTGATGCAGTGACAAAAAGTTATAGCCTATGCTTAGCGCCAGCTGAAGGTTCACGAGAAAAACTACACCACGCATGACTTGGAGTTAGGCGCAGTGGTGTTTGCATTAAAGATCTGGCGACATTACTTGTATGGCACGCGATGCACCATCTTTACTGATCACAAGAGCCTGCAGCATATCTTCGATCAAAAAGAGCTTAACATGAGATAAAGACGCTGGGTTGAATTATTGAATGACTATGATTGTGAGATCAAGTATCACCCAGGGAAGGCGAATGTAGTCGTCAATGCCTTAAGTCGAAAAGAAAGAATCAAGCCCATAAGGGTTAGGGCTTTGGAAATGATTGTTCAGACAGACCTCACGTTGCGCATTCGTGTTGCGCAGTGGGAAGCTCTTAAAAGGGAGAATCTTGAGAATGAATATCTCCGGGGAATGGAGAAGCAATTGGTACCAAAGGAGGATGGAACATTGTGTTTCTTGGGAAGAATTTGGGTTCCTTTCTTTGGTGGTCTGTGAGACGTTATTTTTGATGAGGCTCACAAGTCACAGTACTCGATCCATCCAGGATCGGATAAAATGTACCAAGATCTAAAGGATTTCTATTGGTGGCCAAGGATGAAAGGCGACGTTGCGATATATGTTGGCAAATGTTTGACTTGCGCCAAGGTAAAGGCCGAATATCAGAAGCCTTCAGGCCTTCTGCAACAACCCGAAATACCCATGTGGAAATGGGAGCAAATTTCAATGGACTTCATAACGAAATTGCCAAGGACACCCAGAGGTCACGATACCATTTGGGTAATCGTGGACCGTCTGACCAAGTCTGCACACTTTTTGCCAATCAAGGAGAAAGACAACACAAGCAAGCTTGCTGAGCTGTACCTGAGAGAGATTGTTGCACGGCACGGAGTGCCTCTTTCAATTATCTTTGATAGAGATGGAAGATTCGTATCGAGGATTTGGCAATCCTTCCAAGAAGCTTTTGGTTCTCAGTTGAATCTGAGCACTGCCTTTCACCCGCAGACAAACGGACAGAGCGAACAAACGATTCAGACGTTGGAAGACATGCTGCGAGCTTACGTAATGGATTTAGGTGGAAGTTGGGACACTAACCTACCATTGGTCGAATTTTCATACAACAACAGTTATCATGCAGGCATTCAGGCCGCACCGTTCGAAGCTCTCTATGGACGCAAGTGTCGATCACCATTATGCTGGTCTGACGCGGGTGATAGACAGCTTGTTGGCCCATAATTGGTTTAAGAGACATCAGAGAAGATCTTCCAGATCCGAGAGCGCATTAAAGCGGCTCGTGATCGTCAAAAGAGTTATGCGGATCGAAGAAGGAAACTGTGCCAACCGGTAATTTACGCCCTTAATTACGCAGGTGATTAACGCAATAATAAATAGTGATTACGACGCTAATTAACTTAATTAGGCCCTTGGAGTGCCCAGGAACGTTTGTTCAGCTATACAGTGCGCGTGTGGTGATTACGGAAAATCTGCTGAATATTACGCGACAACGGACCGATACCGTATAAAATACTGACGACACCGACAAATATGGATGTTACACGAATATTTTATGCTTATGGAGTTTGGGTCGCGATATCGGGTCTCGTAGGAATTACGGGCCACTTACACAGGAGATGGGCTTGTGGGCCCTGGGCCAAAGTCCAAAACCCACAAACCTAAACCTGTGCATAATATATAAGATCTACAAAATCTTGTCAAATCTTACTAAATCTCGTATAATCCCATAAAATCTCATCAAAGGATTCAAAGGATTTTATTGTCTCTAAAGGGTGGAACACAAGATCTCTACAAAAGATCTTTAACTCTTAAGATAAAACTATGACATGAATGAAATGATAATACACACAAGACAATAAACCTACCATCACTCTATTAATACATACACAAACTTATTCTCTCATTGTCTGCAAATCCAAAGGAGCATATACAAATCCTTCAACACTTTCATCTCCTACATCCCCCCCCCCCACCTCTCGATCTCCTCTCCCTCTCCGTATGAACTCCGGTGACCGGAGTTTAGTCCGACCGGCCGAAAAAGCACAGCCCCCCACCTCGTTAGATGAAACGGATCACCACCACCGTCTGGTGGTGGTGTGCGGCAGCGCAACAGAGAGAAAGAGAGAGAGAGCACCGAGAAGAGAGAGAGACTGAGAGGCGAGAGAGAGAGGGGGAGGACCGACGGTCGAAGACTCGGACCGCCGGTCAGTCTCTTTGACCGGTGGTCGACATCAAAAGTCCGGCGAGAGAGGCAGAGTTAGGCGGCGGTGACTGTGGTCCGACGGGTTCACGGTAAACCCCCATGTTCATCTTCCATTTTTTTAGATTGAAGATTCTGTTGTCGATAATGATGCTGATTTTCAGCTGTTGAAGATGACGATGTGCTTAGGATGATGATGTCAGGTGATGGCCGACGGTGGCAGCCGGCGTCAGAGACACCAGCAGCGGTGGTGGCTGTGGTGGTTATTTCAGTTCAAGTTTCAGAGTTGGTTCGGGGCTCAGTTTCGGTTCGGTCAACATGAGGTTTTGGTTCGGCTCGAGTCATAGATCGGTTCAGGTCAGCTTACGGGTCAACTCAGTGAGTCAACTCGGTCAACCTGGTTGACTCAGTCAACTCGGTCAGCATGTTCGGAATATCGACACGCGAAGATTTGGTAAAGATTTTACGGCGTGAATTAATTCGTTATTTTGTAGTGATAACGAGCTCGAACCGATTTAACTATAATTTACATTTGATATATATATTTGACAAAATTACATATCGTTGAATCTTGATTGAATATTGTTGAATCTTGATAAATAACGACAACTGGTGTTGTCGGGGGCATCCAAAAGCAGAGGAAACTCTGCCCGTTTTTCGAGAAAAACCGTAAAATAAAACGTGCTTTTGATATAAAGCAACTTTTGAAAAACAAGATACGAATGTAAAGCTTCTTTCGACAACGACTTACAACTTACGAGAACAACGATACGGAAATTATTTCGACAACAAAAATAAATATAGTTATTATTATATTTATTTCAAACGAACTCGAATCCTTTCATAAATAAATATAGTTATATATTTATTTTCCAATACAAGTCGACGATTCTTTTACAAAATAAATATAACTGTTATATTTATACGCCTAGACGGCACATACGTATATTTTTGGCAAATATACACAAGACGCAATATATATAATACGAGTTTATTATATATTACTTTCATACGAATATTCCTTTATATCAACATACGACTTCTTAAAACGATCTAACAAGTATAACTTCTTCGCTTCTTTCAAGTTGACAATTTACCGTCATATCGTTCGGTCAACGATTCGGTAGAGCTCGATTACACGTAGTTAGTTACTGCGTTATTTAGAAACTTATTAGATATTCCGTGTTAGGAATATTGTAGAATGCACGATAGCGAGTCACGTATTGGAAACGACATCGCGAAGTCGTAATTAGCTAGCTTTGCACAGGAATATTCAGGTGAGTTCATAACCCCACCTTTTACGGTTTTACATTTTTATAAATGTTTTTGGGGTGGAAAGACATGCACTTTTTGCAAAGCATACGAGAATTACAAATTTCTAAACCATTTTACAAGCAAGTTTTAACTGACACAAATGGTTTACGAAAAGCTTATGTTTTATACCGGTTTTTCAAACAAGCGTATTTTTCGAAATATGCATACACACGAGATTCTAGTTTTATAAACTACGGGTAAATACAAATACAAGAGTTTACAAAATACAAATGTTAAAATGTATGCAAATGGTATGATAAAAATACAAGAAGCACAATTGGTGAGAACGAGAACCAAGTGTGACGAGATATAAGAATACGAGAAACGCACTTGGTGAGGACGAGAACCAAGTATGAGGCGTTATGAGAAATGATATGAGAAATCGTGTCACGAATAGGGTACCATAAGCACCATTAATCAACGTATACATTCAGACCGCAGAACAAAAGGTTAGATCTAACGGGGGCCGGGCAGCCACACTCTCGGTGAGGGCGAGAATCGAGTAGTGCTTTTGTGTCTCAGAATATACCAATTAAATGCCTAAGGTTTGGTGACTTCCTATGTCGTGTCACATGTTAATGGCTTTGCAACCCATTAACAATCCTGATACTTACAGGAATACTTTATTTACATAAAATTCATACCATACAAAAACTTGATTTATAACTTGAAGTACGTGGGGTACTCAAGAAAAACTTGATTTATAACTTGAAGTACGTGGGGTACTCAAGAAAAACTTGATTTATAACTTGAAGTACGTGGGGTACTCAAGAAAAAAAAAACTTGATTTATAACTTGAAGTACGTGGGGTACTCAAGAAAACGGGAATTATACTTGAGTATGTGGGGTACTCAAGAAAAACCTGAATTATACATAAGTACGTGGTGTACACATGAATACTTGATTTATATATGAAAACTTGATTTATACAAGATACATACCATGTTTTCATACAAAGTTTCTGTATAACATGACAAGAAAATGATTTTAATTCGTTTTATCAACAATACTTCAAAAACCGGTTATTCAAGAAGATTTATTTCAAATCTTTTACAAACAAACTATGAACTCGCTCAACTTTATGTTGATTTTTCGCATGTTTCTTTCTCAGGTTGCATTTCTAATACAAGGCACGGTTGGAATAGGAGAACCATTGGAGATACGAGTACTTAGTGGCGTTCAATTTTCTAAAAGACTTAGCTTATTTTCTTCCGCTGTGCAATGAAGATACTAGTCCAGTCACGCCAACGCTCTGATAATTCGGGGTGTGACAGAAACCTCTGGAATTTGAGGTGGGAGATATGGTTTTGTTGAAGGTTTCACCCTGGAAAGTGCCTAAAACTCACTTTAAGTGCAAAATTCTGCATTTTTCAGCAAAATTCTGCTTTTTAACATACTAGTTTTATGCAGAAAATTGACTAAATGGTCCTAAATGCTTTCCTAAGTGTTGGGAATTAATTGTGTCACAAAAAGTTACATAAAAGACACTATACGGTATAACTTAGCACTTTAACGAACCGGTATCTAACCGAAAAACCGGACATTACCCGGGACACCAAAATTTTGCCAGAAACATTGTTTTATTATTTTTGAATTAGTTATGGTCTCCGAATACCCCAACACATTATATAATGTGTCATACACATATAACACTAGATTTTTACACTTAACATCCTAATCATTTACCTACTTACCATCAAAGTTGCAAATTACCCCCCCCCATCATAATTTACGGCCCCAAGTGGGGGACCCCACCACTAGATTTCATCTCAATATTATATTAGATAACTTGCTTGATTGAGTAGCCATGATATTGTAAGAGAAGATTATAAGTATGGAGGCCAAGATCATAAGATCATTCCATATCATTTCATATCTCACAAGTTCACTCCACTCCCTCAACCTCTCTCTTCCTCTCGGCCTTGTTTGTGCCGCCACCACCACCACCATACAACCACCATATTCATCCATCACTCATTCCATTTTACACCCATTTCAAAATACTAGAAGGTGATACATGGAGCTTGGTGTTTAAAGAAATTGAAGAACCTTCATCCATTGCTTTTATCATCCATTTTTCATCATCTTTTTCTAGTGATCTTCCCTAGCCTTTGAGCTAGTTGTAAGCTTCTTACTACAAATTTTTACTTCTCTTTTTGTTGGTTAAAAAAGATGTACATTGTTATGAAGCACAAGAACACTAAAAGACTTAAACAAGAATCATGAACATGAAACTTAAAGATGATGAAATCTTGTTAAAATAATGTTGATTAAAGCATGCATGGCACTTGATTGTTGATTTCTTGGTAATATGATGTTGATCATCATATGGAACTTGTTAAAGTATGATTAAAAACATGGTTTAACAAGTTAGAAGGTGATTATGGGTTTACATGAAATAATCATCCTCTTGATCAAACATGAACTTGAAAGTGAAATGATTTTCTTGTAAAGTGACAAACCAAGTGAACTAGTAAACTTGTAAATCCAAGATTTGTGAATGATGTTTCTAAAAGAAACCAAGTTAAAAAGATGATTCTTGAAGGATCATGGATTTTATTAAACTTACACTATTTTTAGTGGAAAGACAAATAAATAAACCCTAGAGAAACAAGAAAATGCTATGGATAAACATTTTTGTAAATTATGTTTACAAGTTGTAAACACCAAACCTTTGCAAGAATGAGATTTTATAAGAAGTAAACACACTTTGGAGGGTCACTAAACCCACTAAACACTTTACCAAGTTACTACGCGTTTTTATGAAAAATCAAGTTCATGTTACTATGTAAAGTGTATTGTTTTTACAATTGGTAAGTGTAAAATGATTAGTGAATCATTGTTGTTTGTTGGGTTTATTTTTGAAAAGAAAATGATATGCTCATATAGCATGGACACCTCCATTTTTAGGGAAAACTATGGCGAAATTTTCTAAAAATATACACTTAGAAATTATTTTCTAGACA
Organism: Helianthus tuberosus; assembly: GCA_030545235.1. Lineage (NCBI taxonomy): Eukaryota > Viridiplantae > Streptophyta > Magnoliopsida > Asterales > Asteraceae > Helianthus > Helianthus tuberosus. The sequence goes on from CM060382.1 coordinate 129,811,737, forward strand.
AGTGTTTACTAGTGTACTTTAAACTATGTTTTTCAAATATAAACCTCGCCATAATTTTTGTAACAAAAATACAAAGTATCGGAGGTTGGTTTTGTACATGAAAATGGTTAAATATATATTTAGAATATATATTTTAAACTAAGACACTTGTGTGAATATTTGTTTATTTTGTGGAATGGTTATATTATTCTAGGGTAAAATAATATAACTTAACAAATACCATGGGAATTACAACTCCAAAATAATACCAAAAAATACAAGGAATAAATATTTAAGTTACACACTTGTTATTATGGAACCAAACGCTAAAATGTAACTTATGAAATATTCTGGAAAATACTTTTACAAATATATTTTTGGTAAATATTGTTTTGGATACAAGAAGTGAAAATATATATTATTTTTGGGAAAAAGGTATATATTTTGGAATACATTATTTTTGACAAATAAGTTATATATATTTTCTAAGTGGGACTTAAAAATATATTATTTCGGAACTACAAAATACATGTATAAATATCCCCATCCTTGGGAAGGAAATACGGAGTTAAAATACTTGAGAAGTATTAATACGAAATATTGATTAAACAATTATTCCAAAACTAAATATAATTTAAAGTTAAAATAATTATTATTTTAACAAATAATTATAACTTGGAATAACATAAGAACGCAACTCAAAACGTTAAACTCTAAGCCAAGGCACTGCCCGTTCGTCTAATAGACGTTAGTACACTGTAGGTAGTCGTGATTAGCTGCAGAGATTTGAGTTGTCGGTACAAGAAGCACTACTGTGAGTTCATGTCCCCATTTTCTTTAAATTGTTTTGTTTATTAACTTCGGGGGTGAAGTACATGTTACAAAGGGATACTTACAATACTATTGGTATGATTAGCCTAGGAAAGAACCATAGATCATGTGATAGGGTAGGCAGATACTTGGGACCATTAATCCTCGTATCAGGACCGAGGGGCATGAGTGATAGATCCATTTGGGTGTAGCGAGCCCACACCCATGAGGCCGGGGCGGCCCATTGAGGTGATTATGTCATCCATCCGGAAGCCCGGTACAACTTTGCTAGGTTTGAGTCTTCCTACACCGTCACACATATCAGTGGCCTTGCAAACCATTGATGATCTTTTCCTTGTTTGCAATCATACCGACATTCATACATACATTGTTTACAAAGGTTTATTCATACTCACATACACATGAACTCGCTCAACTTTTGTTGATTTTTCAAACTACATGTATTTCAGGAAACTAGTGGATCTGGAAAGGGTATGCATGTGTCGTCAGCTGCGTTTGAATAACAGATGTCATCCGGGGGTTGTTGAGTTTAGGGGGTCTATCCCTTTCCTGGACGGGATACATAATTCTAAACTCGGATTTTTATTTAAGTACTTTCGTTGAGTCTTTATGAACTCATTTGAACATGTCATGGTTTGTAACTTATTTTGGTATCGATGCTTTCAAGAAAAGTATGTTATGGTTTTCTAAACTTTAATTAATGGATGAACATCTCGTATTTTTTTCTCATATAGCATTGTTATGATTGATTTCTATGGTATTAAGAAGTCACACCAAATAACCTTGCTTCCAAAAAAGTCAGGGTGTGATAGTCTATGCGCAGTTAAGTGCACAACAAGCATTGCTCCAGGCACAAGCTGCTCCATCCGCCTTTGTTACCCCATATCAAAGGCCACCAAACACCCAAATTCCGCAACAAGCGCACCACATACATACGCGCGGAACCATCAACATGAAAAATCATCCACCATCAGGAGACAACGCGTGCATGACACGCACGACACCTATGGTGAGACAGAAAACAATTATGAGCAGCACACTTACCAATAGAGGAAACCTCCATTGCACAGCTGTCTAGGCCCGCACAACATCAATAACGAATGGGAGAGTTACAATGAAGAAGATGACCTAACTTATAGGCAAGAAGAAAGCTCTGTTTTTAGCATACTACCACCAAACCACGAAGCATATAGGCCCCACGCCGGCGTGGGATACAACCCAAACGCTGAATATTTCTTTTGAGAAATGGCAAAGAAAAGTGGTGGAATGAGTGTGGTATATATATGTGAGAGATCAGGGTTTAAGGTGGTGAAAGAAATATGGAAAGTTGAAAATTGGCCCATTTATATATTCTTTTATTCCTTGTGCCTAATTTCATGGGCTTGTTTGTTTTATGCATTTCTTTTTTGTTATTCGTATAAATTTGAGTTTCCAACATAATTTATAAACATAGTATGACACAATAGTTGATTGATTGGGACTCGAATATCAAATTTACACAACATAAGTTGGTTTTCGTATGATTTAAGTGTGTCTTGATGATTATATGAATAACACCTATGTTTGATAGAATAATTATTGAAACAGAAAAAAATAAATAAAATGAATTCCATTATGATCATAAGTCTCGGATTACAATGGTTGAATACGAAAACACATAAACGAATAATACAATAAGTGTGGAATGTTACACCCGCGGGGCGCGGCATGCTCCTTTCACCGCCGAAGTTTGGTTTTTCACACTTTGGCCCCTGAACTTTGGTTTGTTTTATATTTAAGTTACAAACTTGTGTTTTTGCTACTTTTCAAGCATGGTAAGGGTACCAAAGTATGATGCAAGTGTGATGTACGTATAAATGACGTTCCAAAAGTATAATGAGTCTCGGTTTCGCTTAGACATGCGTATTGGATGATTGTTTGGAAACGAACAAGTGTGGATATTAACATGATAAGTATAAAAACATGAATTCCATTAAGATTAACGCCTCAAATTTTGGGATTGAAATTGAAATACGAATGTAAGGTTTATAAAAATAGAATGCGAATACGAACATTCTAAAAATCAGAATACGGAAATACGGGGCGTTACACCACTTGCCACCCGGCAACTGGTCGGTATAAAAGTTGGGACTTTTAAGATAGAGGCCGTTTAGTCCAATATAGACATGAAATTTAACTATGGTATTCAAAGTAAAGGTATTCCTCCCAGGAATATAAGTAGTCTCAAACTAGGGATGCATGCTTTTAGAAAAGTAGTGAACTCACCTTAGGGTGCGTGTTATATCCAAAAGTGTTATGTGTTAGAGGCGCAAACTGGCACAACATGCAAATATTCCCCAAGTCACCCCTAAGTATACATATTTATGTTTTATTTTTTATAAAGCTATATGAGTTCTGATGCATTTGCATTTCGTTTTTTAGATAATAAAAGTTATATCATAGCTTTTTATGAAAATCGGACAGAGTTTCCTCTGTTTTTAGACCAACCCGACGACGCATGTCGTCGCCAACTCCCAATAAACAAGTGTACAACATTTAATATCGCATTTTATACACAACATATCAAGTTCCAAGTTATTGCATGCCCAACCTTAAATTACATGTCTTGTCTAAAATTTAACATAACTAATTCATATACGTAATTATTTTCAAGTCTCCCTTCTCATATGTCACGTGTTTTAAAGTCTGATTAATTTATTGAGCGCTAATAATACAAATTGGGTCAGGTCACTAGAGCTCAGTTTGTTCCAAATGCGTTAATATATTTAAAAGAATAATGTATAACAATTTAAAGAGTTCGGTTTGCGTTGTTACTACACCGTATGCTACGGTCACGCACTAACGTGTATTCGCCTCGAACTACATATTTAACAGATCTGGCCCCTTGATCGTACTTGACCGATTGACCCGTGATAAACCAGCTTTGACTCGTTTGACCATTACCAGAACAAATGCGAGTGGAGGTCGAAACTATATCAAACGAACTCTGATTGAGGTGATTTACGAGTCCATGGAACCGTCTCGCTGAGATCCATAATTTCCCCCATTTTTCATCGCCGGAAACTACCACCATCATCGCTGGAAGGCCCAACAGTGGTCGGAAAACTCATTTTCGAGCTACAGTCTTCGGGGCAGTAGAAACCCCATTTCTAGAAGTTAAATTCGAAAACCCACCATTGGATTTGATAGCCTATGTTTCTCGAAGGTTCAGTCAGAATTTGAGAACGATGCAACGGTTAAATCTTCATAAATCATCACTTTTCTGTAGCTAGGTTAACAAAAAACAGAAAAACAGGTTTTGGGTCTTAAGAGGTGTTCTCTCTCTCACCCACCCTTTCTCTCTCACGGCTATATATATATATATATATATAGGGGACTGCTAAATTGAAAACCACCTCCAGTTGTAAGAACCGTGAGAACTTTTTGATCCGGGGCGAGTTGGACCAAAATTTTTTTTCATAAACGTAGATGCGTGTATTATAAACACATTTGTAAAAAAAATTCAAAAAAAAATGTCATGTGTGTAGTTTTGGGCACCACAAGTTTGTGTTTACGGGTACCGTGAGCACCACAAGTTTGTGTTTACGGGTACCGTAAATTTTAAAATTTACGGTACCCGTAAACACAAACTTGTGGTGCTCAAAACTACACACATTAAATTTTAAATAAAATTTACGGTACCCGTAAATACAAACTTGTGGTGCTCAAAACTACACACATTAAATTTTAAATAAAATTTACGGTACCCGTAAATACAAACTTGTGGTGCTCAAAACTACACACATGACTTTTTTTTTGAATTTTTTTTACAAATGTGTTTATAATACACGCATCTACGTTTATAAAAAAATACGAAATGTAATATACATATATTTGAACATTTTTTTAAAAAGAAACACAAAACAACACCGAGTAGTTTTTTTTCTAAATGTTACAAATTTCATGTTACATAATATATATGTCCAAAAAATGTGTAACATACAAATTTTCAACATTTTTAAAAAAAAACTAGTAAGCGTTTTTTCATTTTTTTTCATAATTAGGTCTGTGTACATTTATATTACATTCCTTATTTTTTTAGAAAAAAAAATAAAAATGTTATATAGGGTTTATTTGGGTTTTCTCAACTCAGTGCAAGACATTGTTACTGGTAGCAACCCTACTACAGTTAGACAGGCCATTGAGTTATCCGCTACCCTGACTGAATCACAGATCAGGAAGGGTAAACGTTTCCAAAAAGGGGACAAGAAACCAACAGATGAAACGAAACCGAAGGATAAGCATACGGAGTCCTCCAAGAAGCCAAAGAAGTGTAAGGCTTCTCAGAACTTTGCGATGGTTGCTCAAAACGATCAAGTTGTCCCTAACCAACCAGCTCAACCCCCTGCTAAGAAGCCATACAACGGGACTGCACCCTTGTGCAACCAATGTAACCTTCATCATCATGCTAGCGTGAAATGCCGCAAATGCCTAAACTGTGGACTTGCTGGTCATACAACTAGGGTTTGCCGAGCTGCAGCTGCACCAAATCAAGCTGACAACAATCCTGCTCAAGCTCGTTTTCCACCAGGTTCTTGCTACAACTATGGCGAGATGGGCCATTTCAGAAATAATTGCCCAAAGCTTGCTAATGCAAATCCTGCACGTGGATGAGCATTCGACTAACTGGAAGACGACGCTGTTTTGAAACGATCGGACTTTATGTATTATTTTCCTTTTGTAATCCTAGAACAATGAAACAAATATTTTGGTTTATAAATAAACATTTATTTGCGTTACGATGTACGAAAACAAGTGTGGTTACATGTATGAACGACATATTCCTACGATACCGATACCAAGGAACCGTGTTCCTTGCCAAACAAACTACTCTCGAAATTCTTCTATTTTGTGATCGCTTGCGATCACCAACGAAAAATCCTAAGTACTCGTTTCTTCTACAAAACGAAGTGCAAGGTACAAGTTACAATTCTGGACGAATACCCAAAGTACCACTTTAAATCCTTAATAGGATACCCAAGGGTACTCCCGTAAGCCTTTGATTGGTCTTACATATCATATCTTCCTGACTTCACGATATTTTACACAGCATATGATTTCAAAAGATTATGCATGTTTTCAAAAACCTCATAAATATTTTCAAAATCATCTCACATGGTTTTAAAACATTTCACAAAAATGTTTACGTAATATACTTAGTGCATGATTTAAAAACAACATTACAAAAGGTTTTCAAAAACATATTTTTAATGATTCCAAGCATAGCTTTCAAAAACAATCTGACCGTATGTTGTCTTAGCATACGTGGTACATGATTTTCAAGAACACCCTGCTTCGTGTGGTGACTAAGCATGCTTAGCACAATAATTTCAAGGATCCATTTGCTTCATATGTTGTCTTAGCATATCTAGCACCTTGATTCCATAAACACTATACTTCGTATGTGGTCTTAGCATACCTAGTGCAAATTTCCTAAACTTTTTCCGCTACACAAATTCCAAAATCCTTATAGGATCTTCTTCATAGTTAGATCCTTGTGAATGTTTAAAGCGCAAAACCAAAAGTCCTTAATTGGATTCTTTGTGTGCTTAAATGCGAATGCTACGATTCTTTGTGAACGAAATCGAATCCTTATAAGATTATCCTATCTTTACAGATAGATTCTTGAGGATGTTTAAAGTGCTAGTTAAAGTCCATTGATTGGATTCCTAGTGTACTTTAAATGCACGCGTACAAATCGACGAAAAGTTAATAACAGGCTAATAATGAATTAATAACCAAGTGAACAATTGTGTGACTATTATGTGCTTACGTGTTTATGTGTTGACCTAATCAAAGTTATCACAAGGTTGTTCGACCAATTCTATCCCCTACACATTATAAAACAAACTGTGCGGACTGTGCAAGGAATTACGTAATTATGGATGCATACATAATTATGGAATTCGGTGCACAGAAACCGCAGCAAGTTTTTTCATGTATCAATCTAATCAAGAAACAAAAGTTAACTATATTCATTTCCATTTCTGATGAAGTACCCCTGAGGAAAATGAATTATCTTTTCATTTCGCTTCTGAGAAATATCCACTGAGGAAAAAGAACAAATTCATTTTCATTTCTGATAAAGTACCCATTGAGGAAAGTGAACCATCCGTTCATTTTCGCTTTTGAAGAAATACCTACTGAGGAAAATGAATAAATTCATTCCATTTCCGAGAAAGTACCCACTGAGGAAAATGAAATGATCATTCATTTTCACTTCTAAGGAAATACCCACTGAGGGAATGAATAATCCTGCATTAATTTTGTCATCTTCATTTCTAATGAAGTACCCACTGAGGAACATGAACCATCCGTAAATTTTAACTTCTGAGGAAATATCCACTAAGGAAAATAAATAAATCCATTCCACTTATGATGAAGTACCCACTGAGAAAAATGAATTATCTATTCATTTTTACTTCTAAAGAAAAATCCATTGGGGAAAGAATAATCCTGTATCGATTCTTTCATTTCCACTTCTGACGAAGTACCCATTGAGGAAAATGAATCATCCATTCATTTTCGCTTCTGAAGAAATATCCATCGGGGAAATGAATATCTTATTCAATAATCCTTCATTTCCACTTCTGATGAATTATCCAACTGAGGAAAATGAATCATCCATTCATTTTCGCTTTTGAAGAAAAATCCATCGGGGAAATGAATATTCTTTGCGATAATCCTTTATTTCCACTTCTGACGAAGTATCCACTGAGGAAAATGAATCATCCATTCATTTTCGCTTCTGAAGAAAAATCCATCAGGGAAATGAATATTCTTTGTGACAATCCTTCATTTCTACTTCTAACGAAGCAATCCACTACGGAAAATGAATCATCCATTCGTTTTCGCTTCTGAAGAAGTAACCATTGAGAAACGATCAGCTTATCTATTCCTTCATTTCCATTCTGATAAAAGTATCCATTTGAGAAAATGAATTACCCATTCATTTTCCGCTTTTAAAGAAATATCCATTGGAAACGAATAACCTATTCATCTTTCATTTCCACGTCTGACGAAGAATCCATTGGAGAAAATGAATCATCCATTCATTTTTGCTTCAAAGTATATCCACTGGGGAATGACAAGGTTATGCCTTGCATGGAAATCTTTGATGGGTTACTCTAAGCAAATAGATAACACCCTAGATTCCATGCAAGACAATTGTTTAACACAACATTACAGACAGACTCCTACGAATAAATTTCGGGACGAAATTTCCTAAAGTAGGGGAGACTGTGCCATCTGTGCCTCTATGACCATCATACAAATACAAAACCAATGAAATCTTGTGTTTCATACTTGGGATTTGTATAAATACGTGTATCATTTGCACATATCAATTCTTGTTCAATTTCGAGCTTTAAATCACTTTCTGGAAAGTTATACGCGAACTGATACGTAAACATAATCAGTTTAACACGACAAACACTATGGAATAGTGACATAGTCTTAACATACCTTAAATAAACTTTACATAACTTAGAAATAAGTTTTGGAGGGTTTGGTGTATCGAAAACAAGTTTATTCGATCGCAGGGACTAATTATGTCAAACTGCGAAACTATGCCGATTCGTATGGTAACGAACATTCCGAAACTTTTTCATAAGCTAAACATACCATAAACATCCTTTACATAGCTTAGAAATAGGCTTTGAGGGGGTCGGTATGCGAAAATAAACTTTTTTATCAAACTGGGACTAAAAGCGTAAAAAAGTGCATAAGTTTGCATTTACGCGCATGTCTTACGTTCTGAACATATCCGGACATCCAAAAATTTTTGTAATCATTAAAATATTTTATTTTAGTTATTGGAATGCAAAAATATCACTCGTCGTGTAATTTGGATCGATTTCGCGACCGTTCGAGTTTTCATCGTAATTAACCGAATAATGCAACTGTACGACCAAACGAACTGACATCCGAGATGTTTTCAAGCATATTTCATGTTCCCTATGCTTTAACATCATTGTGGAGCCTTGAAATGGGGTTAACGGGGCTTAAACGTGTCAAAAATCAAGTTTTAAGCATGCAGGGACCTGTTCTGCCAATTTGGAAAACTTGAAACCGAGCTCCCCTGCGTCACGCGCCAAGCCCAGTGTTACCTGGAGCGCCACGTGATAGGGACCAAAACTCATCAATTTGTTTTCAGCAACCAGCTTCAATTCCAGGGTTATTTATGCAAATTTCTCAATATCTGGTGCTGGTTTTGGATCCCCATTATATTAAATACCATGTCCCACAAGTGTAGGGTCAAGATTAAACCTTCTAAACACATGAAATTATCTCCTTGATCCTAACTTCCTATAAATAGAAGTGGGTTTTTCATTCATTCTTCACACTTGATTCAAAAATCTGCTCTAAGTTGGAGTTCTATACTTCATACCTGAGCAATTTGAATCAAATTTTCCTTGCTTGAACCTTTTGTAAGCTTCTTTCATGCTTTTTATGCTTTTCACGCATGGAAGTCAAACAGTGTTTGACTTTCTGCTTTGACCATGAATTGGTCAACACAAAGTTCGTTCGAACCTTGCAACGTGAGCGTAATCACGATGGTTATAGTCCCTTGTGACTATACCTACTGATTACCACGTTGATTAGTCGAAGTGACGAGTCAAAGTTTCGGTCAAAATACGTGTGTATGCGTATTTTGAGACGAAGCTATTTTCGGGTATCAAAACACTTTGTTTTGATATCAAACCTGTTTCAAACCTGTTTTCTAACTTAGTTAAACATGTTTTAACATGTTTAACTCGTCACTTTTAGTCTAGTGCTTGTTTAGGGTCGTAAGTCAAGCGGTCTTGACAACCGCTTAGACTTTCGAACTCGACCCGTTTGGTCGATCGTTAGGATCCGACCAAGCATATATTGTGACCATAGTTGTATAGGGAATAACCTTCCAAGGTTATACCTTATGGTCACTTAGTTTAATTAGTTGTATGATAGGTAGTTTATATGCCTTGGGTAAATGACCAAAATGCCCTTTTCATGCATAATTTGATTTTAAGCATATGTAACCTAACTTTTGTCACCTAAACTGATTATGCAACATATTTAAACATGTTAGGGCATATAATACTTTTCATAGGACTAGTTAGGCGTCTCGAACGCGCTTTTGCGCGAACGACGCGTTAAAGTAGCGTAAGCTACCTTAATGGGTCGTAAGCACTTAGGATAGGTTCCGATTTAGAATGTAGGCTTTGTTAAACCATATCATATGAGTTCCAATACTCATTTGGTTTACAAGACCTCATTCTATCCGATCTCCTGATTTAGGTGTCGATTTATTAACTAGCGATCCGATTACTAGGTGATACGTGATTTCCTTGATTTGCCCGAGCTTTGTTAAGTTCATTAGATCGAGGATACTTGCAATTCAATGTGAGTACATAGTTCCCCTCTTTTACCGCTTTCAATTGTTTTGGGGTGATTCATATGTGCTAAACGATTTCGAGTTTTCTAAAACAAGTACTATGGTTTATATTGAACACCACGATTTCAATTATATGAACAAACTTGTTGGGGCGTTGGTCGAAAGACAATTGAATGACATTCATTAACTATTTAAGCCGACTAGTAGTACGTTATGGTACCATAGGATATTATGATACCATAGGATCTGACAAATCCCGTTATCGGACTTTCACCATGGTTATGGGGGTAATGTGGGTAACGACAGAACCTGATGATTGTTAACTTACCCTTTGGTGGTTTGTTAATACGAGTTAAACGTGTAGGACGAGTCACACAGGTTTGAATGTATTCAATTAAACGACCAAAAGTTAGTTTTCACAATTTAAACACGAACCACTGGAACTATTAAACTATGTGAACTAGTTAAACTATTCGAACCACTGGAACTATTTAATCTATGTGAACTAGTTGAACTATTTGAACCACTGGAACTATTTGATCTATGTAAACTATTTGAACCACTGGAACTATCTGAAACTATGTGAACGATATGATCTATTGAACCATTGGAACTATTTGATCTATGTGAACTGTTTGAACTATTTGAACTATTGAACGATTGGGTTATGGTAAGTGATTAGGTAACGGGGCGGGTGTAATGTGATAAAAGCATGGTGGATACGCCGCTGGTACTTCCTATATATAAGTGCTTTTAACACATTACATGTCGTTGCGTTATCTAGATCACTTGGACGAATGTTTTCAAAACAAGGTTACACTATAAGATTTTCCTAACGATATAAACCATACGAGTTTTAATACAAGAACAATTTACAACTTGGTTTACAAAGACAAATGTTTTCAGTTAAGATTCATGGCTACAATGGTTTTGGTTTATACATATATATCAACTTGTAAAAGTTGATAGAAACATACTGCAATATCAAATTCTTTTGTTTTCAAGATATACGCTCGACAACTCTCGTAGTTGGACGAGGTATTGCAATATGAACTCAAGGCCATGAATCTAACACACTCATAAAACCTATGTACTCGCCGACATTTTTATGCTGACGTACTTTCACATATGTTTCAGGTACCATAATTGATGATGTTTGATGATGATTGTGATGCATGCTCTCATAGGGATGGACGAGGCCTTAGCGACTTAATAACAATGAAGGACAATATGTTCATGTTTCGTATTTAATTTTCGAGACAATGTAATAAACTTAATTCAATAAAACGAAACTTCTATCCATGTGTTGTGAAACAATGATTCTGTTACGACACTCCCCGACGTTTCCGCTGCGGTTTGTTGTTTTAACGCGGTCGGGGTGTGACAATGTTGTCCATCTCGTTTAGCATGACTAAAATTAGAGGTTTATGGTAGTTTTATTTAGTGACGTTGTTTTTTTTTTTGGCGTTGATTTGCTTGTCCGTTCTTATATTGTTTGTTTTGTAACTTCGAAGTAGCATGTTATGAACAAATAGGTCGAAAAAAAATATGGAAAAAATGATGTAAAACGCCAAACTGAGATCTGTCTGTGTTCTATAGGAATGAAATATACAAAACGCCAAACTACTCTACACTGGCTCTCGAAGACCATCTGTGTGTGTTCTATAAGAATGAAAAATACAAAATGCCAAACTACTCTTCAATAGCTCTCGAAGACCTTGTCGATCTTCTTTTAATTACGGCCTGTTTGCATGTCGATGCATAGTGTCCATAGCCTTTGCAGTTCTGACACTGTCTTTCTTTGGCCCCGGATTTCAACTTTGATTTCTTTTTCTCGATTGCTATCTCCTGTTTAGATTTCAGGCGCTTCCGAGAACCAAAACCTTTGGATTTATACCCAATAGGGACACTTATCGGATTCTTGTCATTTTTATATTGACCGGTTATCTCGGCAAATCTATCCCTAGTACTAGCGGGAGGAGCAACAATCTGCATATCTTGAACTTTCTTCATATAAGATTGAACATGATCCTTGTATAAGGATAACTCCTCTTTATTACCAGATAAACGGTTCAAAGTATATTCCGTTGAAAAAATAATATCTCGCATCATACTTTGCACATCGGGATCAACCTCGGTCATATATTCACGACTAATTGAGTATTCGGAGAGCAGTTTGGGGAAGCCTCTTTGCGCCATCTATTCAGAATGTATTATTTTGGAAATTCCCTAATGTCCATAATTCTCAAAACATAGAATAATGTCTACATAGCAAACCAAACTGTTCAAAATGCCTGCATGAGCAACTGCATGTGCAATCAGACTTACGGAACATTACCTAAAAACGCCAAAAACAATATCTCTATAACACCATGCAGAGAATGTTTGTCTAAAAAAATTAAAAATAAAACACATTGGATATGATAAAACGCCATTAACAGAAAACGCCATATAAAAACAATACGTCATTGTTTACCTCAAATAAGGATGTACAAGGCTGCTGGAAGTCATTTATGTAAAACTTAACAACCCCATCGGGCTGATCTTCGTAACGTTGATTTATGCAATCCGCAATTCCAATTAGCTCAGCTTGAACGTCACAAAAAAAATACTTTTTGTGTATATGTCAACAGCTTGGCCTTCCAACAATTGGAAATTACTCTTCAACTGGGGTCGTTTGTATCAAGATTCATGATCATTTTTCTGGTGTGTGTGACGTTGTGCTTCTATTGCAGTTTCGTAATGAGTCATGAACTCAACAAGAGTAGCTTTCGAATTGCACACTTGACCAAAAAAATGATTCTCAGTCTCCGACCTCGATGTCGTTCGCATAAGACCCGACATCTCTTCCATTCTATAGTATGCAGGAATCCAAAATTCCCTGAGTGCAAAAATATCAGATAGCCAGTCATTATCTACTAAATTAAACTTTGCGATAACCGCTTCCCATTCTGATTCAAACTCTTCAGGTGTGAGAATATCCGTCCACACAACACCACAAATACGTTCTTTAAAATTCGTGGAATTGCATAGCCTAACACCAACCTATGTATAACACGAAAACGTCATGCATAAAAAAACATATAAATTACACAAAGACAAAACTTAATTAAAAAAACAGTAACAAGGTACAAAATGCCATGTATTTTAAGCGCAGTGTATCCTAAAACGCCAAAGGTAAAAATAAGCATACCAACCTTCAGAGAAAGTTTATGCATCACATGCCACATGCATAACCGATGCCTCGTGTAAACAAATACAGTGGAAATAGCCTTCTTCATTGCTGGATCTTGGTCAATGACAACAACTTTTGGTTGAGAACCAACAGGTTTTAGAAAAACTCTCAACAACCAAATATGCGTATCAGCAGTTTCCGACGCTAATAATGCTGCACCAAATGTAACATTGCAGTGATGATTGTCTATGCCAGTGAATGGTACAAACACCATAGATTATCTGCATATGAAAACGCCATGAGAACTGAAACAATAATAAAAACGCCATTGCATGTAAACCAATAATACGCCATATTATGTAAAGTAATTCAAACACCATTGCATGTAAACTCATAAAACGCCAAAAAACAGAAGAAGTTGAATAATAAAATATTACTTGTTGGAACAATATGTGGCGTCAAACGAAATCACATCACCAAACACGTGGTAATTTCATTTGGCTTGATCGTCACACCAAAAAAGTCCCTTCAAATGATTCTCTTCGTCTGTGAAGTAATCATACAAGAAATTAGGCTGGGAATGTTTTTTTTCATTCAAATGTCTCACAACCATATCGGCGTCATATTCCCCTATAAACAAGTTAATTTGTCTCTTATAGTTCTTAAATTCAACTTTACTTGCACCCACGTCTTCAAAACCGCCAAAACAAGTCTCCATAACATTAAACGCCTTGACGGGACCCAAATTCAGCTTAGACATGTTGTGTATAACATGCTTCTGGAGCTGAGTGAGGTGTCGTTTAGTTGGAAGAAAATGCTTATCAGGACGTTCAACAATATCATGGTTGTGCTCCTCGACAAACTTATACACCTTCCATGATCCAGCCTCAAAAATTACACATAACAGTGCACCACAATCAGTTCTCTTTGAAAAGTTGGATCGCACTAATCGCTCCTTTTGATTGGGGTCCAACGTATCAACCTTCTTGTCCTTATATAACCCAGATCTCGTACACAAGTAATACTTAATATGTAACACACCTTTAGAGTTTGTCTTTGTAGTCCATTTCCTGACTGAAAAGCCACACTCCTTGGCATACTTAACATACATTGAATAACAATCATCAAGGCTTGAGAATACCATGTCCATTGTGGCTTTATTTCTTCATTAATGTTAGGAATGATAAATGGTAATCCAGTTTTGTGGCAAAGCCTTTGACTCGAGGAAGTAACTTTGTCTGAGAAAACACGGTGAGGAACAGAAAAATAAAAAAAAATGTCATTAAAAATAGAAAATGTCTCGTAATAACATTATAGATTAAAACGCCATTAATTGAATAATAAACAAGACATAATAAACACATAATTTAAAAACGACTTGATGAAAACGCCATGAGATGAATAATTAAAAACACTTAATAACATAAATAATTAACAAAATATAACATCATAATGAAAACGCCATAATTAACAAAACTGATGTTTACATAAATTAACAAATAGTAATAACTTATGTTTACAAATACTACTAAATAACATTCAAAACTAATCAAATAGATGTAAAACGCCAATGATCGTAAAAACATAAGAAATATACTAGATCGTAAACAACAATTAAAATTAATATTGAAAACTCCAATTATTAGTTCTTAGTAATAATTTAACTACCAATTAAAACGCGATTAAATTGCATAATTGAATAACGCCATTGAAAATCATACATCACATTATAAAATACTAATATAAAAAAAACATTGAAACAAGCATAAAAGAACAAAACGCCATATCTGTTGCATGATTTGTTGGGACAAAAATAGAAAACGTCAACGAATTTTACTTTGTCGAACAGAATCCACGTTAGACGCCATAGATCTGAGAAAGCTTGCAAAGGAGGTAACAGCTAACAAGAAATCTTTGGAGTTTTAATTTGAAAGAGATTTATAACGCGAATAAGGAGGGAACGTATAAAAGGGCAATTGTACCCCCGCATAGTAATTAGCGACCCCAGCCACGTGTTGGGCCAGGATCCGTTCTCACTGTTCTCACACTTTTCACTGTTCTCTTCTGATCACGTTTATATATATATATATATAGGGAGGAGTTCATGCGAGAACCACCCTTATTGCGAGAACCGCGAGAACCAATGTGAACACAACCTAAAATAGCTAAAAAAACCTAAAAAAAACTTAACCCCCACCCCCCCCCCAAAAAAAAAAACCTAAACTCCCCCAAAAAAAAACCTAACCCCCCCCCCCAAGCTAAATGCTAAAAACTAAAACCCCAAAAAAACCTAAAAAAACCCTACCCCCCCCCCCCCAAAAAAAAAACCTAAACCCCCCTCCCCCAGGCTAAAATGCTAAAAACTAAACCCCCAAAAAACCTAAAAAAATCTAAATTTTTTTTTAAATATTTTTTATGCTCAAATCGCTACTTTTAGTGGCCAATTTTTTTTTTTTAAATTTAATTTTTTTTTGCTTCGAAAAGTGGCGATTTTTATATAAAAAATATTAAAAAAAAAATTGTATGATTTTTAGCTATTTTTAGGCATTTTTGGTTGTGTTCACATTGGTTCTCGCGGTTCTCGCAATAAGAGGTGGTTCTCGCATGATCTTCTCCCTATATATATATATATATATATATATATATACTAGATTATCACCCGGGATTGCTTCCCGGGCTCGAGAAAATTACTAATATAATTATTATTTATGATTAATACAAACTTAAAATCCTACAAAATGTATGACAAATTACTAATATAATTATTATTTATGATTAATACAAACTTTCTGTTCAACACTCTACCTCCCATGTAAGCAAGATAACGCATCAGCTACTTTGTGCTTTCGATTTTACCAGCCCACTTTCTCCACTATACCTCCCATGTAAGCAATATCACTTCCTTACTAACCTACAAATCCCACAATCATTGCAGTGAAACTGTTTCCTCGACGTCTAGTCACAAAGCACAAATTAGAAAAAAAAAAACAGTGGATATTAGCATACTATTCGATCATTTTTAAATGTAGGTAGTTTTTACATCATCATCATAGAACTTGCAAATTCCGTAGAAGCATTCCCCCATTTTCACTCCACAGTTGGTACATATTTGAGCAACCTATCACATCAACATAAATAATAAATTATTATATAACATCAAAATATCTACACTTATCATCTAAAAAACGCTACGCAAGCTTAATAATTCCCATAAAATTCTCATAACTTAACAAACCTGTTGTTCAGTATTGCAAATCGCACAAATAACCTGTGTAAACCACCAAAAAGCACAAACACATTACCTCACATCCACAAAAAAACAAACTATAATCCCCAAAAACATAACAATCTTGGTATTAAAAAGCGCGCCTATGTGCAAAGGCCATAGCCTTTTCACTTAATGCCTCGATAAACCCAAAATAAAAAAATTCAAAATAAAATAAATTCACAGTTCAAGAGCTTACTTTATGTACAAATCTCGACTTCATCTTGGCTGGACTCTTGTAACGCTATTTGACCACTGTTTGACCAAAGTCAAAAACTGTTTGCAAAAATATGATTCTTAGTGGTTCAAAAGTCTGTTTGACCAAAGTTAAAACACTATTTGACCAAAGTTAAAACGATGTTTGACCAAAGTCAAACTACTATTTGGAAAAAAAGAACCACTGTTTTCTCCACAAAACACTGTTTTAACCCAACAGTGTTTTGAAACCACTGTTTAACCTAACAGTCGTTTCGAAACACTGTTTAACCCAACAGTGGTTTCAAACACTGTTTAACCTAACAGTGGTTTCAAAACACTGTTTAACCGAACAGCCGTTTCAAAAGTGGTTTCAAAACACTGTTTTAACCCAACAGTGGTTTTAACCCAACAATCATTTCAAATGAGCTTAGGGTGTGAAGATCACTCAAATATATAAAATTGTACACTTAATAAATACCTTTATACGTCTAAAAGCTAATATTTGTGCTTTAAGAACATGCAGTTGCTGTTTTGTAAAATTCGAAGGTAGCTTCGGGTGTGAAGAAGATCGATTCATCTGCTGCATAGAACCTTGGTCTGTTTAGAAATACAACAGAAGAGTAGACATAAAAAATGGCTAAAAAATCAATACCTAACTGTTTTCACTTGAACAAACAAAGTGTATTTCCATGTAGTTTGTGTCATAGTCATAATCACCCATCAACGATGTCGAAAAGAAATAAAAGTTAACACAATTTGATTATATTAACAATAAAAATCAAAGAAGGAATGAACTTTACAACATACATTCGATTATAAATGGTGAATCAGTGATGAATAGAGCAGATTTGCGGTGAAACCCACAACGACCACCACCTTCTACCATAGTTTCTAGCTTAAAAAAACTAAAATTGCATCAGATATAAAGTCAAATTATCATCATAGAATATACTACATTAATACTAATTAAAAAGCACAATACTATACATTTTGTATTCAATTAAAGCCGCTAAGTTTGAAAAATAAAAAAAGCTTCCTACACATCCAAAGAAGACTCAACCACAGAACAACAAACTGCAGTGTTTTTTTTTCAGCACGAAAACATTAAAAAATTATGCGTTTTTTCTGCAAAAAAAAAAAACCCCACAATTTTGCAAGTTTTTTTAGCGATCAAAACATCAAAAACTGCAGTTTTTTAAACCAAAAGAAGCTTATCGAGGCAAACGAAACCAACGATTATGGAATATATTTGTGTCTAAGCACAATAAAAAGTTAAAGGTAATCACGATAAATATAATCAACCAATAGTGAGATTATTCTATATCACATGAAAGTATTAAATTAAAATGAACACCTAATACAAAGCCATACCTGTCGGAAAACGACTACCAAGCTGCAATTAAACCAAACCAAATCGAATTGAGTAGGGTGATGTATGGAATCCATTTAGTTCGGACATAATCCAAATTGAATCCAATAGGTCTAAACCAAAGTCAAACAACTGTTTGCAAAAATATGATTCTTAGTGGTTCAAAAGTCTGTTTGACCAAAGTTAAAACACTGTTTGACCAAAGTTAAAACGCTGTTTAACCAAAGTCTGTTTGACTAAAGTCAAACTACTGTTTGGAAAAAAAGAACCACTATTTTCTCCACAAAACACTGTTTTAACCCAACAGTGTTTTGAAACCACTGTTTAACCTAACAGTCGTTTCGAAACACTGTTTAAACCCTTCAACGATGTTGAAAAGAAATAAAAGTTAACACAATTTGATTATATTAACAATAAAAATCAAAGAAGGAATGAACTTTACAACATACCTTCGATTATAAATGGTGAATCAGTGATGAATAGAGCAGACTTGCGGTGAAACCCACAACCACCACCACTTTCTTCCATAGTTTATAGCTTAAAAAAAACTAAAATTGCATCAGATATAAAGTCAAATAATCATCATAGAATATACTACATTAATACTAATTAAAAAGCACAATACTATACATTTTGTATTCAATTAAAGCCGCTAAGTTTGAAAAATAAAAAAAGCTTCCTACACATCCAAAGAAGACTCAAACACAGAACAACAAACCGCAGTGTTTTTTTTATGAAAAGAATCCCAAAAATAGGAGCTTTTTTCAGCAAACAAACCCCCCAAAACTGCTGGTTTTTTCTGCACAAAACCTCAAAAAACTGCAATTATTTTCGACGAAAAAATGCCCAAAAAATACCAGCTTTTTTCAACAAACAAACGCCCAACACTGCACGTTTTTTCAGCCCGAAAACATAAAAAAAAACTGCAGTTTTTTTAACGAAAAATGCCAAAAAACAGCAGCTTTTTTTGTGACAACTGGCACAAAACCGGTAATTTCCGTACACTTTAATTATTACTAAATGACTATAATTATGTGCTTAAACGTCAACATTGTCTGATTACATACTATACAAGTGAATTCATGCACGTTTAATACTACAAAATAATGCTTTGTGCATTAACGAGAGCGTTGCGTCAGAAATACTAGTAAACCCACCGGTAAGACACATTGTGTCAACGGAACTGCAGAAAGCAGTCATACATTAGAACTGAGGCCTAGGTGTAGGTCCAACGTCAAGAATGCATTAAAACCCAAGAGTACATACAAGGGTTAACTTATAGACTCTCCGAAAGCTAAAATACGCACTAAAAAGCACCCGAAACGCACTTTAAGTGCAGAATTTTATTAAATTCAGCTATGACCAACTTTTAAACAAATAAATGTCATACAGAATTTACGTTTTATGGTCCAGAATATTTCCCTAAGTGTTGGGAATTAAAAGGGTTACAAAAGGACACCTTACGGAACAATTAAACAAATTAACGGAACAGTATCCGACCGAACAACCGGACATTACCCGGGACACTAAATTTTTGCCAAACACATTAATTATTTATTTCTTGGCCAGTCGTGATCCCCGAACACCCTAACACCCACTACATATCAAATATATAACATGTGGAAGCTTATACTTGGAAACTAACTATCTATTTCTTCCTAGTTGCAAATGTTACACATTACCCCCCCCCCTTTGAACCGAAAATCTGCCCTCATGGACCCACCATATCATCCCACATGCTTCATATATTTTGATGAGATTGTGTGATAGATTCTTGCTTGCAAATATGACCAAGATATTAAACATATCTTATAAAATCTTGGACAAAGATCACAACTATCATTCCTATATCTTCACTCTCTCTCTCCTCACTCTCTCTCTCCCTCACGGCTGCTCCCATAACCGAACCCACACCACCTTCCAACATTCTTCATCTTCTTCAATTACTAGAGCCATTCAAAGCTTGAAGATCATCTATGGAGGTTGCTAGTTAAGGAGCTTTGTTCTTGTCTTGTGCATCATCTTTCCTCATCATCTTTGCACTATAAATTCTACCCTAGCCTTGTGCTAGTAGTAAGTCTCATTACCCCCCTTGTTCATCTTATTTTTGGTGATCAAAATATGTAGTATGATGTTTTTGGTTAAATCACAAGAATAAGAACACTAAGATGTTGAACATGAAACTTTACATAAAACTTGGACATAAAGGATTATATGAAGGTGAAAACTTGTTGGTTTAGGGTTGGTTAATACATATGTGATGCGTGATCGTCAAACTCTTGTTAAACTCGTTAATCGGACACTTTTTAACACGATTTAGTAACATTTAAACCACAAAATAACATGCTGATGTACTTATTCAGCCGACTTCAACAGGCTGTAAACGGACTTTAAAAACTCGAAAAACGGAATTTCAAAAGCCTAAATTGTCTATTTTTGAAAAACGAAGAAAATGGCGCTGGAATCGTATTTTTCTGAGGTCGGTTACTATTTTAAAAATCTGTTTTCGTGACAGCAGCTAAGGCTGATTTTCACTGCAGTAAATTGGGCTGTGCGTTTTCGATCACAACTTAAAACCTGAACCGAACCAGCCCCTGAAACTTTTATCAAAGATGGTCACGGATGTATTTGTGACCCTCGAACTGGAATTTCGATAAACAGACTTACGAGGAATTTTTGACGAATTTTTCCGTAAACTGTGATCAGAATGTGACAAATCTGATCACAGTTCGGTAAACGATTTTCTATAAATTATAGATAATGAACTAGACCCCGATATTTTTACACAATAATTTGTGGGTCGATTGAGACGTTCCGCAAAAATTTGGGAATTTTTGGAATAAGTAAAGTATTTTATTTACTCGTCCGAAAACAGTCCAGTTTTTCACAAATTGAAACTGAAACGACAAGGATAGTATTTTGCATATTAAAACGTAAGGGTTGATTGTTGATGATCATGGTTTGATTTCAAAAAGAAAATGATATGCTACTTAGCATGGACACCTCCGTTTACAAAGGAGACTATGGCGAAATTTTCTGAAAATCCTAACACTTAGTAAATATTTTCTAGACAAATGTTTGCTAGTGTGTTCTAAACTATGATTTTCAAATACAAACCTCGCCATAATTTTTGTAACAAAAATACACATACAACATACAAGATACATAACTCGGGTGCAAAGTGCAAAATACAAGAAACTTATATTTATTTTTTTGAGAAAATAATATAAGTAAGATACTTAGTTAAAAATGTAAATTATTTTTAACACAAGAATACATATACAAAAGACAGTGACTTGTACTTGTGCGATACAAGTCTAGTGACTAACGATAATAAAACACGTTTAGGTCACGACGCTATATAAGCAAATCCGGTGAAGTTTACGACGCAAGGAACGCAAAGTTGTGAGTTCATGCTCCCCCTTTTCTTTTAACTGTTTTCAGTTTTTATAACTTCGGGGGTGAAATACATGTACAAAAGTACAATATTTATAAATGGTATGATATAAATACAAGAAGTACACTTGGTGAGAACGAGAACCAAGTGTGACGAAATATAAGAATACAAGAAGTACACTTGGTGAGAACGAGAACCAAGTGTGATGAAATATAAGAATATGAGAAGCGCACTTGGTGAGAACGAGAACCAAGTATGAGGCGCTATGAGAAATGATAACAAGAAACGCGCTTGGTGAGAACGAGAACCAAGTAGGATGCGTTATGAGAAATAGTGTCACGAATAGGGTACAGAAGCACCATTAATCGTGTACATACTTAGACCGCAGAACAAAAGGTTAGATCTAACGGGTGCCTGGCAGCCACACTCCCGGTCGGGGTGAGAACCGAGGAGTGCTTTTGTGTCTCAGAATATACCAATTAAATGCCTTAGGTTTGGTGACTTCCTATGACGTGCCACATGTTAATGGCTTTGCAACCCATTAACAATCTGATAAGTACAGAAATACTGTATTTACATAAAATTCATACCATACAAAATTGATATATAACTTGAAGTACGTGGGGTACTCAAGAAGATTGAATTATACTTGAAGTACGTGGGGTACTCAAGAGAATGAGAATTAAACTTGAGTACGTGGGGTACTCAAGAAGAAATTGAATTATACAGATGTACGTGGTGTACACATGAAACTGAATTTATTTATGAAAACTTGATTTACTCACAAACTATGTTTTCATACAAAGTATACAAACATGAAATACAAAACTGCATGAATTCACACCAACTTTATGTTGACGTTTTTCCAAAAACTCACATGTATTTCAGGTAACTAGGATGGATGTGCGCGTGGTCTTGCTTATGCTCGTGGATGTCGCTTGTGTTTAACTTTAAATAAAGTTGTAAACTTTTAAGACAATGCTTTATGCGACTTAGTGATGTAAACGCTAACGAATGTTTTCAAATTATGGTATTTGAATGTTATTTTTACGAGCATGTAGCATGTTTACTCTTCGTATGCAATGAGAACCTTTCTTGATCACACCTCGTGCTTCCGCCGCAGAAAGGGGTGTGACAGATTGGTATCAGAGCTGCGATTGTAGTGAACCAGGATTCCTTCTCGAGTCTAGTCTACAATCTCTAGGATCCTTTCACGAAAACAATTTTTCCAAAGAGTTTTCATTGCATAAAACGTCCCGCGACATCCACTGCCTGAAACTGTTTACATGAGTCTAGAAAAGACACTACGAGACTTAGAGTGCACTTGTCGTTGGCTAGAAACTACTTGCAATTATGTGTGATAATTAGCATGTACTAGAAGTAGAATGTCACAAGTATATGTGACTTTACCTGAAAGCAATGGCCTACCTGAAGGAAGAAATACGAGGATGAAACGAACTGTGCGAACTGTGCAAGGAGTTACGTAATTATGGATGCATACATAATTATGGAATTCAGTGCACAGAAACCACAGCAAGTCTTGTCACGTGTGGATTCCCTCAGTGCAAGCCTACTAAGTACTCTGCTAGAGTAATAATTGTTTGATGTCCCTTATGTGATATATACCTGTGAATATATCTATACTACTACTGCCTAGTAGGACGATATCAAACAAATGTCTAACCCTGTTGTGTTATGTTCTGTCAGAACATGGCACCCAGGAAAACTGTGAATGCTCGCAATGACGACCAACCTCCTCCTCCCCTACTGCCAAGAACTGCTGAGGAGCTGAACGCTCTACTGGAGGAAAGGATCTCCGCTGCTATCGCCCAGTACGAGGCGAACCGAACTCAAGACAGTGGAGGACCAAGCAACGCTAGGGGTAATGGGAATGGAGATTCGTCTGGAGGCAATGCAGCTCAAGGCTGCACTTTCAAGCAGTTCCTCGACTGCAAGCCGATGAACTATGACGGCACAGGAGGTGCAGTAGCATTTGTGCGCTGGACGGAGAAGACTGAAGCTACTTTCCGCATGAGCAAGTGTACTGCGGATCAACGAGTCACCTTTGCTACTGGGTTGTTTGTCGATGAAGCTCTGACTTGGTGGAACCTGCAACCCAAACTTTGGGTGATGATGCCGCTTATGGCCTAACTTGGGATGCACTGAAGGAAAGAATGAGAGAGAAGTACTGCTCTCGCGCCGAACTCCAAAGGCTGGAGACAGAGTTCTGGCACTTGACTATGGAAGGTGCTGACATCAATGGTTACACTCGAAGGTTCCACGATCTGTCAAGAGTGCTTCCCTACATGGTGACTCCTGAATTTAAGCGTGTGGAACGCTACATTTGGGGACTGGCCTCAGAATTTCGAGGCATGGTGACGTCGGCCAAACCTCAAACGATCACCGAGGCTGTAACTCTGGCTGTCAGCCTCACTGAAGATTGTGTTCGTATGAAGAAGCTATCATTGAACCCCACTGAGAAGACCGAGACGCATGCTGAGTCGTCCGGTGACAAAAAGAGAAAGCATACAAGTTTGAACCAAGCTACTCGCAACAACAAGGGTTTCAACAAGAAGCGCGACACTAATCCGCCTCAGGAGATGAAAACCCATGCAACCAAAGCATACCAAGGCTCCATGCCTAGATGCCAAAAATGTAAGTATCATCATGATGGAGCTTGTCGCGTTCCAAGGTGCGACAAATGTGGTAAATTGGGTCATCAGACAGAAGACTGTTGGGGAAAAGGAAAGAACCGAAGTGGGAACGGTGCTGGTAACAAGAATGGTAGCGGGAAAGGACAAGGATGCTTCAAGTGTGGAAGCAATGACCATTTCATGAAAAACTGCCCAGAGAGAAACAACGCTCCGGCTCGAGCATTTGTGATTGGAGCAAGAGACGCACGCGAGGACCCTAACGTGGTCACCGGTACGTTTCTCGTTAACAATCACTTTGCATCCATATTATTCGACACTGGCGCCGATTATAGCTTCATGTCTGTGGAATTTAAACGCATACTCGGAATAGAATCTAGTAGATTAGAAATTCCTTATTCCATAGAACTAGCCATTGGTAAACTCGTTGAATCGGGCGAAGTTGTTAGAGGCTGCACACTAGAACTTGGCGAACGAAATTTTAGCATCGACCTCCTACCTATTCAATTGGGTAGCTTCGATGTGGTAGTCGGAATGGACTGGTTGTCCAAGAACAAAGCTGAAGTTGTTTGTCATGAGAAAATCATTCGCATCCCTTTAGCGAATGGTGAAACTCTCGTCGTGCATGGAGAAAAACGAGACGCGCCTCTACGAATCATCAGTTGTATGAAGGCACAGAAGTGCTTAAGGAAAGGATGTGTTGCTTTTCTAGCGCATGTTGTAGACAAGAAGGCTGAGGAGCCGAAACTCGAAGACATTCTTGTGGTGAAGGAATTCTCTGATGTTTTTCCCGAAGATCTGCCAGGACTACCTCCGCAACGACAAGTCGAATTCCGTATAGACTTGGTTCCAGGAGCTGCTCCTGTAGCCAAGGCTCCCTATCGGCTTGCACCATCAGAAATGCAAGAATTATCTACACAACTCCAGGAGTTGTTGGATAAAGGGTTCATTAGGCCAAGCTTCTCACCCTGGGGAGCTCCAGTATTGTTCGTAAAGAAGAAGGATGGAACTCTGCGGATGTGTATCGATTACAGAGAACTGAACAAGCTCACAATCAAGAATCGGTATCCATTACCGAGGATTGATGATTTATTTGATCAATTGCAAGGATCAAGCTACTATTCCAAGATCGACCTTCGATCTGGATACCATCAATTGAGAGTGCAAGAGGAAAGTGTACCAAAGACTGCATTCAGAACACGCTATGGGCACTACGAGTTTCTTGTGATGCCATTTGGACTGACGAATGCACCAGCGGTCTTTATGGATCTGATGAACCGCGTATGCAAACCATATCTCGATAAATTCGTGATTGTATTTATCGATGATATCCTGATATACTCACGAACGAAAGAAGAACACGAACAACACCTCAGGACCATTCTGGAACTACTAAAAAAGGAGAAACTTTATGCAAAGTTCTCAAAATGCGAATTCTGGATTCGCGAAGTACAATTTCTTGGTCACGTTGTGAATGAGAAGGGCATTCATGTAGACCCATCCAAGATTGAAGCGATAAAGAATTGGGAAGCTCCCAAAACCCCAACTGAAGTTCGTCAATTTTTGGGTTTAGCGGCCTATTACCGGCGATTCATCGAGAATTTCTCAAAAATAGCTCAACCGCTAACGACCCTTACACAGAAGGACATGAAATACGACTGGGGTCACAAACAAGAAGAAGCCTTTCAGCTACTTAAGAACAAACTCTGCGATGCACCGATACTATCGTTACCCGAAGGTACTGAAGACTTCGTGGTATACTGTGACGCTTCACGACAAGGTTTGGGTTGCGTGCTCATGCAACGCCAAAAAGTCATCGCTTATGCTTCAAGACAACTGAAGGTTCACGAGAGAAATTATACCACTCACGACCTGGAGCTGGGTGCAGTGGTATTCGCCTTGAAGATTTGGCGACATTATTTATATGGTACTCGATGTACAATCTTCACAGATCACAAAAGCTTACAACACATATTTGATCAGAAGGAATTGAATATGCGCCAGCGACGTTGGGTCGAGCTGCTAAATGATTACGACTGTGAGATTAAGTACCATCCTGGAAAGGCAAACATCGTAGCGGACGCGTTGAGCCGAAAAGAAAGGATTAAGACCCTAAGGGTTCGAGCATTGGAAATGACGATTCGAACGAACCTCACTGCACGCATTCGGGATGCACAACAAGAAGCTCTTAAAGAAGAGAATCGTAAGGCTGAATACCTACGGGGTATGCTGAAATACATGGTGCCAAACGAAGAGGGAGCCTTATACTTTAAGAAGCGTATTTGGGTTCCACTCTATGGTGGCATACGAGAAGTCATCCTTAATGAAGCCCACAAATCGAGATATTCGATCCACCCAGGATCGGACAAGATGTACCAAGACTTGAAAGAGTACTATTGGTGGCCGAGACTCAAAAGCGACGTTGCTGTTTATGTTGGAAAATGCCTAACCTGTGCGAAGGTTAAGGCCGAATATCAGAAACCGTCCGGCCTACTACAACAACCAGAGATTCCCGTGTGGAAGTGGGAACAAATCTCGATGGACTTCATAACGAAATTACCCAGGACCCCGAGAGGGCACGATATGATATGGGTAATAATTGATCGGTTAACAAAGTCTGCGCACTTCCTACCGATCCGAGAAAAAGACAGCACTGGAAAGCTTGCGGAGATATACTTAAGAGAAATTGTGGCACGACATGGAGTGCCAATCTCAATCATTTCAGACAGAGATGGACGCTTTGTCTCAAGAATCTGGCAATCATTTCAGGAAGCCTTTGGATCTCAGTTAGATCTGAGCACGGCATTCCATCCGCAAACAGACGGCCAGAGCGAACGGACTATACAAACGTTAGAAGATATGCTTCGCGCATGTGTCATGGATCTAGGCGGCAGCTGGGATACTCATCTACCTTTAGTTGAGTTCTCCTACAACAACAGTTATCATACGAGTATAAAAGCCGCACCGTTCGAAGCTCTGTATGGCCGCAAGTGCCGATCGCCCTTATGTTGGGCAGACGCAGGAGATAAACGTATGGTTGGTCCTGAACTTGTACAAGAGACAACCGACAAGATTACGCAAATCCGAGAGCGCATTAAGGCGGCTCGGGATCGACAAAAGAGCTACGCTGATTTAGATCGAAAGCCATTAGATTTCGAGGTGGGAGACAAAGTGTTGTTAAAAGTCTCACCTTGGAAGGGCGTAGTAAGATTTGGAAAGCGTGGAAAGCTGAATCCACGATACATCGGACCATTCAGGATTTTGCGAAGAATTGGTACCGTGGCATACAAATTGGAATTACCGGAAGAACTTAACGGAGTACATGATACGTTTCATGTATCCAACCTCAAGAAGAGTCCAACACAAGAAGACGTGATCATCCCTGCGGATGAAGTACATATTGATGACGCCCTCCGATTTACAGAACAACCCGTTGAGGTTACCGACTGGAAAGTCAACAAGACCAGGAGGAGCACTGTTAA
Organism: Helianthus tuberosus; assembly: GCA_030545235.1. Lineage (NCBI taxonomy): Eukaryota > Viridiplantae > Streptophyta > Magnoliopsida > Asterales > Asteraceae > Helianthus > Helianthus tuberosus. The sequence continues at coordinate 129,839,499 of CM060382.1, forward strand.
ACTTGTCAAAGTACGTTGGAACTCTAAGCACGGACCCGAGTACACATGGGAACGTGAAGACCAGTTCAAAGAAAAGTATCCCCACCTATTCAAGAAGACTCCTGCGAGAGTTAGTTCAGCCTGAATTTCGGGACGAAATTCTTTTAACGGGGGGAGACTGTGACAACTGGCACAAAACCGGTAATTTCCGTACACTTTAATTATTACTAAATGACTATAATTATGTGCTTAAACGTCAACATTGTCTGATTACATACTATACAAGTGAATTCATGCACGTTTAATACTACAAAATAATGCTTTGTGCATTAACGAGAGCGTTGCGTCAGAAATACTAGTAAACCCACCGGTAAGACACATTGTGTCAACGGAACTGCAGAAAGCAGTCATACATTAGAACTGAGGCCTAGGTGTAGGTCCAACGTCAAGAATGCATTAAAACCCAAGAGTACATACAAGGGTTAACTTATAGACTCTCCGAAAGCTAAAATACGCACTAAAAAGCACCCGAAACGCACTTTAAGTGCAGAATTTTATTAAATTCAGCTATGACCAACTTTTAAACAAATAAATGTCATACAGAATTTACGTTTTATGGTCCAGAATATTTCCCTAAGTGTTGGGAATTAAAAGGGTTACAAAAGGACACCTTACGGAACAATTAAACAAATTAACGGAACAGTATCCGACCGAACAACCGGACATTACCCGGGACACTAAATTTTTGCCAAACACATTAATTATTTATTTCTTGGCCAGTCGTGATCCCCGAACACCCTAACACCCACTACATATCAAATATATAACATGTGGAAGCTTATACTTGGAAACTAACTATCTATTTCTTCCTAGTTGCAAATGTTACACATTACCCCCCCCCCCCTTTGAACCGAAAATCTGCCCTCATGGACCCACCATATCATCCCACATGCTTCATATATTTTGATGAGATTGTGTGATAGATTCTTGCTTGCAAATATGACCAAGATATTAAACATATCTTATAAAATCTTGGACAAAGATCACAACTATCATTCCTATATCTTCACTCTCTCTCTCCTCACTCTCTCTCTCCCTCACGGCTGCTCCCATAACCGAACCCACACCACCTTCCAACATTCTTCATCTTCTTCAATTACTAGAGCCATTCAAAGCTTGAAGATCATCTATGGAGGTTGCTAGTTAAGGAGCTTTGTTCTTGTCTTGTGCATCATCTTTCCTCATCATCTTTGCACTATAAATTCTACCCTAGCCTTGTGCTAGTAGTAAGTCTCATTACCCCCCTTGTTCATCTTATTTTTGGTGATCAAAATATGTAGTATGATGTTTTTGGTTAAATCACAAGAATAAGAACACTAAGATGTTGAACATGAAACTTTACATAAAACTTGGACATAAAGGATTATATGAAGGTGAAAACTTGTTGGTTTAGGGTTGGTTAATACATATGTGATGCGTGATCGTCAAACTCTTGTTAAACTCGTTAATCGGACACTTTTTAACACGATTTAGTAACATTTAAACCACAAAATAACATGCTGATGTACTTATTCAGCCGACTTCAACAGGCTGTAAACGGACTTTAAAAACTCGAAAAACGGAATTTCAAAAGCCTAAATTGTCTATTTTTGAAAAACGAAGAAAATGGCGCTGGAATCGTATTTTTCTGAGGTCGGTTACTATTTTAAAAATCTGTTTTCGTGACAGCAGCTAAGGCTGATTTTCACTGCAGTAAATTGGGCTGTGCGTTTTCGATCACAACTTAAAACCTGAACCGAACCAGCCCCTGAAACTTTTATCAAAGATGGTCACGGATGTATTTGTGACCCTCGAACTGGAATTTCGATAAACAGACTTACGAGGAATTTTTGACGAATTTTTCCGTAAACTGTGATCAGAATGTGACAAATCTGATCACAGTTCGGTAAACGATTTTCTATAAATTATAGATAATGAACTAGACCCCGATATTTTTACACAATAATTTGTGGGTCGATTGAGACGTTCCGCAAAAATTTGGGAATTTTTGGAATAAGTAAAGTATTTTATTTACTCGTCCGAAAACAGTCCAGTTTTTCACAAATTGAAACTGAAACGACAAGGATAGTATTTTGCATATTAAAACGTAAGGGTTGATTGTTGATGATCATGGTTTGATTTCAAAAAGAAAATGATATGCTACTTAGCATGGACACCTCCGTTTACAAAGGAGACTATGGCGAAATTTTCTGAAAATCCTAACACTTAGTAAATATTTTCTAGGCAAATGTTTGCTAGTGTGTTCTAAACTATGATTTTCAAATACAAACCTCGCCATAATTTTTGTAACAAAAATACACATACAACATACAAGATACATAACTCGGGTGCAAAGTGCAAAATACAAGAAACTTATATTTATTTTTTTGAGAAAATAATATAAGTAAGATACTTAGTTAAAAATGTAAATTATTTTTAACACAAGAATACATATACAAAAGACAGTGACTTGTACTTGTGCGATACAAGTCTAGTGACTAACGATAATAAAACACGTTTAGGTCACGACGCTATATAAGCAAATCCGGTGAAGTTTACGACGCAAGGAACGCAAAGTTGTGAGTTCATGCTCCCCCTTTTCTTTTAACTGTTTTCAGTTTTTATAACTTCGGGGGTGAAATACATGTACAAAAGTACAATATTTATAAATGGTATGATATAAATACAAGAAGTACACTTGGTGAGAACGAGAACCAAGTGTGACGAAATATAAGAATACAAGAAGTACACTTGGTGAGAACGAGAACCAAGTGTGATGAAATATAAGAATATGAGAAGCGCACTTGGTGAGAACGAGAACCAAGTATGAGGCGCTATGAGAAATGATAACAAGAAACGCGCTTGGTGAGAACGAGAACCAAGTAGGATGCGTTATGAGAAATAGTGTCACGAATAGGGTACAGAAGCACCATTAATCGTGTACATACTTAGACCGCAGAACAAAAGGTTAGATCTAACGGGTGCCTGGCAGCCACACTCCCGGTCGGGGCGAGAACCGAGGAGTGCTTTTGTGTCTCAGAATATACCAATTAAATGCCTTAGGTTTGGTGACTTCCTATGACGTGCCACATGTTAATGGCTTTGCAACCCATTAACAATCTGATAAGTACAGAAATACTGTATTTACATAAAATTCATACCATACAAAATTGATATATAACTTGAAGTACGTGGGGTACTCAAGAAGATTGAATTATACTTGAAGTACGTGGGGTACTCAAGAGAATGAGAATTAAACTTGAGTACGTGGGGTACTCAAGAAGAAATTGAATTATACAGATGTACGTGGTGTACACATGAAACTGAATTTATTTATGAAAACTTGATTTACTCACAAACTATGTTTTCATACAAAGTATACAAACATGAAATACAAAACTGCATGAATTCACACCAACTTTATGTTGACGTTTTTCCAAAAACTCACATGTATTTCAGGTAACTAGGATGGATGTGCGCGTGGTCTTGCTTATGCTCGTGGATGTCGCTTGTGTTTAACTTTAAATAAAGTTGTAAACTTTTAAGACAATGCTTTATGCGACTTAGTGATGTAAACGCTAACGAATGTTTTCAAATTATGGTATTTGAATGTTATTTTTACGAGCATGTAGCATGTTTACTCTTCGTATGCAATGAGAACCTTTCTTGATCACACCTCGTGCTTCCGCCGCAGAAAGGGGTGTGACATTTTTCACCAAACAAACCCTCCAAAACTGCTGGTTTTTTCTGCACAAAACTGCACAAAACATCTGTAGGATCGTTTTGTGACCCAAACGAGTCGATCAGAAGAGATTTAATCCGTTTCAGAGGCGGAAACTAAGAAACAGACTGCAAAACAGCTTGAATATCACTTTAAACACTGATTATATTGATTTACTATCGATTACAATCAGTCTTCACACCGGCAGCACCTCGGTATGGAATCTAGTCTCTCTATTTGTCTAACCGCTTGAAATGACAAATGACACCTATATATAGTATTGGCTAGACCGCTTGAAATTACATAAACACTTTCAAGTGGCCACGTTCAAGCGGTCAAACAACTTGAAGCGGACAACAACTTCAAGCGAACAAACATATTTAACTAAAACATTCCTATTTTGTCTTCTAATGAACATGACATGAATCTGTTTCATGCATTCTGTTTTGTCTTGTTGTGTAGACAACTTCCATGATGCAAGAATGATGTCACTTGTGTGATGTCATCATTAAGAATGATGACATCATGGATGTTCCGAACCGCAACGTGTCCAAGACTCGATATAAGACGAAGTCGACAGATGTGTGCACCAACAGACTCTCCCTCAGATGTTGACGAGTCTTAAGTGTCGAGTCTTCGCATCTTCAGTCTTTATCAGTCTCTTTTCTTTCTTAGCATATACCAGGATCTTCTCTTTGGCTCTAACCTCGTCAGACTCCCCCTCTCATCATGATAGGATCGCTGTCTGGAATTAGTTATCACCTAGAAATCAATCCCTGGCTTTATCTATTTAAGCTCATCACCTACACAATTTTCTCACCACCACATAAGTTTTTACTTAAAACAATAAGAAAAACTTATTGGAAATAGTTACACCAAGTTCAAATTAATGACCCTGATAAACTAATCTCAACTTCTTTCTCAAATCAAAATTTTTCAATTCAACACACACACACACACCCAAACCAGTTCATCTTGTTTAGCACTTGGAATTTTGAAAATCAGCTCATCAACATCAGTTGTCGAAAATCTTTTTGTATTTTTCAAAATTTATGCTAAAACACACTAAAATGTTTTTGGATTTTTGATTATAACAGAAATGCAGTAAAGAAATATTTACAGACAATATTTTTTGTGAGTTTGTGTAAGAGGATCATATCAGTTTATGTGACCAATCACTAGCACCGTTAATCTTGATTTCATTTTAAGTTCTAAACGATTCACGTTGATTGACGATATTGTTGTCCACATAAACTCAATCTAAAAACTTTCGAAATGCTTACCGATACTTTAAGGTATATTAAGATAGCACTAAGTTCTTATGGACCCCACGATCTCAGCATATCCCCTCATCATGTAATACACTATCTCAAGCAATGCCTTTAAACTTTTATCAACTGTGATTTGTGCGAAAACAAAGCAGAATGTTTAAACATTAACAATCAGGTCGATACTTCCGTATACGCAGAGAAAGTCCAATGTTTAAACAAAATAAAAAAATAAAACAAGTTGAAGTTGTTTAGGCTTTAACCACCAGGTCGATACTCCCGTATACGCAGAGGTGATCCAAAGCTTAAACAAAACACCAAAGAAAATAAAGCAGAACGTTTAGGCAACAACAACCAGGTCGATACTCACGTATACGCAGAGGATGTCCGATGCTTAAACAAAATAAAGAAATAAAACAAGTTTAAATCTTTGCAAAATGAAATGCACAATCACAGCGACTTTTTAGCAAAGTTGTGAAAGTTCACAAACTTAACCAGTTTTATGTCATTCGACAATCAGCGATTACTGAGTAGGCACACAATCAAGAAGGACAAAACTAAGTACTATGCTTTCAACCATGTTTCCCACTAGACTTTTTCATTTAAGTTTGTATCGTTATCGCAAATCTACTAATCTAGCTGAGCCTACCGTCACATCTTTAGTGAGATCGTTTATCACAATTTAACTTTACATTTCTTTAGCATGCTGTGACAGTCCAACTGATCTACTATCATTTCCTCTTTTTGACAACAAAACTCATTTTTGCATTTTTCAATGTTTTTGACATTTTCAAATTTTCTAATTTTTATAAAATTTTACTCCCCCTAAAATCAAAATATGTCTCAATTTTGATTTTCTGGGAAAATTTGAAAAACAAGCTATACAAGAAACGTGACAACATGATGAGAATCACTTCAATTCTCCATTCACTTGGCATAAACAATCAGAACTCCCCCTCACAACAAACTATTTTCTCATTGTGATCTCAAAACACTTAAGTTTGTTTAATCAAAATGGTTTTTTCGGAAAATAAGTTTTGTTGATTGATTTTAAGCAATTGTAGGTTAGGGGATAAACTCATCATTTTGTTTTTCAACCACTTGTAGGAAATCAGATACAACTTAATGTCCCTAATTTACCACTTGTAAGATCAATCCAATTCAACTTCTGAACCACTTGTTAAAATCACAACCATACAACTTAAACCTGCTTTTCAACCAATTTACCATCTTTTGGTTGAATTCTCAAGGTGCCGATTCCTACTCCTCGCTTACAAACCTAGGAGTTCCGGCAAGTCCTGCTTTTCAAAAACACATTTAACATGATAAAGAATGATGCCGATTCATGATCCACGATTACCAACTTGGGATCTCCGGCAAGTCAGGTTTTTCATTTAAACAGTTTCACCCAAGCCTGACTGTCCTTGGGTGATTTTGAATTCTTGTTCAACAATGGTGGAAAATTTGCATCATCCATTGTTAAACCTGAATTCTCAGTTTTTACCTCAACTACCGGCTCTTCTGGCTTTACCGTACCAGAATCATTGCCTGCACATGGCTTGTCTGACTTCGACACGTCAGATTCATCGCCGACCATTTTCTTCCTTTTCTTTTCTTCTTTCGTCCTCAAATTTGTATCCGATGAATTCGTCTTGCTTGACTTTGCAATCGAGGAAGTCGATTCATCAGAACTCTTATTTTTACCAACAGATGAACCCGAGGACAAGATCTTCTCTAGATACTCTCTAGCCTTCTTTCTCTTCTTCCTCAGTCTGTCTTTCTGCCCCTGAGAAAGTTTCACTTTCGTTTCTTGAACTTTAGATTCTTGAACCTTCTGTTCTTTGGGCTTGACATTGACTGATTTCTTTACCTGCCTCTGAGATTCAGCCCTCGATCTTTTCATTGATCTCATTGAGCAATCTCTAGCAATATGGCCAATGATGTTGCAGTTAAAGCATCTCCTCGATTCAAAACTCCAACTCTGGCAGTTAACAGCAATGTGTCCTTGATAACCGCATCTGTAACACACTCTGTTATCGTACCAATCACCATTTTCAGTCCAAACATTCAGATCATAGCACTGTTTGGCTTGGTGATAAACATTTCTCCTCTTGTTTGCTGGATTTGGATTTTGAGCACTGTGGTCCGACCTGCACCACTTATTACTAACAATTTTTAAATTTTCATTTTTTACTTTTTGAAATTTTTGATTGCGATTGGATGATTGATCTGATGAACTTTTATTTTCTTTTTGAACATTTTTCAAAATTTTCTCTTTTTGTTTTTGTTCCACTTTCTTCTTCAAAGGTTTTTGCTTAGAGCATTCTCCCTTTTCAGTTGATTGTGAAACAGTTTCTTGAAAATTTTCTTTTAATTTCAAAAACAAATTCTTTTTTTCAATGTTTTCATTTACATCATCAGATTTTTCATCGCAATCTTCAACTTTGACTTTGTCAAAGTTTGTGACATCGTCACTTATTGGAACAGAATTTAAAGGTTTTGGGCAAGGAATAGTTGACGTATTCACAAAAACCTTCAACTTTTCTTCCCATTCATTGATTTTCTTTTGAGCACATTCTGCCTCTTTCTCAAGTCGAATAATCTTTTCAAGATGAGAATTGATTTCAATTTGTTTTTCAAGATTGTTTTTACCAAACATATCTCTCTCATCTTCTAAAATTTTTATTTGACTTTGAAAAACTTTTTCAATCTTCGATTTTTCATTTTCAAAATCTTTTTCTTTTTCTTTCAAAATTTTGTTTTCTAATGTCAAACTGTCCAAACCACTCAACAGTTTGACATTTTCAGATTTCGACTTCTCAAAATTTTCCTGCAAAACAAGAATCTGTTTATCATCAAATTGCTTCTCATCTTTCAACTTCTTGATTTCCAATGTCAATCTTTCCACATCCTTCAATAGTTTGCCATTGTCAGCCTCAAGTTTATCACATTTCGAGCAACCTGATTCAAAACTTGAGGATTCAATCTTCATAGATTCTTTATTCTTTTGAACTCGCTCTGTCTCCATCTTGTATGTTCCTGCACAAAATATTTTAACGAAGTCAAGAGGATTCATATTCTCATCAATATAACAACCTCTCTTCATATCGTATTTCATAACATCTTTTGCATTAAGACACACACAGACTCTTTTGCTCAGTTCTACAACCACATCCAAACTTAATTTTTTCAAATTATTTTCTATCCTATTCAACAATTCTTTCTTTTTCTCTTCATTATCATATCTATGTGTTGTAAGTTTACTAATGAATTTACTTAAAGATAATTTTGAAAAACTAGAATTCTTTCTTAGATTTTCCAAAAAATCATTCCATTCAGCTGGTAATCCATTAGCAAACTTCGATACTATTTCGGCTTCTGATATCATTATCTTGTTTTCTTTCAAATGGTCAATCAAACAATCAAATCTCTTCTCCAAATCATCTAATTTCTCATCTTTCTTACACAGAAAACATTCGAACCGGTTAGCCCAAACATTCTTGGACAAACCTCGATAATGACTACTGAAATATCCTCGATACCAATCATTTATCCTTACAAGATCATGATTTTCCTTCTCATCAAACATCTCTGCCATTTCAAACAATCTGTTCAAACACCTTGTGCGAACTAGTAACACTTTCAAACAACTTGTTAACCTTCAAACAACCTGATCAAACTCAAAATCAACCCTTAGTTTCACTTTAATTGATGTATGCTATCATGCACTTCTTGGGCCAATAAAACACAATTAAAACGACCGACAATTCAATTCACAATACAATTCTCATTGGACCACCCATTTAGTAAATGTTTTAAAGTTCAATATCACGTTAATTGATTAGAAAAGGCTGACAAACTTTTCACATTATCGATAAAAATCACATGCTACTATAATGGTCGACAACTCTATTAAATGAATCAACTCACAAATTCAATTCTGATTGAACCGCTAATAAACAAAGTCACATGGATTCTGTCAAATTGATTAATGTGTTCACGTGAAATCTGATCTTTGAAAAAGAACAAAAACTATTTCACATGCAAACCGACACTTTCTTTTACTTTTCACACAAACCAATGTAATTTTCAAACGGTCAATGTTTTTCAAGTGAGCGTTTCAAGCGGTCAGACGTATTTTCAAGCGAGCAGATTTGAAGCGAACAAGGTTGAATTTTCAAGCTAACAAGGTCAATTTCAAGCGGTCACACGACGTTATGTTCGCTTGAACAGATGATGATGTCAGCAACTACGAATCACTTTCAAGAGAGTAGATCGATTTGAACCAGATTTAAGTCAATTTTAAAACTGAAACTTTCCAGGATTCATTTAAACATGATTACGCACAATATGTGAAAGTTTGAGCCGATTTTAACCGTGTAAATTTTTAAATTTTTGAAAAGAATGGTGTAGAAATCAGAAAAAGTGATGAAAACGAGTTGTTTTTGCGAAATCTCTTCCTCCTGAGCTCTGATACCACTTGTAGGATCGTTTTGTGACCCAAACGAGTCGATCAGAAGAGATTTAATCCGTTTCAGAGGCGGAAACTAAGAAACAGACTGCAAAACAGCTTGAATATCACTTTAAACACTGATTATATTGATTTACTATCGATTACAATCAGTCTTCACACCGGCAGCACCTCGGTATGGAATCTAGTCTCTCTATTTGTCTAACCGCTTGAAATGACAAATGACACCTATATATAGTATTGGCTAGACCGCTTGAAATTACATAAACACTTTCAATCGGTCAAACAACTTGAAGCAGACAACAACTTCAAGCGAACAAACATATTTAACTAAAACATTCCTATTTTGTCTTCTAATGAACATGACATGAATCTGTTCCATGCATTCTGTTTTGTCTTGTTGTGTAGACAACTTCCATGATGCAAGAATGATGTCACTTGTGTGATGTCATCATTAAGAATGATGACATCATGCATGTTCCGAACCGCAACGTGTCCAAGACTCGATATAAGACGAAGTCGACAGATGTGTGCACCAACAACATCAAAAACTGCATATTTTTTTTGACGAAAAAATGCCCAAAAAACAGCAACTTTTTTCAGCACTTAAACCCCCAAAACTGCATGTTTTTTCAGCACGAAAACATCAAAAAATTGTGCGTTTTTTCTGCAAAAAAAAACCCACAATTTTGCAAGTTTTTTTAGCGATCAAAACATAAAAAACTACAGTTTTTTAAACCAAAAGAAGCTTATCGAGGCAAACGAAACCAACGATTATGGAATATATTCATGTCTAAGCACAATAAAAAGTTAAAGGTAATCACGATAAATATAATCAACCAATAGTGAGATTATTCTATATCACATGAAAGTATTAAATTAAAATGAACACCTAACACAAAGCCATACCTGTCGGAAAACGACTACCAAACTGCAATTAAACCAAACCAAATCGAATTGAGTAGGGTGATGTATGGAATCCATTTAGTTCGGACATAATCCAAATCGAATCCAATAGGTCTAAACCGAAAGAAATCAATAAAAAAACACCAAAATTTCATTGTTGCATTTGATCGAGCAACCTATGTGCACTTCAATGAAATCAGTTTCAACATATAAATCAAAATACCAATACACCCAAATGCAACAAACCATACAAGCATCCCTTGAAATCTAAAAAATAGACCAAAAAGAAACAATTTTAACATTTTCATTACTTGAGTAAAGTGTGAAAAACTTGAAGTAAAGTGTCAAAATTGAAAATAATCAAAAGGAACTTACTGAGATGATAATATAACCTCATATTAGTTATGACACAAAAACCCTAAAAATCAAAGAAAAAATCAGTTAGAAATACTACATCAAAATGAAAATAATCAAAAATAAGAATAATATAGAGCCACTTACGAAGATGATAAACAACATAACGGTTGCTGGTGACAGTCAAAAATCTTGAAAACCACTAATCATTCAAAAAATAAAGATTTAGATGAAGTTTTAGGACAAAAAAAATGATAGATGTAGGGTAAAATCATTGACTTGACACAAGTTTACCATTTTTGTCATCATGGCGTCTTCTGAAAAACCCTAACCAGGTTACACCCACAAGATCTAAAACACCATCGAATAAAGCATGCCCAAATCTGAAAAACTAATATTGATTTCAGAACTATTAATCAATAAAACATTAGAAGTTTTGCTTTGTTTGTTCAATTTTGGAATTTGAAAAACCCTAATCGGGTGATACCAGAAGATGAAGCTGCCTACAAAATAAAAAATCTCTTCCAATCGAGAAGAACAACTAAACAAAAATCAAGATTACCTGATGGTTTGATTTACAGACGATTGAAGAAGAGGAACAACAATGCTTGAAGAGGAGTACTGGAGAAGAGGAGTACTTGAGAAGAAGGAGAGATGTAGGGTTTTTTTAGGAGAAGGGGAACAGCAATGCTTGAAGAGGAGTACTGGAGAAGAGTTATGAGAATATCCAGAAGCGTGAAGGAGAAGAATGAATATTAGGGTTTAGGAAAAAAAGGAAAAAAGGGGACGGAGGTACTGTTGGGCGGGAAAAGGCAAAAAGTGATGCCCTAATCTACTGACATGTGGCCTAAATAACTTTCATTTATTATATAGAATAGATATATATCGTAGCTTTCTCTCCCTCTCTCTAGAATGTGTAAAGTGTGTGTGTTGTGGGAGGAAGAAGATGGAGGCTAGGGTTTTGAGTTGTGAGGTGAAAATGAAGAAGGGAAGATAAAGAGATGGTTTTATACCTAGGGTTTGGGTGTGGGTTAAATGGGTTTGCAAGTGGGTGTATATCGCCTATACGAACCCACTTCACATCACATGTCTCATTTATTAATTTGCTCAACTAAGCATAAAATAAGTATATAGGGTAAGCTAGATATGTATATCTCGTTAAAACGGGTATTCGAAATATATATATATATATATATATATATATATATATATGGGTGGGGTTCCTCTACAAAGTGTGTTTTTCCTACAAAGTGTAGGAAGCAATCTTAGCCATAGGATGAGAGTGTTTAATGGTTGAGATTATCTTGGTGGCATTTTGGTAATATTTGTGTGTTAAAAATAAATTGTTTTAATAGATTAGGGGTATTTCGGTCATTATGCGTGTTTTAAATCTGTCATACAACTGTCCACATAAACCCACCTCCCTACATTCATGCATTTTTTCCTCTCTCTAAACACACACTTTTGGAAACCTCGGTCATAGCAAAATTAGCTATAAATGGATTTAGATAACAAATTCCCACTCAAATACAAGTGTTTTTTTTTTCCTGGAAGTTGAAAATCCATCATCGATGTGTTTATTTATTTATTTATTTTTTTTATTTTCTTGCAAGAAAAAGATTCAGGAACATTAAGACAATGCAAAAAAATTGAAGCTCTGATCTATTCCAAAAAAACATATCAAGAAGGGATCATCGGGCAAAGGTGTGTTTTTTCTATATACTTCAAGCCTAGGGTTTGAAAGTTGTTTTGATTGTAAGCGATCAAAGTATATTTATACCAGTGTGTTATACGGGAACATGATGTGTTGTAGCTTGCTTTTGGTTAGATCATGCGCTAGCAGTATCCAGTGGGTTGGGTTGAAGACGGAGGCAATGGGTTGTGTTGAAGACAAAGGCACTGATTGATGTGGTTGTTAAATTTTTTTTCTGGATGTTGTGTTCAAAGTAGTGTGTTTTATGCTATATTTGTTTGTTTGCATTCCTTTTTTATTGGTTGTTGGGCAAACTGAGTATGTGTTTTAATATAATGGATCTAAATTGCTTATTTGATATTGATAAAAATATGTTTGATAGTAAATATACCATTCATGTGTTCAAAGATGACGAATTATGATCTTTTTACATCTGGTGTGTTATATACACTATAACACAACATGAAGAGCTCAATATTATGTTTGATAGTAGATGTACCATTAGTGTGTTCAAAGGTGGCCAGCTATGATATTTTTACTCTAGTGTTACATATACACTATAAGACATCATGAAGAACCTAATATTTATAAACACAATCTCAAGAAAAAAAAACATGTCATTTGTGAATCATAAACTGGTATAACACATCCCGATGAAACCAATAATTAACAAAACACAAACATCAAGAGTTACAAAGACGTGTCCTTCTTATAACATAAACTGCTATGACACATTGTGAAACTTGTAACTAATAAAACACAATGTGGAGAAATTATTCATGAATGATCATATGGCGTGTTGTGTGTGACTAATAAAACACAACGTGAAGAAATTCTTCATGAATCAATCTTTGCAATTTTAAGTAACTGTAGGTTTTGAATTAATAGAATATATCCTGTTTCCTTAAAAATTTCCTTTTTTGTTTATGATATAATATATATATATATATATATATATAAATGAGATGGATTTGGGCTAGGTGGCATTTGATTTTGGCCATTTTTGCTGATGTGGCAACTTTTGGTGGTGAGTTTAGGAGGGAATTGAGATTTTGCTTCTACATTCACGATTTTAACACAAAAGGACGCGGGATCCGAAACAATTAGGTCGGACTTTTGGATCATCCACCTCCTAAAATGGATCTTATATATTATTTTGCAAAACCCTAGCAGCCTTCATCTGCATTCTTTCTCATCTCCATTAACGATTCAGCAACAGGTTTTGCCAAACCCTAGACATAACCTTCTTCAATCACCGCATCTTCTTCTTCAATTCCCCTTTTCCTCTGGTCCGTTCTTGCAATCGAAGTTCTTATTTTTCTCCATTAAATTTCTTCTCCAATCAATTTATGAATTAGGTACGAAATCTTCAATCTTTGCAACTTTGTGATGTTTCAAATGTTTCAAGATTGCTGAATCCGCCGCCATGTTCTTCGATCTCCTAATGAAGGGAAGTTTTTCTTGGATGGTTCGCGTGTTTCAGATCTGTATAATCTATGTTTCATATCTGTATAATTTGTATTGATAAGATCTGATGACTTTGTTTGTGTTGTTTGATGAACGATTATGAGATAAAGGTATATATCTTGGGTTTTGGTGATTTAATTTTGTGTGCATATAGATCTGAAAGTTTATGTTACAATTATTTGTTGAATTCTGAGTAGATAGTTTTGATTTTATAGATCTGAAAGTTTATGTTTGTATATTATTTGTTGAATTTTGATGTAGATAGTTTATGTTTATATATGATTCTTTGATTTTTTTAGATTTGAAAGTTTTCCTTATGCGTACAGAAGCTAGAGTCAAGTATGTAATTCAGTTCACTTTAGCTGTTATGAGATTACTTAGAAGATGTTATTCCTTCAGCAATTCGTCAATGTTCATCACATGTATGTTCTTCGTTCTTAATCTTTAATGTTTTTGTTATCTGAATCTAATCGTATTGATCGTACTTTTTGTTTTTGTTTTTGATCTCATAAACCCTACACACACAATGTCCACATAAGGTTCTTCTTTTTGTCGCAGTTCTTCAATGGGTAACAAAGCTATGTCAATTGAATATCTCTGAATCTAATCGTATTATTTTACCCATTCTGATTCAAGATGATGACCAAGTTAGCAATCCTTCTAATATTTCTTATTCTTTTTCTCAATCCATTTAATGCTTCCATTTGTTATGATTTTTTTCATTAAGGTTTTCTTCTGAAACCCTAACATAGATTATTTTGTTGTTTTGTGTTACGATTAAGTTTGAGGCTATATTAATCGGCTTTGTCCGATTTGATAACGCATATGGTCTGATTCTTAGGTTTCGGTCACAATCTTTCCTAATCGTCGCCACTTCAAATATGTTGTTACCGCTGCAAGATCATACATGTTAGTGTCTGGAACGTCGCCAGATAGGTAGATTTTGTTTCGAATCCCGATGTATATTGATGTATCATGAAATATCTGTGTATATTCTAATTGTAATATTGATATTTATTTTGTGTTTTCATTTGTTTACAGTAGCTTGAATGCTTGATGTTGCGTTTTTATGATTTGTGAACAAACGACGTCGTTTTTGAAGTTGATTCGTTATTTTCCAGCAGCTTGATGTTGATTATTATGATTTGTAAAAAAACGGTGTTTTTTTAAGCTGATTCATTTTTCCCAGTAGTGTGATTTTACGTTATTATGATTTTGAACTAATGGTATCGTTTTTCATCTATATAATTCGTTTATTTCTGGTAGTTTGAGGTTGCATTTTTATTATTTTTGAACAAACGACATCGATTTTGAAGTTGATGTTAGTCTAATTAGGTTAATAGTGTGTGCATCTTGTGGTTGGTTTGAAGTTAAAGTGAATTGTTGGTATGTGTTCAGAAGAAGGTTGTGAATCCGTTGTTAGAGAAGCAGCCAAAGTAGTTTAGGATCGGGGGAGTTTTGCCTCCTAAAAAGGATGTCCACATGTTTGTGAGATGGCCACCATTTGTTCAAATTCAGAGGAAAAGGGAGGATTCTCATGCAACGTTTGAAGGTTCCACCAGCTTTGAAACAGTTTACTAAGACCCTTGACAAAAATCTAGGTATTAGTTTTGTCGTTTGTATTGCATTTTTTATTATCATTTGTGGTTTACTTTGTATTATTCTTAGGGTTTAAGAAAACTAAGAAGCAAACTCAACAACATATTTAACTTCATGATATATATAGAATGTTGTTCAAGATGTTTCGTTAAGTTATATTTAGTTGTTTTAGAAAAGTT
The DNA here is from genome assembly GCA_030545235.1 of Helianthus tuberosus. NCBI lineage: Eukaryota > Viridiplantae > Streptophyta > Magnoliopsida > Asterales > Asteraceae > Helianthus > Helianthus tuberosus. Next base: position 129,855,175 of record CM060382.1, read on the forward strand.
TGAATCAGTTTTTCTGGTCCCAAAGTATGAGGAAATTGCAATGGGTTTGTCTTTGTAAGGTATTGAATCTCTTTGTAAGAGCATCTAATTTAGTTATATGTTGTTTGAAGTTCGGTCATTTTGTTAACTTAGTGTTGGTTTTTGCTATTTTTTATACAGATATTGCACGGTTGGCTCGAAATGTGAAAAGAAGGTAAGTTTAGCTGGAGAATTGGAGGAAAACCTTTGGTGCGGTTCTTTGGTTCGGTAGTATAATTCTCTTTACAAGTGTTAGCAAAGGTATGTTATATAACTACAATATAATAGTTTGTTTAACTTTTTTATGAATTGACCATTTTGACCCATTTATGGGTAACATGGATGAGCAAATGGTACCAGGTATTGATCATTTTGACCCGTTTAGTGGTCTGGAACGTTGCCAAACAGGTTGATTTTGTTTCGAATACCGATGTATATTGATGTATCTTGAAATATCTGTGTATATTCTAATTGTAATATTGATATTTATTTTGTGTTTTCATTTTTTTACAGGATGTTGCGTTTTTATGATTTGTGAACAAACGACGTCAATTTTTGAAGTTGATTCAATTCGTTCTTTTCCAGCAGCTTGATGTTGATTATTATGATTTGTAAAAAACAGTGTTTTTTAAGGTGATTCATTTTTTCTAGTAGTGTGATTTTAAATTATTATGATTTTTAACTAATTGCATCATTTTTCATCAATCTAAATCGTTTATTTCCTGTTGTTTGACGTTGCATTTTTATGTTTTTTGAACAAACGACATCGATTTTGAAGTTGATGTTAGTCTAATTAGAGGAAAAGGAGGATCCTCAAGCAACATTTGAAGGTTCTACCAGCTTTGAACTGTTTACTAAGACCCTTGACAAAAAATCTAGGTATTAGTTTTGTCGTTTGTATTGCATTTTTTATTGTCTTTTGTGGTTTACTTTGTATCATTCTTAGGCTTTAAGAAAACTGAGAAGCAAACTCAACAACATATTTAACTTCATGATATCTATAGAATGTTGTTAAAGATGCTTCGTTAAGTTATATTTAGTTGTTTTAGAAAACTTTGTATTAGTTTTTTTGGTCTCAAAGTCTAAGGAAATTGCAATGGGTTTGTCTTTGTAAGGTTTGGATCTCTTTCTAAGAGCATGTAATTTAGTTATACGTTGTTTAAAGTTCTGTCATTTTGTTAACTTGGTGTCGGTTATTTGCTATTTTTTGATATAGATATTGCAAGGTTGGCTCGAAATGTTAAAAAAAGGTAAGTTTAGATGGGGAATTGGAGGACAACCTTTAGTGCGGTTGTTTGGTTCGGTAGTATAATTCTTTTTACAAACATTAGCAAAGGTATGTTATATAACTACAATAGTTTGTTTAACTTTTTTTATGAATTGACCATTTTCACCCGTTTATGGGTAACATGGATGAGCAAATGGTATTGGGTACCATTTGTCGATGAATTTACCATTTTGACCCGTTTAGTGGTCTGGAACGTCGCCAAACAGGTTGATTTTGTTTCGAATCTCTATGTATATTGATGTATCTTAAATATCTGTGTATATTCTAATTGTAATATTGATATTTATTTTTTGTTTTCATTTGTTTACGGTAGCTTAAATGCTTGATGTTGCGTTTTTAAGATTTGTTAACAAACGACGTTGGTTTTGAAGTTGATTCGTTCTTTTCGAGCAGCTTGATGTTGATTATTATGATTTGTAAAAAATGGTGTTTTTTTAAGCTGATTCATTTTTTTCCAGTAGTCTGATTTTACGTTATTATGATTTTTGAACTAATGGTATCGTTTTTCATCAATCTAATTCGTTTATTTCCGGTAGTATACAGATATTGCAAGGTTGGCTCGAAATGTGAAAAGAAGGTAAGTTTAGCTGGAGAATTGGAGGAAAACCTTTGGTGCTGTTCTTTGGTTTGGTAGTAAAATTCTCTTTACAAGTGTTAGCAAATGTATGTTATATAACTACAATAGTTTGTTTAACTTTTTTATGAATTGACCATTTTGACCCGTTTATGGGTAACATGGATGAGGAAATGGTATCGGGTACCATTTGCCTATGAATTGATCATTTTGACCCGTTTAGTGGTCTGGAAAGTCGCCAAACAGGTTGATTTTGTTTCGAGTACCGATGTATATTGATGTATCTTGAAATATCTGTGTATATTCTAATTGTAATATTGATATTTATTTTGTGTTTTCATTTTTTTACAGTAGCGTGAATGCTTGATGTTGCGTTTTTTATGATTTGTGAACAAACGGCGTCATTTTTTGAAGTTGATTCAATTCGTTCTCATATTCATCAATCGCCACTCTTCTTCCCACATTCGACGACACCACATCTACCTTCTGATGATTATGTTCAAGCTAAGTTAAAGCCTTTCGATTTCTATCTTTGATTTGTTATATAAAATTATTATATGCGTGGGAAACCCTAACACAACTCTATTTCGATTTCTATCTCTGATTTGTTATAAAAGTAGATTAATCCATTTCTTATTTCTTCCTCATTCAATTAGACTTCATTTATTCGCACACCTTCTGTCAGTCTGGTACATTTCAATCGCATTTTGCATATTCCGATTCATCACATATCTATTACTTATTCCTTTTTTTTCTCAATTTTTGGGTTTTAGATCACTCACTGGTGCCGAAATTGCAGAAATCGGAGGAATCAGAGAGTTTTGAGGTAGTTTTACACTTTTAGTTTTGTATGGTAGTGATTACACTTCTATCGGATTGTATCATAACTTGTGTAATTGATCATGTATTAGTTCTGGAGATAGTTGATTTTTATTAGTCAAGTTTTGACTCAAAGTTGAAAAATAATGGTAACCACATTGCGGTATATAAAAGTAGTGAACATTAAGAGATTTTATGACTTTTGACACATGACAATGGCCGACATGATACATGTGATGTATAATATCTGAGAAATACCTAATTTTTCATCTTATTTTGTGTGTATTTTATTTCGGAATGTTGTGTTCAATAGGATTTATTGTATTTTAGGAATTTTGGGGTTTCGGCACTACTCAATTTGCTTATTTTGCTTCGACGAGCGGTATATTCTAACTCGCACTGGTATATTAAGGGAAAACTCCCACGTTCTTTGTCATGCCAGTGAAAAGAAAATGGAGGAGCAAGTAGAAGAATTATGATGTAAAAGACCGCTTTCGATGAAAAGAAAGGAGGTATAGTGACCATGCCTTTCATCATAGGTACGAAATAATCCACTTTCTTGAAGTTAAATTTTGAAATTATTGTTATTTTACATCATGGGTTCCTTGAATCTTGAAGTTTTATGTTTTAGTAAAAAAGTTTTTTGGTGTTGCAGTTTGATTATATATTTAAATTTTTTAGTGTTTTAGGTTGAATATCTATTATTATGCATTACAATCGTGACACATTTACCTTATGAATATGTCAAATGAGGATGTTTTTTTATGTTTTTCTGTTTAAAAATATCTGATACATATATTGTTTAATCGAACTCATGTATTTTGTTTTTGTTTTTTATATTGTTGGTCTAATCTATTCTTGATTTTTGTTTTGGACTTGATGAATGATGTTTTTTTTTTGACGTGGAAGCATGAGGAACAAATGGCCTTCTGATTGTTATTTGTTAAACTTAATCTTATATTTTTTATGAATATCTAACATATCATTCCAATTCTATGGCTTACTGTTCACTACACGTCTGTTATGCCTGCTGAGCTGCAAGGGTCTACCCTAGAATATAGTCAAAAGCGGACCTATTTTAGTTGCCATCAACCAGTATAAGGCGATTACATTTTGGGGAGAGACTACATTGAAGCCTATAGGAGGAAAAAAATCGATAGCCCTCATGTATATGCCATTGGTGATACAATCATCCGGAAATGATAAAGAGGTTTCTTTTGATCTTTTTTTGATCTTTTTTTTTTTTTGAAACTTCTATTATTGAGTTTTTACTATTTAATTTCAAGTTTATTACAGTTTTGCAGATTTGTACAAGTGATAAACATTCACAGCCTCTGTTTCCTGGTCAAAGTGGTGTAGATCAGCTGGTTGAGATTATCAAGGTATGCGCTTTTGCATTATTTGCTGCAAAAAAATCATATATTTTTTGACACTATCGTTTTGTTTTATTCTAATTTAGATTATGTAAACACCAATAACACTTCTTTACGTCTTTTGTTCTAATTTATATTTTTTTTGACATTTTCCAAGTCTTCTTTTGTTTAGAGTTAACACAAGAAAAATGAACTAATAAGGATAGCCAAAGTAGATCGACACATATGGCTCTTTTCGCAGCTTACACAATAGCATCATGATACTCTATCTATGTGCGAGACCCTACAGAAGAAGAGTAATTGAGGAAGTCAAATAAAGCTTTCACAGGTTCATTACATAAAAACAAAACGCTAAACAATATATATATACGTATATATATACACGTAAAATAAACACAGTTTTGCTATAGAAATTTTACGAAATTCATTAACGGGTGCCTTTATTTTGTAACAGGAACACTTCCTCGGTGGGTTATTTGGTAGTGATGCTGACGGTGGTAACGGTCTAACGACCACCATTGCCTTGCGAAAATGAGGTAATCACTATAACCGTTGGTAACCCTAACTTTTGTTTAGGTTCTGGATGTCTTATTTGGCCCCTCAGAGATTTGAGTATTGTTTCTGGTGGGTTTGGCCTTCGGTTGTGTTGCTTACGGTGGCATTCGTGGTCCTTATGGGTGACCAGTGGCATCTTCTATGACGTGCTCTGCCGCCTGTTGAGACTATTAAACAGGCATGTTGTTTTGAGTATTTTACTTTTGAAATTCGGGTATCATTTCATCAGTATTTGTCGCTCGGTTGTGTTGGGTTAAAAATAATCTAATCTAATCTAAATCTATTAATATATGATGGCTGGGAATAGTAACTTAACGGTGTTATTGTTTTGACGTTAAAGTTAACGACGTTTCTCTTCCTGCTCTAAAATTCAATGATCCTTTGTAGTTAAATTGGACATAAATACATAGTGTTAGGCTGATTAGATTATGGCCTGTTTGGACTTGGGACACTCACCTTCCTCCCAGGTATTGTCTATAAGGATAAAAATAGAATTAAAAAAATTTAAAAACAAAAAAATAAATGGGTAAATTGCCAATATCGTCCCTGTATTAACGAAATTGCCAAAATCGTCACTGAGTTAATGATACATTTCAACTTACTGATTTCAATTGAAATGACAACAAAAATGAAACGTCAGAGGTCCAGTTACAAAATAATTCTTATTTTGGATGTAACAGGCAAAAGTGCCCAAACCTCAGGGACGATTTTGGCATTTTTCTCTTAAAATGATAATATGTATTTTAAATAAAGTATAGCAATTTATGAGGTTATAAGCATTTTAAAACATTTTGGGCAACTTCCGACCCGTTTGACCTGTTTTCTTTTTAAGGTAAGCTTCAAAGTTTGACCTGTTAGAAATAAAATACAATCCTAATTGACCGTCTATGTATGTCAAATCGATCCAGACGTGTTGTATTTATATTTATTAATGAACTTTTAGCTTAAAAAGCAAACGGGTTGAACAGTTTAAAAGTCATCCATAGTTTACTCAAGTGTTTAAGACTTTTGAAATCGTTTTATCAAAAGATGGACAAACTACATAAAATTTACCTATTTTGATCCATTGCCGGCTCTGCTCGATATGCTATTTACAGCGGTTTTGATTTTTTTATGCACCTTATTTACCAACCAGATATTTGAAACATATATGTTTTTGTTAGCATTGTTGATAGTGATTATTCAATTTTGATTGTATATTTGATCAAAATATATTTATTCCTTACTAGATTAGTTAGTAATTAATTGATGGACGTAATTACCCTTATTATCTAATCAAGGGTTTCCATTTGGATGTATATAAGGAGAGATAACTAGAGAGATAAAGGTCACACAATCACAATAACATCAAGAACTCACGAATTCGTTCACACTCTCTCTCTCTTTCTCTCAAACGTGTTCATCAAAAACCTCTGAAAACATGTGTTTTTATTTTATTTAATGACAATTCGATTAATGCAAATTAAATTTTCCGATCCGCGAGTATTCGCGGGTGATAACCTAGTATTCCATAAATAAGATATTTATTTGATTACCTTTATGCCCTTTAGTAAAAAAAAAACTCTATATGCCACATGTCACAGTGAGATCGCTTCCTACACTTTGTAGGAAAAGTAGGCTTTGTAGCCAACTCCTACCCTATATATATATATATATATATATATGCACACACTCTTATTTTACACAAATATTATATACTTGTTAAATTAAAGACGTTGGCCAGGTTATCAATCAAACATCAAGTTTTACTCATCGTAGGTCATTATTATTTAGAATAATAATATAATAAATGTTAAGATGCTTTTTATTAAAATTGCTAAAATTCGCAATACATTGTTACGCATAAACATACATGGTTTCGCGAATGTTCACCAAATAAACATATAAGTCACATAACATATAAACTCACCTAATTTATATTTATTTAATTCTTTGGGAATATTGTTTCCCTTGATCACCCATGTCTAGGGACAGACTCATGTGTGGTTTGGTAATTCTCCAAATTACTGTTATGTGGGTGTTTGTGTAATAACTGGCACAATTGATTAACCCTAATCAAGTGACATGCATGAATGAATGTTTGAGATAATGGAGTTTGTGTTAACGATGTCAACATGAAAATGCCAGGTGTCACAAAGATGCCTTTGGTGCTCTACCTGAAATGAAATCCTCTACCGCTGGCGACTGTTTGAAAATGTTTGTCATTTCATGACCCCGCGACACCAAAGTAAGCCGACAAACCCAAAGGTTGTGTGAGGCAACCAATTGTAGAATAACTGTTGGTCCTTTTTGGCCGCCTCGTGTGTGTTGACCTCACCATACGGTTGGACAATTATACCACTGCCATTGACGAAAATCCAAGAATCATGCCTGGTAAACCATGTTCGTTAGAATGCACCTGTAAATTTGTTATAGATCGTACCAAGTGGGCTTTCTCAGATAACACACATCGTACAAATTTATTATTCCTTAAAAAAACAAGTAGATGGTGTAACATATGTCCGTTGGCGTAGTATGTGACTCCAAGATGAATGGCTAAATATGGTCTTAATGTCACGTCTAAATTGGCTGACGTCATAGTGGATGGTAACTGGAGTTGGCCAGAAGCTTGGAGGGACTTGTACCCGGTTCTGTTTCAACTACAGAACATTAGTCTCAATGACGCTAATCAGGATATGATCATGTGGAAGAAAAATGATGGCAAGGTAGTGGATTTTTCAACTAAAGAGGTCTGGGATGCAGTTAGAGTTCGAGGTCATCCTGTGGTTTGGGCGAAAACAGTGTGGTCAACTTTTAACATTCCAAAACATGCTTTTGTGACTTGGTTGATATTCAAGAGGAAGTTGTGGACTCAAGACCGTATTCTTCACTAATAAGAATGTCACGGGCTCCATGAGTTTAATGTGTTGTTTACTTTGTTATTCAGGTATTGATTCGCATGACCACTTATTTTTTGAATTTAGTTACTCAAAGTCAGTGTGGTATTCAATCTGTAACAAATGAGGTATGGATTTGGTTCAAGAGAAATGGGAAGATATTGTCCAGTGGTTGGTCCCTAGATCAAGTTCTAGATCGATTGCCTCGGTTATAAGTAGACTTCTGGTTGCTGCATCGGCTTACTATATTTGGAGAGAGAGGAATGCAAGGTTTTTCAGCAAATCAATTGAGACCCCCAGAACAAACTTCTGAGCTGATTGTATCCACAGTTCATGCGAAACTATTGTCGCTCAAATACAAGAGGAGTGCTAGGGTCATTAAGTACTTGGAGGAATGGAAGCTAGATGGAGTGGAGAGCTTTGGAGAAGAACAACGGCCATCTTTGTTTCTTTGTTTTAATTATTTGTTGACAGTTTCCTGTGGTTGTGATCTTGTTTACTCTTTAGTGGTATACCATTAGAGATAACTAGAGGGTGGTTTTGGCCTTCTACTTGTATTTTTTTGTTGATATGATATAAAATCACCGGGGTAACCCTTTATCCAAAAAAAACAAGTATATATACTATTAAACTACCTAAAAAATGAATGAATGTATTTTTTTAAAGATTGTAGTGTACCTGACAAAAATACTCGAAGGTATCGCCGGTTGTTTTCTCAGTCATCTTTAATTACTCGTCGTTGATGTCCGTCGTGTTTCCGTACGCAAGAATGCGTAGCACTAAAGTACACTTTTGAATAAAGGTAAATCCAAGCGTCCCTCTCGCATCCGGTTTTTTGCTTAAAGTAATCAAACTTATTTTCCAAGTCTCCGGCAATACCTAGAAATAAACGTTTACTCATATGGAAACGACATATAAAAACATTTGGGTTTGGGTAAGTCGGCGCTTCGTCAAAGAAATCTTTTATCAAACGTGTGCTTGCCGACAGTCAGTCTCGTTTCGTATATTCTCTTAGCAAAATTTGGCATGGAGGCTGAACGTGTTTCATATACCTCGGCGGGAGTTGATATGCACTCGTAACCACCTCTTGCTCGACCTCCTCGTCGGTCGATTCACCCTCATCGGCTAAAAGCTCTTTGTAATAATAACTGGTAACGGATGAAGAAGACTTGGGGGAATCCATTTTTGGAGAAGGTGGTTGTTAGTGCATACGTCTGTCGACTTCGTCTTGTATCGAGTCTTGCATTACACATGACACGAAGATCGAGGAATCAAGCAAAGAGTTAATTCCGCATGAAAGGCCTTAATTTCGTTTGAAAAGGTCACATGTAATTCCGCACGGAATTACATGGTATTTCCGCTTGAATTGTAATATCGCTTGTAATGATTCCATTTGAAGCATGTTTCATGCGGAATTAGAGAGTCTATATATAGGGTTAATCTCGTGTCATTTGATACGAAATTACTTAGAGGTTTTCCGATGGCGAAGCTCTGTCGAAGTGTCATCTTGCTGTAAAACTGTTTCAGATCAATATCAACGACAGTTAAAAGTGATATCTTGCTGAATTCAACTCATTATGTCTGTTTCCGCCTTTCATTTTGAGTAGAACGCCTCTGATTGACTCATTTTGGGTCTGAAAACGATCCTACATGTGGTATCAGAGCTCAGGAAGAGGAGTTCTGCAGATTTCAGCCTGATTTCATCTCATTTTCTCACTTCTACACCTTCTTTTCTGAATTGAACATCTTTTAACGGTTAAAATGATCTGAATTTCACATATAACAAGCGAAATAGTGTTTTAACAAATCCTTGAGAAAATTGGACCTTAATTCATTCTAAATCTGATAAAATTGATAAATTCGCTTGAAATTTTGTTCGAAAATAATGACATTAGCTAATTCCGTTTGAAATTGTTCAGTAATTTCGCACCGAATTATCACTCACTCTTAATTTCGCTTGAAAAATTGCTAATTTCACACGGAATTAGTAATTCCGCTTGAAATCGATCAAACGAAATTATAATTTCATTTCAAAAGAGTAATTTCGTTTGAAACCAATGTAATTCCGCACGGAATTACCTGATTCCGTTTGAAAATATCTAATCTCGTTTGAAAGTTGTGTGCAGGTTAATTTCGTTTGAAGTTGGTAATTTCGTTTGAAAATGTCTGACGAAGAATTCTACAATGCGTTTGCTACACCGATTGCACCTGTTACTGCTGCTGAAACTGTGTACAATGAGAATGAGACAGGAACTTATCAGAAACCGCCAAAGCTCATGTACATTGAAGATTTTCAAGGATGGAAAAATCGCTTTGAAAACTGGGTGCAAGCTTATAAATTTGACGCATGGTGTTCATTGCTGAAAGATTATGAGAAACCTAAGAATGAACGTGGGATTGAAAAATGATGATTTACAAGTGTTGACTATTCAGAGGGTGACAAATTGAAATTTACAAGTGAGAAAATGATGATCAGTATTCTTCAGCAAGCGATTAAAGAAGATATCTTTGTTTTGCTCCAACATAATGGTACATCTAGATCAATTTGGGAAGCATTGATTCAGAAATTCAAAGGAAGCGCAGATGTGATAAAAAACAAAAAGGTGTTATTGAAGAAATCATTTGATATGTTTTCAGCTTTCAACCATGAAACAATAAAGCAGACCATTGATAGATATTGTCATCTGGTATTGGAAATGAAAAGATTGGACATTGAGAAAGATGATGATGAGTGGGTCGATAAACTAGCTGAAGCACTACCACAGCATACGTGGGGAACTTATTTGATGATTGTGAAACACATGAGGAAGTCTGAGAGTATGAATTTGGCACAGTTCATTCAGAAAATTGAATAGCATGAATTGGATATTCAGAAAACTGCTATCATGACGAATCCAAATGCTCAACAAGATGTCAGTTTGTATTACAGAGGGAACAAATTTGAGGCTAACCCCAGCCCTAGCCCAAAAATCCAAACTGGTTTTAGTGCTGACAGTTCATCTGGAACAAAGGGTAGTAACGTGACACAGAGTGGTGGATCTTCATCTTCATATTCAAGCTTTGATCCGAATCATACAACATCAAGTCCTCAATGACAGAATTCAACAAATCTTCAATGCAACGTCACTTTGAACATTCAAAATGGTCAGAATTTGTCTCCAGAAATAGCCAAGCAACACATGGTATCACTCGTTGCTATGTTGGAATCTTATGAAGGTTTGATTGCTGGCAAGATTGGATATCCGATGCTTACAAAAGAAGATTATGACCAAATTGATGCAGAGGAACTTGAGTTGATGGATGTGAAGTGGTGTTTGGCTAGTGCTTGGAGGAGGGCAGAAAAGTTTCAACAAATTACTGGTAGAGATGAGTTTCGAGGAATGGCTACTTCTCCGCTAGGTTTTGACAAATCAAAAGTTACATGTTTCCGGTGTAAAGGAAAGGGTCATTTTAAAAGAGAATGTACAAATAAAGAAGCAACCGGGAATCAAGAAAAGAACAATTATTATCAGAAATCAATCTTTCATCAGATTGATCAACAACCTCAACAAAAGGATCAAAAAACTGCTCATGGAAAAATGATCGAAGATGAAAATAAGAAAGCTTATTTTGGGATAATTGATCAAGATGATGAATTTGTTGCAGAGGGATTTAGCTAGGATAACTACATTCCACAAGGTTCAGGTCTAGTTGCAGAAAGATTTAGTTGGGATAAATATATTCCACAAGGTTCATGTTTTGTTGCTAGAATTCTGGGTGAAGATGAGGCTAGTCAGAAAAGAATACCGATTTTTTCAGATCTAGGAAGTGATATTGATACCGATGATGAAGAAGAATATCTTAACTGTTGAGATTGAACCCTACCAAAGGAACAGATAATTAAAGCCAAAACTGGATCAAAGCAGTGGATCCAGAATAAGCAGATGTTTAGTATACAAGTCTCTCCCCTTGAAAGTGGTTTCAACATCTGCTGACCTCTTATCTACTGATCATACAAACTGCTGACTTACAAACTGCTGATCTAGTAAAAGACTGATGGAAGACTAAAGCCCTGCTACTCAATCTACTGCCTTGAGTCAAGCTCTGCTGATCATGACAAGTACTGCTGGGTTCACATCAGTGGAAGGATGTAGCAGTAGTTTAGATGTCTTTATGTAATGAAATGTAATAACAGTAGTTAGCATAGCAGAGGTTGTATAGATCAGAGGTTAGAGTTTGTTAGGAGGTTAGATGTCACTTTCATGGTGACGTCAGCTTAGATGCTTCAGTGGTTTGCTCGTGCCTATAAATAGAACAGTACCATGCACTGTTCTATTTAACTCTTTGCAACATCTTCTTCCTGCACGAACAAACACTGTGAGCTCAGGCTGAGGGGGAGTTTGTATTCAGACATTGCATTGTAATCGTTGTTGAAATAAGTTCAATCTTTCGGTTCTTTGTGGAAAATGTTTGATTAAAGCAATTCTCTCGTTTGATTGTGTGCAAAGTTTGTTTCATCTTAATTCCGCTGCACAACTCATCCATCTCCATCTTAAACTCAAACGTAAAACACAATCAAAACCAAACTCAGATCCTAACAATTGTTATTAGAGCCTGGACAGTCAAATTTGATTTAACAATCATTTTGACATAAATAGTTCAGCTCATAATCGTTGATATCGATAGTTTGTTTGGTTTGTTGAAAACAGAGCAAGGTTTAATCACCATTAAAGTTGATTAATCAGTGCCTGTAAAACAACCAGGATGACGTCACAATCACAAGATGATAAGAATAACATTGGTTCTCTTTTCAAACCACCCATGCTTAAACGTAATGAATACAACATCTGGCAGAGAAGGATGGGTCACATCCTTGCTCAACAGAATACTGGATGTTGGAGGTCTGTTGTTTTTGGTCCCCATGTTCCTATGGTACCAAGTGCTGAGGATGCAAAGAATTTCGTACCTAAACCATCTGAAAACTATACTGAAACTGATTTTCAAAAGTTCGAACTCGATGCCAAAGCATTTAGCATCATAGCATCTGCATTACCCAATGAGATCTATGCTGGACTGTTACATTGTAACAGTGCCAAAGAGCTATGGGATGCATTGAAGGAACAGTTTGGGGGAACAGAAGAAGTCGTTGAAAACAATAGGGAAATTCTGAATCAGCAGTATGAAACATTTTGTCACATTAAGGGTGAATCATTGACCCAACAGTTTGAACGGTTCAGTTGTCTCATCAGTGAGCTAAGACTTGTTAATGTTGAAATTCCAAAATCAACACAAAATAATAGGTTTCTTAGATCGCTACCTGATAAATGGGACACAATTGCATTTGTGACTAGAAACTATGTTGAGTTCAAAGATCTAACCCTGACCCAACTTCATGGTAGACTCCTGACCTATGAAATGGAGTTAAACCAGAAAAAGAAGTTGCAAGAGTATGGCAAAGTTGCTAATGATTATTCATTTGGCAGCACAGCACTGTTTGGTCAGGAAGAATCTGGTAGCAGTAGTAAGGATCAGGGTTATGATCATTTTATTGATATAACTGCTGGTGGAAATTTCAACAACCCTGATTCTCACTCTGCCAATTATGCTTTTACTGCAAATTGTGAAAACCAGCTGTCAGATAACTTGTGCTTTGAACTCAATGATTTGCAACATTTTGATCCCACTGACTTAGAAGAAATGGCCATTTTGCATCAATTGGCTTTGCTTAGTGTAAGAACAAGCAAATTCTATAAAAGAACAGGGAGAAAATTCCCAGGGTTACATGGGAATTTAAAAGTGGGGTTGGATAAGTCAAAAATCAAGTGCTATAAATGCAATAGGCTAGGTCATTTTGCTAGGGAATGCAGGAGTCAAACCACTGGTCCAATAATCACTCATCCCAGCTCAAACCCTAGACCACAACAGCAAAGCATTGTGCACTATACCCAATATAACCCTGGTGCCCATGTTAACACTGCTCACTATGCTGCAACCCCTATGCTTGTGCATTATGTTCAAACCACTGTTCCATAAATTCAGTATGTTCAAACCCCTGTCCCTCAGGCACAAGTGCAACCTGTTGCACCTCCATCAGCAAAGCTTTTTCACTCAAGGCTTTGTTGACTGGAGCAGCATGCCTGATGAGCTTGGTGATGAAAATTTTGCACTCAATGCTTTTAATGATGCTTCTAATGATGAATTTTGTTTGATGGCATTAGAGTCAATACCAGAAGGGGTAGAAACTGAAGGTGAACATCTAAGTGTTGAAACAGTGGATAAAGTGGCTGAAGCAGTGGTTACTGCAGTTGCTAGTGAACTACTGTTGGGAGAAAATTTAGAAACCCTGATTGAACCACTGACTGACCCTTGGTCTGAAGAAGACAAGGAAGAAAAGAAAGCAGGTGAGAAAGAAGAGAGAGTTGATGAAGAAGGTGATCATCAATGTGATTGTGTCATGATGGCTGCTGCTAAGGTAACACCTCAAGTTCTTGAAAAACTGTGTTCAGATGAATGCATTATTGCATTTGCTAACATCAAAGAGGTAAATGAAAACCTTAGGGATAAAATTTTAACTGATGAAGTCAAATTTGAAAAGTCATTAAAAGAACTTAGAAACAAATTGGCTGAAAAGGAAAAAGAAATCAGCAGTCTCAAAGAAGAGCAAAGCATCACCAAAACTCAACTCCAAACTATGGTAGAAAAATACCAAGTTTGCAAAAAGGAGTTAGAGTCCACCCAAATCACATGTGAAAAATGGGTGGAATTCTGCAAAGGATATGAGGTAATGCTTGAAAAACAGATTAAAAGCAATGTAAAATTTGGTGTTGGTTATAGAAAACATGATGATGAAAACACTGCTTCTGAAAAATCTGTTCAAACCACTGATGTAACCACTGAGTTCATCCCCACAAACAAGAATGGCCAAGAATTGAAAATCACTGATAAACTTGGTAACAAAATCATACTTGACAGACCAGTGGGATCCTCTACTTTTGAGGAGCTTGAGAAATACCAGTTTAAACCCACATGGTCTGATGAGTGTGACATTCTTGAAAATTTCAAGCCCATGGATTTTACAACCACTGATGGTGTCAAAGCTCCTAAAGCAAAAGTCATTCCTCTTAAGGACATCCCATCAGAGGTTAAAAACTCTGCTGCAAAGGAGTCTGAAAAGAGAAAGAAGAGAGAAAAGATCAACAACCTGTTTTGTGAATTTTGTGAAAAAAGGAATCATCTAACAAAAGACTGTTTCCATTTAAAAGCATATGATCTAAACAGAACAAGTGTCATTGTTCCTGCTGAAAGCTGCACCATCTGTGGTAAAAGTAACCACAAAACTCAAGCATGTGTGTATCTCAAAAACTTTGATGTTAAAAAGAATTAGTACACTGCTAAAACATCCTTGAGTCCATCAACTTCACCTGTCAAATTCACCACGAATCAACCACTGTTTGTGCCAGTCCAAATAGCTGTTACAAAATAGCTGAATCAAACATCTGTCCAAAGAGATGTTCAAGTGACTGATGCACCCCCTGCCAACCAATTCAGAAAAGGCAAGGGACAATCATCTTACCAAAGGATTCCACACGTTTATGAGACCTACAAAAGGCCCTCTAAACCAAAAGTGAACAGGCATCCTTTTGGGTATCAACAGGTGATTGGTCAAAACCCACAACAGTGGTTAGAGAGAAACAGTCCTAAAACTGTCCAAACCCCTGACCTAACCACTGTCCATACATCTGCATCCATCCTAGACATTGTTGAGACCCCATCCAAAGCCTTATTGGCTTTGGAAACCCTAATGAACTAATCCTTTTACTTCATGTGCAGGGAGCTTCTGCATGCTTAGATAGTCTTTGGTATGTAGATAGTGGAGGCTCTCGACACATGACAGGATGTAAAGCCCTACTCAAAGATTTCAAAATCCATGGAGGGGGTGATATATCCTTTGGCAATAATAGTAAAGGGAAAGTTCTGGGATCTGGTACAGTGAAATCTGGAAATGTAAAATTTGAAAATGTCAACCTGATAGACAATCTGAAATTCAACCTCCTGAGTGTTTCACAAATGAGTGATAAGGGGTATGGATCATTCTTCACAAAGGAGTGTTGTAGGATTGTTGGACCAGAAATGGTTGAAAAGATTGAAGCAATAATAAAAACTGGAAAAACAAAACTTGTTGCTCAAAGAAGTGGCAATGTTTATGTTGTTGATATGTCAAAAGAGTGTCCCAGAGCTGATGCCTGTCTGTTCTCAGCTGCCTCTAACAAAGAGACAGAACTTTGGCACAGGAGACTGGGGCACACAAATCTCAAGACAATCACTGAAATTTCAAAAAATGGCCTTGTAAGAGGTTTGCCACAAAAATTGTTTTCATGTCCTGAGCATTGTGTATCCTGTTTAAAAGGAAAACAGCATAAAAGCTCTTTTAAGTCCATTGAAGAGTCCAAAACAATCCAGTGTTTGCAAATGCTGCACATGGATCTGTATGGCCCAGTTCAAGTCATGAGTCTCAAGAAAAAGAGATATTGTTTGGTTATTATTGATGACTTCTCTAGGTTTACATGGACCTTCTTTTTACACTCAAAAGATAAGACTGCAGGCATTTTGCAAGACTTTGTGACACAGGTTGAAAAGCAATTTGACATTCCAGTAAAAGTCTTCAGGAGTGACAATGGCACAGAATTCAAAAATAAGGAGTTGGATGCCTTCTGTGTGAAGAAAGGGATTGTAAGGCAGTACAACATCCCTAGAACACCAGAGCAAAATGGGGTAGTTGAAAGAAAGAACAGAACTTTGATTGAGGCTGCCAGAACCATGCTTGCTGATTCAGGTTTGCCATTAACTTTTTGTGTAGAGGTAGTAAACACTGCTTGCTATGTCCAAAACAGAGTTTTAATAAACCCCAGGCACAAAAAGACTGCCTATGAAATTCTGTATAAAATCAAACCACTGATCTCATACTTCAAGGTATTTGGCTGCCCATGCTTTATTTTGAACTTAAAAGATTCCGTCTCAAAATTTGCAGCTAAAGTAGATTGTGGTTATCATCTGGGATACTCAACCACTGCCAAGGCCTACAAAGTGTTTAATACACGGACCAAAGCAGTGGAGGAGACCTTAAATGTAAAGTTTAATGAACTTTCATCAATGAAAATCCCAGCAAATCCTGCAGATTTTGTTTGATCTTGATAAATTCACTTTTGAAAATACTGCTGTCAAGACTAACAGTGTAGGTCCATCAGAGGATTCATCATCAGACTATGGGTATGAGATCATCATTCCTCAACAAAAGTCTGCCATAATGGGAAAAGCATCAGTTGTACAAAACAGTTGTCAAAGCTCAACCACTGCTACCTCAACAGTTGTTGACCAAAGTAGCCCATCCACCATTGGTTCCACATCATCAAACACTGCTGACAAAAGTACCCAAACAGTGGATAAAAGTCAGCATGTGTCCACACCATTACCTCCTATTCCACCACCTTTTGAAGCCACTGCTGGATCATCAAAGTCACCAGCAGTGGTTAGCTCAGATGATACACATTTGCAGCCTTCACCAACAAATGCCATCATACCATACCAAGGAGATTTAATCTTCTTGAGATCTCATCCACCTGATCAAATCATTGGCAACATCAATGAAGGGGTGCTCACAAGAAGCCAAATCCAAAACATTTGTCTTTTTGCTGGTTTTCTATCACTCCATCAGCCAGTCAAGTACCAAGAGGCACTGAAAGACAACAGCTGGGTAGAAGCCATGCAAGAAGAGCTCCAACAGTTTAAAAGACAACAAGTATGGGAGCTTGTACCACTGCCAGAAGATGTAAGTCCCATTGGCACAAAGTGGGTCTTCAAAAACAAAACTGATGAAAGGGGTATTGTTGTCAAGAATAAAGCCAGGCTTGTGGTTCAAGGTTACAGACAGGAAGAGGGGATTGATTATGATTAAACATTCGCCCCTGTAGCAAGATTGGAAGCTATAAGACTGTTCCTGGCCTTTGCTGTCAACCACAACATGAAGGTGTTCCAAATGGATATCAAAAGTGCTTTCCTCTATGGTACAATTCAAGAAGAGGTGTATGTCTGTCAACCTCCAGGTTTTGAGGATCCATTTTATCTAGATCATGTCTATAGGCTAAACAAAGCCTTATATGGCCTTAAACAAGCACCTAGGGCCTGGTATGAAACTCTTTCCACCTTTCTACTCTCAAATGGTTTCAAAAGAGGTACCATTGATAAAACACTGTTTCTAAAATGGAGAGGAAAGGATTTAATGATTGTCCAAATTTATGTGGATGACGTTATTTTTGGAAGCACATGTAATAAAATGTGTGAAGAGTTTAGGGAACTCATGACAGCTGAGTTTGAAATGAGTGCAATGGGTGAGCTGCATTGCTTTCTTGGTCTCCAAGTTCAGCAAATGCAAAATGGAACTTTCATTCATCAAAGCAAATATGCTAAAGAACTTTTAAATAAATTTGATATGAATGATTGTAAACCATGCAGCACACCCATGGCAACAAATAAGCTTGTCATGTCTGATGAAAAGGATGAGCTGATTGACCAAACACATTATAGAAGCATGATTGGATCTTTACTGTACCTAACTGCATCTAGACCAGACATCATGTTTGCAACATGTGTTTGTGCAAGAAGTCAATCAGCTCCCAGAAAATCAAACCTCATTGCTGTAAAAAGGATCTTCAGATACATAAAAGGTGCTCCCACACTTGGTATCTGGTATCCAGCTAATGGGAATATCAAGCTTTCAGGCTTTTCAGACAGTGACTTTGCTGGATGTAACACAACAAGGAAGTCCACATCAGGAGGGTGCCAGTTTCTAGGTGATTACTTAGTTTCATGGCAAAGCAAAAAGCAAGCAGCTGTTTCAACATCCACTGCTGAAGCTGAATACATTGCTGCTGCAAGCTGTACAGCCCAACTCCTGTGGCTTCAAAATCAGTTGCTGGATTTTGGTATCACTGCCTTAAAGACACCACTCATGTTGGATAGCCAGGCAGCAGAAAATATCATCAAAAATCCAGTTTCCCATTCAACCACCAAACACATCAACATCAGACATCACTTTGTGAGGGATTGCTATGAAAAAGGTTTGATTTCTCTGCATCATGTTCCAACTAAAGACCAGCTGGCAGATATGCTCACAAAAGCATTAGATACAGCCACCTTTGAAAGTTTGGTCTCTAGGATTGGCATGCTAAACATGGAATAACAAGCAAAATCTTGTTTTTCTATGAATAAAAGCATTAAAATGTTTTCAGAAAATCAAAAATCCATCCTTAAAAATAGCTAAAAATGAAGTTTTCATTAAAATCCTTAAAAGTCTGCCATAACCACTGATTGTTCAAAAGTCTGCTCTACTTCAAAGTCTGTCCACTGCTGAAAGTCAACCCCTGTTCTTTCATTTTCTTGATAAACACTGTTGTTCAAAAGCAGTGTCTTACCCACTGATAGTGAAAATCATCCACTGCCTCCATTTGTTACCGTTGTAACCATTGTCTTCATCAGTAACTTTCATAAAAGTACTGTCCTTCATTTCATCAGGGGTTGGCATGTGGGCAGTACATAGTGGTCAGACCTTTTGTAACCGCTGCCACGTCAGCATTCACTTTTTCTCTATAAAACCCCCATTCACGACCAAAAACAGGGTTTTACTGTCGAATTGAATTCTTAAAAATTCTCTTCTCAAAGCAGTTTTTTCTCAAACTTCTTCACCATCTTCTTCGATCATCATCTTCAAAATGACAAAATCGAAGTCATCTGCAAAACCCACTTCCAAATCATCATCAAAAGAAGCCTCTCAAAAGGCAAAACCCACTGAAATTCCACACAAACCGTCTTACAACCTTCTGGGTTTACTCACAAAACCCGGCACCACAGAAATTTTCGATTCCATCATTGATCTCATATCTGCGTCAAAGTACAAAACTTTGCTTACAGCAGATGCACCCATTTACCAGCAAACTCAAAGGGAGTTTTGGAAAAATGTAACCCTTGACAAACAAGGCGACGATGTCATAGCCATTAACTCCACTTTACGTTGTAAAGCAGTCAAAATCACACCACAATCCATATCAGAGGTCTTTCAACTCGATGATCAGACAGGTTTAACTTCTATCCCTAAAAACGAGTTAAAAATTGACTTCATTGAAAGAGGGTATGCAGATACAATGATGAAAATGGATACCTTACAAAAAGGTTTCTTCCCCCCTGCAACAAGATTTTTATTCCATTCCCTCCTAATGTGTATTTCAAACAAAACCACTGCTTTTAATGAAATACCATTAAAGATTCAAAACCTGGGGTATGCTATTCTTCAAAACGAAAATTTTAATTATTCTCAGGTAATCTTTAATGATCTGGTTAAAAATGTTGAAACAAAGCCATTCTTACTTTTTCCAAGATTTTTAAGTTACTATTTTGAAAAGAAACTTGGTAAGAATGAGGCTGCTGCAATAAAACAAGGTGACTCTATTCAAATAATCAGCTTAACTGCTGAAACTTTTACAAGAATGTCAACACCTTGCAAAACACAAGCAGAGGTGCCTGAGGAGAATTTAGCAGCTACCACTGCTCCTCAGGTATCTGCTGCTGAGCCCACTGCTCAAGGTGATCAAAGTGGCAAAACAAATGCTTTGAAACCCACACCTACAATCACCAAAAAGCCAACAAAAAGAAAAACTCAAAAACCCCCCCAAACCCATCAAAAAGGCAAATCTGGAGGATGAGATACCAGAGCTACTGCCAGTGACAACACAAAAGTCACAAGAAACCACTGCTGCTACTTCCTCACAGCAGTTGGTACAAATATCTCAACCCATAACCGAAACTCCTCCTGTCTCTTCTCAAAAAGAACAGGTTGTACACATAGGGACTCCACAATATGATGCTCTGGAATCACTCGCTTCCATCATCCACAACCCAATGCCCGGGGCAAATTCTCTTCTAACGCCAAACCTCACATCCACAATTCCTCCACCAACTAGACTTTTGTTGGAAGCAATTGATTTGAACCAGGCACAAACCAGTCCTTCTCAATCACCTATCAATGAGAATATGCCTCAACAAATGACTGGGTCTGATGTATCAATCTTTGCTAACCCACCAACACAACCTGAGGAGGTTACACCCCTTGAGTTACACGTAACTCTTGGTGGTAATCCAAGTGAAGCAGCCACTACAAATGTTGAACCCACTGGTTTACATTTGGACAGTGGTTACATCAATAAGACTTCCTTGGAGGCAATTCCTTCCATAGCACCTCTGACATCCACCAGTGGATTTGTTTTTGTAGGATCGTGTATCTGACCCGAATGAGTCGTTCAGAGGAGTTTTACTTTGTTTCAGAGGCGGAAACTAAGAAACAAAGGTAGAAACAGCTTGTTCTTCACTTTAAACTTTCTTCTGATTAAAAATACAACGATTACAATCAGGAAATACACCGGCAGCACCTCGGTACATTATTCTGATTCCCCACCAAATGACATGGTCACTAGCCTATTTATAGAGATTCTGATTCCCCACGAAAGTGCAATGTTCATTTCGTGGGAAATCAACATTTCGTGGGAAATCAACATTTAAAACTCTATTTTCCTGAACTACGTGACTCGATCTAACATATCTAGTGTAAGACTCGATACAAGATGAAGTCGACAGATGCATGCACTAACAGACTCCCCCTCGGATGTTGACGAGTCTCACGTGTCGAGTCTTTGCAACTTCAGTCTTTATCATTCTTTGGGCTTCACTCTTTCTCTATCAGCATCAACAGACTCCCCCTAACAATGTGCTGGCATTCCTTCAGTTCATCAGCATCATCTGCTTCAGGATCGTAATCTGACTTTCTTCAGTTCAAGATCTTTGCCTGGCTCATTCTTTGACTATCAACTCGAATCTTGGCCTAAACTCTATTCACAGCATCCTCAGGTATCGGAACCTGGCTTTTCAAACATAAGCTTCTCAGGATTGATCAACCTGGCTTTACTAAAGATGTTCCAAGATCTTAAACTAGCTCTCGATCTGCTCAGGATTGTCACCTAGCTCAAACTTAAACCTGCACAATCTCTCCCTCAAAGTAAATTTCACACATTTAACAATTCAATGTATGCACTAACACTCTCTCAAAAATAACTCAATAATTTTGATGAACCACTTTAAAAATTTTATCAAAACACATTTGATTTTCAAACACATACTTCTTTTCACAAGAATGTCATCATGTCTAGCACTTGAAATTTTCTAAATTAGCTCTCCAACATCAGTTGTCGAAAATCTTTTTGAGTTTTTCAAAAGTTTATGCTAAAACACACTAAAAATCTTTTTGGATTTTTGAATGTAAAGAAATGCAGTAAAGAAATATTTACAGACAATATTTTTTGTGAGTTCGTGCAAGAGGATCATATCAGTTTTTGACAAGTCACAAGTACCGTTGAGCTTAGTTACACATTAAGAATTAAACAATTCACTTAGATTGCCGATATACTGATCCATTTAAATTCTCACACAAATTTCAACTGATTCAGGATATGAATTAGATGTTTTAAGAACTTAAGCTCATTCATGTATCCCACCTCTTGAATATACTCCCGTATCCAGATCCCAATATTCAGTCTTACAGGTGAGTATACCACAGATGATATCTGTAAGGGAATAAATTATAGTACGAAACCATGAGAGCTCAGGTCAGAACTTCCGTTCAGCAGAGAGATGACGGCTCGACTTTTGGTGTGTCCCCTTTAGAGGATCTTTTGTATTACAACAGCAATGACTATCAATTTTATTGTTTCATCAATTTGCTGAGGGTGGCGCTATTTTTCAAGCAAGAGGAAAGTATTCTCCGGGGACTAGGCCATTGCTTCCGCAAAATCAGAAGTCCCGGGATAATACCCCAGATATCACTGAGCATAAAGACCTAGTATCTCAGAAAGAGGGACCTTTCAAACGAGATTTCAGGGGTTACCTATATATCCAAGTAGCGTTCCCCACAAAATAAGCAAGTTTGAATTTAGATTTATATCCCGAAAAAGCTTACTAAATGTGTAAAAACCTATCGGCATATCATCAGTGAGACTGTTTAACGCTATTTAAACATTACATTTCTTTAGCATACTGTGACTGTCTACTGATGTACTATCATTTCCTCTTCTTTGACACTAAAACTCATTTTTAAATTTTATCATGTTTTTGTCTTTTTCAAATTTTCTAATGTTTTTGGATTTTCTGAAAATTTATACTCCCCTAAAATGCAAACACATTTCAGGAAATTTGAAAATAAACTATACAAAAACTTGACAACCGATATCAAATCGCATCAATTCGCCATCCACTAGGCATAAACAATCAGAACTCCCCCTTTCACAAAACTATTTTCTCATTATGATTTCAAAACACTTAAGTTTGTTTTAACCAAAATGATTTTTCCGGAAAATAAGTTTTGTTGGTTTTATCACTTGTAAAGTTTAGAGATTTGGTTCATCATATTTTCCTTCAAATACCACTTGTAAGTATGGTCCAATCAAGTTCAACCTAATGACCTTGATTAACCACTTGTAGGAAAAACAAGTACAACTTAATGTCCTTGATTTACCACTTGTAGGTGTAAACCTTCATCAACCAACTTGTAGGAATACCACATCTACACAAAATCATTTTACCAATAAAGATGTCGATTCCTGCTTCACACTTACCAACCTGGAAGCTCCAGCAATTCACACTTATCCTGTAAAAATTTAACTATTTTTTAAGATTCAATCATACAATCAATTACCAAGAAAGATGCCGATTCCTGATCCACGATTACAAACTTGGGATCACCGGCATGTCAGGTTTTTCTATTTAAACAGATTCACCCAAGCCTGACGGTCCTTGGGTGATTTCGAATTCTTGCTCAACAATGGTGGAAAATTTGCATCATCCATTGTTAAACCAGAATTCTCAACTTTTACCTCAACACATGACTCTTCTGGTTTTACCATACCAAATTCATTGCCTGAATGTGGCTTGTCTGACTTTGAAGAGTCAAATTCATGCCGACATGTGGCTCCTTTGTTTCCGAAAAAACAGATTCATCGCCAACCATTTTCTTCTTCTTTCTCTCTTTCGTCCTCAG
The DNA here is from genome assembly GCA_030545235.1 of Helianthus tuberosus. Taxonomy (NCBI): domain Eukaryota; kingdom Viridiplantae; phylum Streptophyta; class Magnoliopsida; order Asterales; family Asteraceae; genus Helianthus; species Helianthus tuberosus. The sequence goes on from CM060382.1 coordinate 129,878,789, forward strand.
ATTTGTATCTGATGAATCCGTTTTGCTTGATTTGTCATTCTTTGGCGAGCAAGATGATTTATCAGAACTTTTATCTGTTTTACCAGTTGTATCCGAGGACAAAATCTTCTCGAGATACTCTCTCGCCTTCTTCCTCTTCTTCCTCAGTCTGTCTTTCTGCCCTTGAGAAAGCTTCACTTTCTTTTCTTGAACTTTAGGTTCTTGAACCTTCAATTCTTTGGACTTGACATTGACTGATTTCTTTGCCAATTTCTGAGAATTAGCCCTCGATCTTTCATTTGATCTCCTTGGGCAATCTCTGGCAATGTGACCTCTGATTTGGCAGTTATAGCATCTTCTCGTCTCATAACTCCAACTCTGGCAATTAACAGCAATGTGTCCTTGATAACCGCATCTGTAACACACTCTGTTATCGTACCATGTACCACCTTCAGTCCAAACATTTAGATCATAACACTTTTTGGCTTTGTGGTAATCATCACTCCTCCTAAAAACTAGATTTGGCTTTGAAGCACTGTGGTCAAACCTGCACCACTCATTATCAACTATTTTATATTTTTGATTTTTCATTTTTAACTTTTTGTTTCTGTTCCACTTTCTTCTTCAAGGGTTTTTGCTTAGAGCATTCTCCCTTTTCAGTAGAATGTAAAACAGTATTTTTAAACATTTCATTTAATTTCAAAAATGTTTTTCTTTTTTCTTTTTCAACATCAGATTTATCATCACAATCTTCAATTTTAACTTTGTCAAAATTTGTGACATTGTCACTTATTGCAACAGAATTGATCAGTTTTGGACAAGGAATCAAAGAAGTATTCACAAAACCTTTCAATTTCTCTTCAAGCTCTTTGATTTTAATTCGAGCTTTTTCAGCTTCTTTTTCAAGTCGAATAATCGTCTGAAGATGAGAGTTTATTACTTTTTGTTTTTCAATATTATTTTTGCTAAAAACAGATCTCCAATCTTCAAGAATCTTTATTTGACTTTGAAATTCTTTTTCGGTTTTTACTTTTTCATTTTCAAAATCTTTTTCTTTTTCTTTCAAAAATTTGTTTTCCAATGTCAAATTGTCCAAATCACTTAACAGTTTACATTTTCAGATTTCAATATCTCCAAATGTTTCTGCAGTTCAAGAATCTGTTTATCATCAGCTTTCTTCTTGCCTTTCATAACTGAAATCTCTTCAGTCTGTTCCTCTCCCACTTGGACACCTTTACTCTTGCTCTTCTTTAATATTGATTTTCCACTTTGACGTTTCTTCTTCTCATCATTTTTCTCCATCTGTTCATTAAGTTTCTCAATGAATTTACAAATTGTCAATCTAGAGTATTCTCCAGTTCTTTTTAAATCCAAAAGATATGTGTCCCACTCTTGTTGAGGTATGGCATTGGCCAATTTGTCAACCCATTCATTTGGACTTTTCTGAATACCCTTCTCAGACATTGAGCGAACAAGATGGCTATACCTCTCAATGATACTCTTTGTATTTTCTCCTGGACAACCTGAAAACGAGTCAAACTCTTTCATTAATACATTTATTCTATTAATTGTTTCACTATTAATATTAAAGAAATTTATATCCATGATTCGGAAACCCATTTTTTTTAAAACAGTCCCTTTCAATTTAAATTTCAAGCTAAATCAGAATTTAACTTTCAAGCTAAATCAGAATTTAACTTTCAAGCTAAATCAGAATTTAACTTTCAAGCTAAATTAGAATTTAACTTTCAAGCTAAATCACAACTTAACACACTAATCTTCTGATTCCGCTTGAAACTCAAGCGAAATAAGAACAATTTGGAGCGGAATCAGCTTTTGAGCACAAATAATGATTAGCTTGAAAACACTTTTAAGCAAAATAGATCAACTGAAGCGGAATCTCTGACTCTGAAGCAAAATCCCTGATTTCGCTTGAAAAATTCAAGCGAAATAATCTAATTCGAGCGGAATCACCAAAGAACCAATTCAAGCGGAACCGTTAATTTGGAGCGGAATCTCTGATACGTTAATTTGGAGCGGAATCAGCAAGACTTTGAAGCGGAATCAACATTTTGGTAACTTTGGAGCGGAATTAGAAAAGACTTTGGAGCGGAATCAACAATTTCAAGCTGAATCAGTGTATTTTCGAGCGGAATTAGACCAACGAAGCTAATCTGGAGCGAAATCAGGAACTAGTCAGTTCGAGCGGAATCACTTCGGGGGTCCATTTCAGTCACTTTTAGTTCAAATTTTGCTGTGATACTTTCAAGGCTTTGTTAATGTGTACTTTTAAACAATCTGTGAAAAATTGATCCAGTTTTGACCGTGAAATCTTGCTGAAATGATGAAAGAAGATGTAGAAATAAGAAAATGCAATCAAAATCAGCTGTATTCTGCAGAACTCCTCCTCCTGAGCTCTGATACCAATTGTAGGATCGTGTATCTGACCCGAATGAGTCGTTCAGAGGAGTTTTACTTCGTTTCAGAGGCGGAAACTAAGAAACAAAGGTAGAAACAGCTTGTTCTTCACTTTAAACTTTCTTCTGATTGAAAATACAACGATTACAATCAGGAAATACACCGGCAGCACCTCGGTACAATATTCTGATTCCCCACTAAATGACATGGTCACTAGCCTATTTATAGAGATTCTGATTCCCCACGAAAGTGCAATGTTCATTGCGTGGGAAATCAACATTTCGTGGGAAATCAACATTTAAAACTCTATTTTCCTGAACTACGTGACTCGATCTAACATATCTAGTGTAAGACTCGATACAAGACGAAGTCGATAGATGCATGCACTAACAGTTTTAACCATTGGCAACATCAAAAGGCTGTCAAGTGTTGAAGGAAGAAGACCCCAGTACCAAGAAAAAGGGGCATCAGTGGTTAATGTTTGGAGTACACTCCCTACCTCAACCACTGATAAAACCACTGCTAGTGGGAAATCAAATGATCCCATTAAATTGGGTGATGGTTTAAAATATCTGGAATTGACGGAACGAGTTGACAAACTGGATACAGCTGTTGCAGATATCAAAGACATGCTACAACAGTTGTTGAAAGTACAAAAGATGCAATCCACTGTTGTTCCACCTCAAGCACCTGCTTCATCACAAGCACCTGCTACAAATGAGCTCTGGAATCTATTTCAACCTTTTCTCCAACAATAAAAACAAATGGTTGATCAGCAACATGAAATACATGTACAAAAGCTAAGAAACATCATGAAGTCTAGGTTCAAGAACACACAAGCAGACATCAAGGCTCTCAAGGCCCATTTATTGAAAACCATTGGCACTGCTCCTCCAACTGTTCTATTCATTGATCAATTACCCCCAGATAATTCCAAAAAGGGGGAGAAAATTAAAGAATGGAAGAAGAAGGGAGTAGATGATGGTCTCTACATAGAACCAGAAATGGAGAATATGACCAAGCAGATACCTTTGCCAAATGGTAGCAAAAAGGTTGATGTTACCCAAAATGCACTTGATGAAGCTATAGCAAGTGTAAAAAGGGACAGAGCGGCAAAGGATATGTCAAGGTGGAACAAGGAGAAAAGAGCTTACATGAAGCTGAATGCGCAGGGTTGTTCTGGGCTGAAGGATGTTCAAAATCCTGAGCTAAAAAGAAATCTCACTAGAAAAGTGAGGGAACCCAAGTCCACACCATCCAGAATCAAAAAGCATACTCCTAAACCATCATCCAAAAGCCCCCAACATCAAACCTCCACCCAAACAGCTGCTGTAACTTCTGCTGTACCAACTACTGCTGGTACTTCAGAGGTTTCAACATCTGTTATCATTTCAACACACACCACTTCAACACACACCACAACCACTGCTCTACCACACCACCACCACCACCACCATCACCACCAAAAACAACATCACCACCATCGCCTCCTGCCAAAAAGCAGAAGACAACAGATGTTACAACATCTGTTGTAATGACAACAGTGGTTGAAACACCAGTTGTTTCAACAGCTGTTAGTCAATCACAAATCACTGCCACTCAAATCACCACCACTGATCCACCCAAAACATCATCTGCCTCTCCTACAAGAAAAAGGAGAAGGATTTTCATACCAGATGATGATTCACCATCACCACCACCAACATCTTCAAAGTCTCTATCACTAGTTACAATACCCAAACATGTTCCTCTCTCATCAGCTCAAATTCAAAAGCCCTTAGCTCCTGCAGGTGTTCAATTCCCTCTTGAACTTATAGCAGTCAGAGAAGAAATCAAATCCTTCTACTATGAGGTTGACCCTGCTAAAAGGAAATTGCCATCTGTTGAAGGATATCCCAGGCCCAACAATATTGAAGAATATTTGAAAATCAAGGCTAAGCAAGCAGAGGATATCTCAAAAAGAAATACACATGGGAAATCTGATAGAGAAATTCAGCAGAATTATCAATACTTGCTCACACAAGTCAGATCTTTAGAGCAGTTTGCAAAAAATGTTTGTCAGCAAATCTCAGAGAGAGCAGATGAAACTCTGAGAAAAGACTACATTGAAAGCATTATGCCCTAGACTTTGAGTTATGAATAGGCCTGCATCAACCTGCAAATACTGCTCAAACAGTTATGAATAGGCCTGCATCTCCAAACACCTCATCCAATAAAAATCTCCCAAGAAACCCACCAGGCTCAAAAGTACTAAAGTGGGAAACTGACAAACAGACCCATGTATTGACTATGTTCAGGTCTGGTGGAGAAGTGAAGAAAATAACAAGGGAACAAGCACTTGGCCTAAGTCTTGAAGATATGCAGGATCTCCTTGATCTTCCACTTGGTAGGGATGAAGATGACACAGATGCCCTAGACTTTGAGTTACAACTTAAAGGTCAGATAAGGGAACTGTTGATGAGGCAATAAAGTTCCACAATAATGAAGAGTTTTGGCATTATCTGTTCCAGGGGGAGATTGTTGAGATTGAACCCTACCAAAGGAACAGATAATTAAAGCCAAAACTGGATCAGAGCAGTGGATCCAGAATAAGCAGATGTTTAGTATACAAGTCTCTCCCCTTGAAAGTGGTTTCAACATCTGCTGACCTCCTATCTACTGATCATACAAACTGCTGACTTACAAACTGCTGATCTAGTAAAAGACTGATGGAAGACTAAAGCCCTGCTACTTAATCTATTGCCTTGAGTCAAGCTCTGCTGATCATGACAAGTACTGCTGGGTTCACATCAGTGGAAGGATGCAGCAGTAGTTTAGATGTCTTTATGTAATGAAATGTAATAACAGTAGTTAGCATAGCAGAGGTTGTATAGATCAGAGGTTAGAGTTTGTTAGGAGGTTAGATGTTTCTTTCATGGTGACGTCAGCTTAGATGCTTCAGTGGTTTGCTCGTGCCTATAAATAGAACAGTACCATGCACTGTTCTATTTCGCTCTTTGCAACATCTTCTTCCTGCACGAACAAACACTGTGAGCTCAGGCTGAGGGGGAGTTTGTATTCAGACATTGCATTGTAATCGTTGTTGAAATAAATTCAATCTTTCGGTTCTTTGTGGAAAATGTTTGATTAAAGCAATTCTCTCGTTTGATTGTGTGCAAAGTTTGTTTCCATCTTAATTCCGCTGCACAACTCATCCATCTCCATCTTAAACTCAAACGTAAAACACAATCAAAACCAAACTCAGATCCTAACATTAACAAAGCTAGAAAAGGCATAGATCCTGACAGTTTTAATTTGTTTTTTGCAGATAAAATGGAGATGCTGAATCAGAAGAAGATTGCCAGATTGAGGAGAGAGCTGGAAGCAGCAAAAATTCTCGCTGATGAAAAGGCAAAGACAGAAGCTGGAGAAGCTAAAGTTGAACCAGCAACTGAGAAAGTGGTGGAAAAATAGTTGAAGTAGAGAAAGTTGTTGAAATAGAAAAAAATGTTGAAGTTGAGAAACTTGTTGAAGTTGAAAAGACTGTCGAGGTTGAAAAGATAGTTGAAAAAGTGGTTGAAGTTGAAAAACCATGTTTGAAGTGTTTTAGAATCGTGCAAAGTTTGTGAGGAAAAAGATAAGAAGATTGCTGATTTGGAGAAGATTAAAGAAGATTTACTGTCTGATGTAAAGTATGTGAAGGAGTCATACGATGTGCTGAACAAAACAGTTGATAGTCTGAAAAAGACGAATTCAGAAATTGAAAATGCAATGACAAAAATGAGCTCAATACTTATGAAACAGAAGATCATCAATGAGTATATTGAAGATTGTGCTAAGCTAAAGCAGGAGTTAGAACTTGAGAAGATTGAGAGTGAAAGGATTAAACGATTACTGTTGAGTTATACTACTTGTGATTATTTGATTGATCGTGTTTATCCTACTGTTGCAGGTCTTGAAGCGTTTAAAGATAAAGAAACGGAAGACACAGTTGCCGGTAAGACACAAAGTGTCAAGTATAACAAGTGTCCGCCTCCAATCTATGAGAGTTATTCTCCCAGGAATCCTAATGAGGAACGTCTAAAAAAGGCAGTCAACATCATATTAAAGTCTGAAATCATTGATGAATTACCAGATAATATTGATGTTACATTCACAGCGTCTGACACTGATCATGAGTCTGAATTATTAAAGAAAGTAGTCGATCAGGTGTTGGATATGGATGAAGAGTCAAAACCGGAGTCTAAATCTGAAAGTTCGAGTTCGTCAGAAAAGAGTCCGAGTTCACCGGTTAAAAGGGTTTACAATAAAGAGTTCATGTTACCAAAATCTAATTTGAATGACGGACCAATAAAAGTGGCTTATACTTTGAATGATTCAGACAAATTATATTCTGATGAGGAATTTCCAATAAGAAGTGTTAAAACTGAGATGATTAAACAGGTTTTCAAATTAACAGAAATTAATATTTCTGAAATAAAAGATTTAAATCTTCATGAAAAACCTAAAAAGTACACTTCAAGAGTTCAACAAAGATTGAACAAGAAAAAAGGTTACGGTTCTGGTTATGGTTTTCAAAAGAAACCAAACCATAACAGTAATTTCAAAAAGAAAGGTCTTGGTTTTAGTTCTTCAGAAAATTATAAAAATGAGAAAAATTATAAACCAAAAACAAAATTTGTTTCAGGAGGAAGTTCTGAAGATGAGCAGAAGAAACCATTCTGGAAACAATCAAATCAAGAGTTTCTTGCTGAAGTAAAAAAGAATGTAAAGAAATTTGCTCCGAGAGTTGATAGAAGAACCTGCTTTAAGTGTCAAAAAGCTGGACACATTGCTTGGAATTGCCAAGAGTCCACTTATTCAAAACAGGGAGTGTCTTCTAACTCTGAAATGAGAACGAAATGTATTGATAAATCGACTTTGGAAGTTGGTGAAACTTCAAAACGTTTTTACAAAAGACAAGTCGATTTAAACAAACAAAGATGGGTTGTTAAGAGTTCAGATAGTAGTTCTGACAATGAATCTGATTCCATAAAATCAGAGGAGTCATCTGTTGAGAAGAAGAATGAGAATTCCGTTCCAGAGGTGAACGATGAAAATTTTCCTAAATTGTCAAAGGAAAATTTGAAGTTAAAGGTTGAAAAAACTGAGATTTCGGGTCAATTCTTTGCTGGTAACAAAGAATTTGATGCTGAAATGGAAAAGTTAAACATATTTTCGGGAAGATGGTTGATGGGAAGGTTAAAAATGCAAAAGAATTTTATAAATCAAAATGTTGGTGGGATAGATTTGTACCAAAATCACCAAAGGCTGGTCAGGCTTGGGTGACAGCATTTTCACCATAAATTCCTGACTTGCCGGAGCATCCAGGTTGGTAAGAGTGGAGCCGGAATCAGCATCATTCTTGAAAAGTTTTGGTTGGTAAATCTACAGGTGATATTTTTATATTGTTAGATTTTGATTTACAAGTGGTTTGGGTTGATAAGTGAACTTTCAAGTGGTTGAAGAAAGGTTTTCACTTTCAAGTGGTAAATCAGGGACATTAAATTGTACTTGATTTTCTACAAGTGGTTAAAAAATGGGGTTCATTTCATTGTAAAGAAGAAAGAAACAAAGTGATGATCTCTCACCCTAATTTTACAAGTGATTAAATCAACGAAACTTATTTTCGGAAAAACCATTTGATTAAAACAAACTTAAGTATTTTGAAATCACAATGGGAAAATAGTTTGTTAAAAGGGGGAGTTCTGATTGTTTATGCCTAGTGGATGGCGATCTGACGTGATTTGATATCAGTTGTCAATTTACTTGTATAGTTTGGTTTTAAATTTCCTAAAATGTGTTTGCATTTTAGGGGGAGTAAGAATTCAGAAGAAAATCCAAAAACATTAGAAAATTTGAAAAAAAAAACCAAAAACATGATAAAATCAAAAATGAGTTTTGTTGTCAAAAAGAGGAAATGATAGTACATCATTGGACTATCACAGCATGCTAAAGAAATTGAAAGTTCAAATGTGATAAACGGTCTCACTGATGATGTGCCAGTAGGTTTTTGCACATTTAGTAGATTGTGACGAGATATAAACCTAAATTCAAACTTACTTATATCGTGGGTAACATCTCTCGGATATATGGGTAACCCCCGAAATCTTGTTTGAAGGATCCCTCTTTCTGAGATACTAGGTCTTTATGCTTAGTGATATCTGGGGTATTATCCCGGGACTTCTGATAATGCGGAAACAATGGCCTAGTCCCCGGAGAATACTTTACGCTTGCTTGAAATATAGCATACCCTCAGCATAAAAAATGATAAAACATTGCAAAATGCAAATCATGTGCTGTTGTAAAAAAATATCCTCTAAAGGGGACCCACCTAAAGATGAGTCATCATCTCTCTGCTGAACGGAAGTTCTGACCTGAGCTCTCACGGTCTCGCAATTTAACCTCTTACAGATATCATCTAGGTATACTCACCTGTAAGACTGAATATTGGGATCTGGATACGGGAGTATATTCTGAGATGGGACACGCAAATAAGTTTAAGTCTCTTAAAACATTAATCTCGTATCTCGAAACAGTTGAACTTTGTGTGAAGATTTAAGTGGATCAGTATACTGACAATCTAAGTGAATCGTTTAGAACTTAAAATGTTTAAAGCTTAACGATGTTGGTGATTTGTCTTCAAAAACTGATATGATCCTCTTACACAAACTCACAAAAATATTGTCTCTAAATATTTTTTTATTGCATTTCATGTTATATCAAAAATCCAAAAAGCGTTTAGTGTGTTTGAGCATAAACTTTTGAAAAATTCAAAAAGATTTTCGACGACTGATATTGGAGAGCTGATTTTCAAAATTCCAAGTGCTAAACATGATGAGCATGTGGTGAGGGGGAGTTTGTGTTTTAAATGAGAAAAGATTTTGAAAATTTTCCTAATATGTGGTTCATCAGATTCTAATATTGATAAATCATTCTGGTTAAATTTAAGAGAGAGTCTGGTTATATAAATTTGTCAAAATGTTAAATTTGTGAAATTTATTGTGAGGAAGAGAATGTGCAGGATATCTGAGTGATAGAAAGCCAGGTTCCGATACCTGAAGACTTTGTGATTTCTACAAGCCAGACTGCGATCCCAGCAATTCTAGAGGGGGAGTCTGAAAACATCCGAGTAGAGATTATATGTTGAAGAGGAGTTTGTTGCTGCTGATGAAGAAAAAGAGCGATCAGACAAATAAAGACTGAAGATGTTGAAGACTCGACACTTAAGACTCGTCGATATCCGAGGGGGAGTCTGTTAGTGCATACGTCTGTCGACTTCGTCTTGTATCGAGTCTTGCATTACACATGGCACGAAGATCGAGGAATCAAGCAAAGAGTTAATTCCACATGAAAGGCCTTAATTTCCTTTGAAAAGGTCACATGTAATTCCGCATGGAATTACATGGTATTTCCGCTTGAATTGTAATATCGCTTGTGAAGTGGGGGAGTTGGGGTCTGATTTATATAAAACCAGTAAAAGCTTAAGGGAAGGCTAGGGTGATATACATAAAAGACTAAAATAAAAGACTCAAGGGTGTGGACTCAGAAGGACTAGACTCAGAAGAACATAGAAGGACTCAAAACTCTTCTCAGATCGACTCAAGACTCTTTACTAGACTCTAAATTTTAGAGTGAGAAAGTAGAGAGAAGATAGAGAGAAATATAGAAGAAGATTTTATTTCTTTCCAAGGATGATTTACAACTGAGGGGGAGCCTTCCTTTTATAGACCAAGGAGAGGCTTGATTACATCATCCATGACATCACACATACATAATACATAGAAAAATCTAGAAAACATGACATAAGCGCTTACGTCACTTTAAGAGTGATTAAAGCTTTTCCTAAGCACACCGTTATCACTTTAAGAGTGATAAAACTTTATTTAGTCCTAAGCACACCATTAGCACACTTAATAATATCCATAGCCCGTTTAACTTGGTTTTGCTGAGTCGCGAATCTCGATAGTAAACGGGAGTGTATCTTTGTTGTACGGTTCGTTGTCTTTCTTTCTGGGGCCAGTTGTTTGAACGATCATGGGAGGGTGTGTGAATGCACAAATATTATTGAAATATTCTATGACTGTGTTTTCCCATTCAATCGTCTGAGGGTTTTCTTGCTTCCACGGGTGTTCTCCATTCAGTATCTTTGGTGGCAGATCTTCGACTTTCACCTGGTTTGCCATTGCGAGATTGATGCGGGTTTCCATCCAAGCATCCCGGTAGTTGATCTTGTAGTAGTATCCAGCAGGATTCATATCATACCAAGAGTGTATGAAATTTGGTGGTCCTGCAGGGTTTAGATCGTAATTTTCCTTTTTGAAATGGCTCGGCTTGTGGAACAGAAACATGCAGTGTTTTTTGGGAGAGTCCCTCATGAGATGGTCCAAGACATGGATTGGGAGGAACCATTCAAGGAACTTGGCAAAGTTTTCCTTCTCTCCTGATAAGCAGCCTAACTGGTAGTCTAAAAGATAGGCTAACAGTTTGTTGGAGTTAAAGGCCATGGCTATGATGAAAGACTCAGTCAGGTACCATAGGAAGGCTAAACCTTCGTTTGATAACCTACACAAGTTTTTGAGTCTGAAAACATTAAGGAAGGGATAATCTGGGAAGAATTTATCTCCATCCATTAATGGGCCTTGTGTCTCGAAGGTGAGGGTGAGGAGATTTTTGTAGTTTAGGAGGGATTCGTCAGTGATGACATGTTTGGTGACCACATTGATGATTTCTTCAGGGACTTCTTTCTTTTGAAGCTTTTGGATGAGGGTAGCCGTCTCTGGGTTCATAACTGCTTCTTTTGGAGTGAAAGTGTTTGGGTTGTGGGAGTTCTTATTCTTGCTTGCCTTTAAATAGGCAATGTCATCTGGTAGAAAATCTTTAAGGATCTTTTCTTTATTTTCTTCAACTGTTGTGTAGGATTCTTGAAGATTAGCTATTTCCTGTAATGATGGGATTCTGGGTAGCTTCTTCTGTTTACTCCCTGTTGCTGGCTTCGTGTGATTGGTTTCATGTTTTTCACGCCCTGAGGGTTTTCCTGTTCCCTTTTTGACCCATGTGACTTCTCTTGTCTTTTTGCCTTTCTTCCTTAGTAAGCTTCTTTTATGACCGCTCGTTATTTCATCATGTGGGCCTGACTCTTCATCTTTTCTTTTCTGACTGATTCCTTTTGCAGTACTTGGCTTTTGCTTTTGCTTTGCGACCTCTTTAACTTTTTTAGGCTGAGCTGGAAGATTCCTTTTGGGTGATAGGGTACACTTTTCTTTGAATTGTTCAGACAGAGAATCTGACATAGAATCTTCCACGTGATCCTCCAGAATAGGATACTGATACTGTGACTTTTGGATTTTCTGAAACATTGCCGTGGTTAGTGACTGGTCGCCGGGGTCTCCGTAATCATCTTGAGGACCTTCTTCCAACATGTAGATCCGTAGTGGCTCTTCTTCAGATTCAGATGTTTCACTTGTTTCTGATTCTTCACTGGAGCTATAGGAAATAGTGCAAATCATTCTTTTCCCTGGCTCATCATCTAAGGAGTATAGAGACTCGATATCAGAAACGTCTGCTGGTTCGACCTTGTTGATAGCTTCAAGAAGGGCTTGGGTCTTTCTTTTATCTTTGCAATCTTTTGCAAAGTGACCTTCTTTGTTACAGACATAGCACCGATTAGTGTTCCGACCTCTTTTTGATTTTTTGTTGAGGAACTTCCATCGTCTTTGAGAGTTGTGTTTGCCTGACTTTGAATAGTAATCACCAGACTTTTTGAAATAGACAATCCTGGTTTTTTGTGAGGCTTCGAACAACTGCGTGATGAATTATCCTTGCATTTTATCTTCAAGTGTTTATCATTGCACGCGGACCCGAGTCTTCTTCCGGTTTTTTCAAATTCAACCAAAAACTGTTTCTGGTTGCATAACTTTGTCAGAGCATTCATGATGAGCTAGTAAAGACCACCAAGAGAAGCTTGAGCAACCGTCATATTTTTGGCTTCTAAGGCTCTGTAAGCCTCATTTGCGAGGGACTCTAGGAAAGAGTTCAGAAACACTTGTTTAAGGTTTACATCATCAATGCCTTGGAGACAGTAGAATCTCTTAGACATTCTGTTGTAATGTTTTTCAAGATCTTTTGTTCGGAAGGAACAACATTTCATTTTTAAGAATTCTTCTCGGCTTCGGATTGTATGATCTATGGGATTTCCAATGAATTCATAATAGATCGTGTTTATGAATTCTTCTGGAGTTTGGCTGTTTAGAATATTTGTCTGTCTGTATTCAACAAGACATACGTACCAATCTCGAAGTCGTCCTTGACATCTTGCCAAGAACCTTTTGATGACCATGTCGATGCTATAGTACTGGAGCTCTGCTGTGCACCAGGTCAGTATCTCAATGCTTCGGTCTCGCCATTTTGCTGGGAGGACGTCATCAAAGGTGAACTGTTGCTTTGAGTCTGTGTTTGGAGGAGCCCTTTCGTTTGTCTGAGGCGACGTTTGGGAGGCTTCATCATCAATGTCAGAGACATAGACCCTTTCAGTGTGTTCAAATTCATCTGTTGGGGGTACTTCTTCATAAAATTGGGAGGTGGAGCTTTCCTCAAAGACTGATGATGTGTCATCATATGTTAGAGGAGCTATCACCGGAGCTATCGTCGGCACACTTTCTTTGCTGCTTGTTTTAGTCAAAGCTTGCAAGAACGTGGAGATGCCATTCTCTTTTGTAGGCAATTTATCAGGAGTTTTTGTGGAGGTCATCATCATGACGTTATCACTCATATGATGTTTGCTTCCTGATGGCCCTTTTCCTCTGCTTGAGGATGCTGCTTTGTTAGTACTTTCAGAGGATGTGCTTCTTGTCGGCGAAGCTTTTCTAGCCTTGATCTTTGCTTGTTCCTTTGACCAGAGGTTTAAGGATGGAGAGTTATGTAGGAATGACGTTGCTGGTAGCGGTTGAGGATCAAAGGCTGTTCGTACAAATGGCGTTGTTGGTAATCTCCATGGATCATCAGCATAGGTGGAAACCCTTTGCTGTTTGTGTTGTCTCTCGAGGTTTGCAAGCTGTGCCTTGAGGAATTTCATTTCAGCTTCTTTTTGCTGAAGACCTTGTGGGATTTGTGGCCCTGGAGAGTTATGCACTAGCTGGAGGAGTTAATGATGTAGCTCAAGGATTTTGGCTTTGATATCATAGATGATACCTTCTAGCTCTTGGACTCTGCTTGTTAGATTTTCATGAGCCTTCGTGATATTGTTTTGTTGAGCTAGGATGGTGTTGAGAGCCTTGTTTTGAGCAACAGCGTTTTCACTTTGCCAATTCAGGGTGGCTTCAGCAGCTGTTATTGATTCAGGAACACCAGATGCACCGACGGTTGTTGGGTTCTTGATTTTCCAGCTATGTTTGGTTTTTTGTTGGGTATCTTCGAAAGAGGTTAAAGGTGGGAACTCAACTTGGTATTCTGGGGAGGAAAGGACTGGAGGCGTTGTTCCGAGCATAAAGCATTCATCTACCTGGGTAGATGGATGTCTTGGTTTGGATGGTTGTGTCTGTTTGGGTTTGGGTTTCGAATCACCATACAGGACGTAGTAGTCGAATTTTCCTGATGGTTCTCCAAGCAGACCAACATTTGGATCTCCAGCTTCATATCTTTTCTTCAGGGCATTTTGGGACCCTTTTTTTCTTTTTGTTTTTGATTTCCCCTTTGTACTCAAGTTCATATGCTTCGTCCAGGCATTCCTGGCAATCGCATACATCGAATGGGAAGTGTGGTTCTTCTGCCGGTTGCATCATGTATATCGTAGAGAAAATCTCTCTTCGATCTTGTTTTGCAAAGCGAACCTCAACTTCTCCATCTTGATGGCGGACAAAGTCAGGGGTTGTGGTTGTCTGAACCGGTGCTTGGCGGATCTGTTCGTAATTGGTTATCCATTTTTCAGGTAGAAGCTTTGTGAGTTCTTCTCTGGATAACTATTTTGGAACATAAGTGCAGGTTGGTGTGGTGTTGGAGTCAATGTCTATGAGTAGAGCATCACCAGAGTTTTCCTGCGATCCGGGAACCATGATGTCCAAAGAGTGGTTTTGGACACGATATGCCATCTGGTAATGAAACGTGGCCTGAAAGGTATTGACCTGTGGCGTACCACCGATCTGGATCTGGGCTTTCAAGGCTGTTAGCAACGAAGGATCATTGAGAGGCATATTGAAGTTGGGATAGAAGGTGACGAAGACAGTTCCAGCGTTTAACGTGGTTTGGATGGTACCGACGCAGGCATGCTGGTACTCCACGAATCTAGTATCGACTAGGGCGATACGAGAGAACGCAGGTAGTCCTTTTCTTCCATGGAAGGTTAGGGCTAATCTTATGGCACCGAAGTGGATATGGGTATATCCTTGGGATAGACAGATCCTTGGAAGATCTGAGGGAAGAGTAAGAGGGACGAGGTGTTCAGAGGTTGTTGCTGGGAGTTGGTGTGAATCAAACTTGGAAGTTTGCACAAACTCTTTAACAACTGGGTTTGACACAGGACTGACTAGTTGTTTGACTTATTTGGAGAGGGAATTGTGGGGTTTTTTGAAGACACTGTAAGGGTTAACTAAAGGCATACTAGTAATAGGGATTTTGGACTCATCAGAGATATAAGAGATCTCATATAACTGATCAATCTTTGAAGCAGACGACCGACGAAAACTGGAATTTGAACGGGAAAGACCCTGATCTGGATTCATACCTGGGTTTAGACTTCTAACACTTCTTATCTTTATCCTCAAGCCCGTACTTTGAGGAAATTACCGCGGACCCTTCCGACTTACGACTCACCTAACTAGCTTCTTTTGGACTCAAGATAAGAAACACAGAGTGTCGGACCAGACTGACAAGACCTTGTAAGGTTAGTGTTCTGTTGTTGAGAGATCAGCGCAAAGTCTGCAGTCAATAGTGCATACTAAACAAACCTTAGAAAGGGATGGCAGGAGCGCTATGGCTCTGATACCAGAAGTGGGGGGAGTTGGGGTCTGATTTATATAAAACCAGTAAAAGCTTTAGGGAAGGCTAGGGTGATAAACATAAACAAACCTTATGTCATGTTTTCTAGATTTTTCTATGTATTATGTATGTGTGATGTCATGGATGATGTAATCAAGCCTCTCCTTGGTCTATAAAAGGAAGGCTCCCCCTCAGTTGTAAATCATCCTTGGAAAGAAATAAAATCTACTTCATAATCCTCTCTCTTCTTTCTCACTCTAAAATATAGAGTTCGAGTCATGTTCAGAGTCTAGTGTCTTGAGTCGTCTTGAGTCCTTCTTAGTTCTTCTGAGTCCTTCGTCCTTCTGAGTCCAACCCCTTGAGTCTTTTATGTTTATCACCCTAGTCCCCCCTCAAACTTTTACTAGTTTTATATAAATCAGATACCAAACCCTTGAGTCTTTTATGTTTATCACCCTAGTCCTCCCTCAAACTTGTACTGGTTTTATATAAATCAGACACCAACCCCTTGAGTCTTTTATGTTTGAGTCTTTTATGTTTGTCAGCCTAGCCTTCCCCCAAGCTTTTACTGATTTTATATAAATCAGACCCCAACTCCCCCCACTTCCCTTGAGTCTTTTATGTTTGAGTCTTTTATGTTTGTCAGCCTAGCCTTCCCCCAAGCTTTTACTGGTTTTATATAAATCAGGGTATTTTGGGACCCTTTTTTCTTTTTGTTTTTGATCTCCTCCTTGTACTCAAATTCATCTGCATCATCCAGGCATTCCTGGAAATCGCATACATCGAACTGGAAGTGTGGTTCTTCTGCCGGTTGCATCATGCATATCGTAGAGAAGATCTCTCTTCGATCTTTTTTTTGCAAAACGAACCTCAACTTGTCCATCTTGATGGCGGACAAAGTCAGGGGTTGTGGTTGTCTGAACCAGTGCTTGGTGGATCTGTTCGTAATTGGTTATCCATTTTTCAGGTAGAAGCTTTGTGAGTTCTTCTCTGGATAACTGTTTTGGAACATAAGTGCAGGTTGGTGTGGCGTTGGAGTCGATGTCTATGAGTAGAGCATCACCAGAGTTATCCTGCGATCCGGGAACCATGATGTCCAAAGAGTGGTTTTGGACACGATATGCCATCTGGTAATGAAACGTGGCCTGAAAGGTATTGACCGACGAAAACTGGAATTTGAACGGGAAAGACCCTGATCTGGATTCATACCTGGGTTTAGACTTCTAACACTTCTTATCTTTATCCTCAAGCCCGTACTTTGAGGAAATTACCGCGGACCCTTCCGACTTACGACTCACCTAACTAGCTTCTTTTGGACTCAAGATAAGAAACACAGAGTGTCGGACCAGACTGACAAGACCTTGTAAGGTTAGTGTTCTGTTGTTGAGAGATCAGCGCAAAGTCTGCAGTCAACAGTGCATACTAAACAAACCTTAGAAAGGGATGGCAGGAGCGCTATGGCTCTGATACCAGAAGTGGGGGGAGTTGGGGTCTGATTTATATAAAACCAGTAAAAGCTTGGGGGAAGGCTAGGCTGACAAACATAAAAGACTCAAACATAAAAGACTTCAGAAGTGGGGGGAGTTGGGGTCTGATTTATATAAAACCAGTAAAAGCTTTGGGGAAGGCTAGGGTGATAAACATAAAAGACTAAAATGAAAGACTCAAGGGTGTGGACTCAGATGGACTAGACTCAGAAGAACATAGAAGGACTCAAACTCTTCTCAGATCGACTCAAGACTCTTTAATAGACTCTAAATTTTAGAGTGAGAAAGTAGAGAGAAATATAGAAGAAGATTTTATTTCTTTCCAAGGATGATTTACAACTGAGGGGGAGCCTTCCTTTTATAGACCAAGGAGAGGCTTGATTACATCATCCATGACATCACACATACATAATACATAGAAAAATCTAGAAAACATGACATAAGCGCTTACGTCACTTTAAGAGTGATTAAAGCTTTTCCTAAGCACACCGTTATCACTTTAAGAGTGATAAAACTTTATTTAGTCCTAAGCACACCATTAGCACACTTAATAATATCCATAGCCCGTTTAACTTGGTTTTGCTGAGTCGCGAATCTCGATAGTAAACGGGAGTGTATCTTTGTTGTACGGTTCGTTGTCTTTCTTTCTGGGGCCAGTTGTTTGAACGATCATGGGAGGGTGTGTGAATGCACGAATATTATTAAAATATTCTATGACTGTGTTTTCCCATTCAATCGTCTGAGGGTCTTCTTGCTTCCACGGGTGTTCTCCATTCAGTATCTTTGGTGGCAGATCTTCGACTTTCACCTGGTTTGCCTTTGCGAGATTGATGCGGATTTCCATCCAAGCATCCCGGTAGTTGATCTTGTAGTAGTATCCAGCAGGATTCATATCATACCAAGAGTGTATGAAATTTGGTGGTCCTGCAGGGTTTAGATCGTAATTTTCCTTTTTGAAATGGCTCGGCTTGTGGAACAGAAACATGCAGTGTTTTTTGGGAGAGTCCCTCATGAGATGGTCCAAGACATGGATTGGGAGGAACCATTCAAGGAACTTGGCAAAGTTTTCCTTCTCTCCTGATAAGCAGCCTAACTGGTAGTCTAAAAGATAGGCTAACAGTTTGTTGGAGTTAAAGGCCATGGCTATGATGAAAGACTCAGTCAGGTACCATAGGAAGGCTAAACCTTCGTTTGATAACCTACACAAGTTTTTGAGTCTGAAAACATTAAGGAAGGGATAATCTGGGAAGAATTTATCTCCATCCATTAATGGGCCTTGTGTCTCGAAGGTGAGGGTGAGGAGATTTTTGTAGTTTAGGAGGGATTCGTCAGTGATGACATGTTTGGTGACCACATTGATGATTTCTTCAGGGACTTCTTTCTTTTGAAGCTTTTGGATGAGGGTAGCCGTCTCTGGGTTCATAACTGCTTCTTTTGGAGTGAAAGTGTTTGGGTTGTGGGAGTTCTTATTCTTGCTTGCCTTTAAATAGGCAATGTCATCTGGTAGGAAATCTTTAAGGATCTTTTCTTTATTTTCTTCAACTGTTGTGCAGGATTCTTGAAGATTAGCTATTTCCTGTAATGATGGGATTCTGGGTAGCTTCTTCTGTTTAATCCCTGTTGCTGGCTTCGTGTGATTGGTTTCACGTTTTTCACTCCCTGAGGGTTTTCCTGTTCCCTTTTTGACCCATGTGACTTCTCTTTTCTTTTTGCCTTTCTTCCCTAGTAAGCTTGCAGACCTCGAGAGACAACACAAACAGCAAAGGGTTTCCACCTATGCTGATGATCCATGGAGATTACCAACAACGCCATTTGTACGAACAGCCTTTGATCCTCAACCGCTACCAGCAACGTCATTCCTACATAACTCTCCATCCTTAAACCTCTGGTCAAAGGAACAAGCAAAGATCAAGGCTAGAAAAGCTTCGCCGACAAGAAGCACATCCTCTGAAAGTACTAACAAAGCAGCATCCTCAAGCAGAGGAAAAGGGCCATCAGGAAGCAAACATCATATGAGTGATAACGTCATGATGATGACCTCCACAAAAACTCCTGATAAATTGCCTACAAAAGAGAATGGCATCTCCACGTTCTTGCAAGCTTTGACTAAAACAAGCAGCAAAGAAAGTGTGCCGATGATAGCTCCGGTGATAGCTCCTCTAACATATGATGACACATCATCAGTCTTTGAGGAAAGCTCCACCTCCCAATTTTATGAAGAAGAACCCCCATAGATGAATTTGAACATTTGTTCATGAATGAGGACAACACTGAAAGGGTCTATGTCTCTGACATTGATGATGAAGCCTCCCAAACGTCGCCTCAGACAAACGAAAGGGCTCCTCCAAACACAGACTCAAAGCAACAGTTCACCTTTGATGACGTCCTCCCAGCAAAATGGCGAGACCGATGCATTGAGATGCTGACCTGGTGCACAGCAGAGCTCCAGTACTATAGCATCGACATGGTCATCAAAAGGTTCTTGGCAAGATGTCAAGGACGACTTCGAGATTGGTACGTAAGTCTTGGTGAATACAGACAGACAAATATTCTAAACAGCAAAACTCCAGAAGAATTCATAAACACGATCTATTATGAATTCATTGGAAATCCCATAGATCATACAATCCGAAGCCGAGAAGAATTCTTAAAAATGAAATGTTGTTCCTTCCGCCCAAAAGATCTTGAAAAACATTACAACAGAATGTCTGAGAGATTCTACTGTCTCCAAGGCATTGATGATGTAAGCCTTAAACAAGTGTTTCTGAACTCTTTCCCAGAGTCCCTCGCAAATGAGGCTTACAGAGCCTTAGAAGCCAAAAATATGACGGTTGCTCAAGCTTCTCTTGGTGGTCTTTACCAGCTCATCATGAATGCTCTGACAAAGTTATGCAACCAGAAACAGTTTTTGTTGAATTTGAAAAAACCGGAAGAAGACTCGGGTCCGCGTGCAATGATAAACACTTGAAGATAAAACGCAAGGATAATTCATCATGCAGTTGTTCGAAGCCTCACAAAAAATCCAGGATTGTCCATTTCAAAAAGTCTGGTGATTACTATTCAAAGTCAGGCAAACACAAATCTCAAAGACGATGGAAGTTCCTCAACAAAAAATCAAAAAGAGGTCGGAACACTAATCGGTGCTATGTCTATAACAAAGAAGGTCACTTTGCAAAAGATTGCAAAGATAAAAGAAAGACCCAATCCCTTCTTGAAGCTATCAACAAGGTCGAACCAGCAGACGTTTCTGATATCGAGTCTCTATACTCCTTAGATGATGAGCCAGGGAAAAGAATGATTTGCACTATTTCCTATAGCTCCAGTGAAGAATCAGAAACAAGTGAAACATATGAATCTGAAGAAGAGCCACTACGGATCTACATGTTGGAAGAAGGTCCTCAAGATGATTACGGAGACCCCGGCGACCAGTCACTAACCACGGCAATGTTTCAGAAAATCCAAAAGTCACAGTATCCGTATCCTATTCTGGAGGATCACGTGGAAGATTCTATGTCAGATTCTCTGACTGAACAATTCAAAGAAAAGTGTACCCTATCACCCAAAAGGAATCTTCCAGCTCAGCCTAAAAAAGTTAAAGAGGTCGCAAAGCAAAAGCAAAAGCCAAGTACTGCAAAAGGAATTAGTCAGAAAAGCAAAGATGAAGAGTCAGGCCCACATGATGAAATAACGAGCGGTCATAAAAGAAGCTTACTAAGGAAGAAAGGCAAAAAGACAAGAGAAGTCACATGGGTCAAAAAGGAAACAGGAAAACCCTCATGGTGTGAAAAACGTGAAACCAATCACACGAAGCCAGCAACAGGGAGTAAACAGAAGAAGCTACCCAGAATCCCATCATTACAGGAAATAGCTAATCTTCAAGAATCCGGCACAACAGTTGAAGAAAATAAAGAAAAGATCCTTAAAGATTTCCTACCAGATGACATTGCCTATTTAAAGGCAAGCAAGAATAAGAACTCCCACAACCCAAACACTTTCACTCCAAAAGAAGCAGTTATGAACCCAGAGACGGCTACCCTCATCCAAAAGCTTCAAAAGAAAGAAGTCCCTGAAGAAATCATCAATGTGGTCACCAAACATGTCATCACTGACGAATCCCTCCTAAACTACAAAAATCTCCTCACCCTCACCTTCGAGACATAAGGCCCATTAATGGATGGAGATAAATTCTTCCCAGATTATCCCTTCCTTAATGTTTTCAGACTCAAAAACTTGTGTAGGTTATCAAACGAAGGTTTAGCCTTCCTATGGTACCTGACTGAGTCTTTCATCATAGCCATGGCCTTTAACTCCAACAAACTGTTAGCCTATCTTTTAGACTACCAGTTAGGCTGCTTATCAGGAGAGAAGGAAAACTTTGCCAAGTTCCTTGAATGGTTCCTCCCAATCCATGTCTTGGACCATCTCATGAGGGACTCTCCCAAAAAAAAAACTGCATGTTTCTGTTCCACAAGCCGAGCCATTTCAAAAAGGAAAATTACGATCTAAACCCTGCAGGACCACCAAATTTCATACACTCTTGGTATGATATGAATCCTGCTGGATACTACTACAAGATCAACTACCGGGATGCTTGGATGGAAACCCGCATCAATCTCGCAAAGGCAAACCAGGTGAAAGTCGAAGATCTGCCACCAAAGATACTGAATGGAGAACACCCGTGGAAGCAAGAAGACCCTCAGACGATTGAATGGGAAAACACAGTCATAGAATATTTCAATAATATTCGTGCATTCACACACCCTCCCATGATCGTTCAAACAACTGGCCCCAGAAAGAAAGACAACGAACCGTACAACAAAGATACACTCCCGTTTACTATCGAGATTCGCGACTCAGCAAAACCAAGTTAAACGGGCTATGGATATTATTAAGTGTGCTAATGGTGTGCTTAGGACTAAATAAAGTTTTATCACTCTTAAAGTGATAACGGTGTGCTTAGGAAAAGCTTTAATCACTCTTAAAGTGACGTAAGCGCTTATGCCATGTTTTCTAGATTTTTCTATGTATTATGTATGTGTGATGTCATGGATGATGTAATCAAGCCTCTCCTTGGTCTATAAAAGGAAGGCTCCCCCTCAGTTGTAAATCATCCTTGGAAAGAAATAAAATCTTCTTCTATATTTCTCTCTACCTTCTCTCTACTTTCTCACTCTAAAATTTAGAGTACAGTAAAGAGTCTTGAGTCGATCTGAGAAGAGTTTGAGTCCTTCTATGTTCTTCTGAGTCTAGTCCTTCTGAGTCCACACCCTTGAGTCTTTTATTTTAGTCTTTTATGTTTATCACCCTAGCCTTCCCCAAAGCTTTTACTGGTTTTATATAAATCAGACCCCAACTCCCCCCACTTCTGAGTCTTTTATTTTAGTCTTTTATGTTTATCACCCTAGCCTTCCCCAAAGCTTTTACTGGTTTTATATAAATCAGACCCCAACACTTCTGGTATCAGAGCCATAGCGCTCCTGCCATCCCTTTCTAAGGTTTGTTTAGTATGCACTGTTGACTGCAGACTTTGCGCTGATCTCTCAACAACAGAACACTAACCTTACAAGGTCTTGTCAGTCTGGTCCGACACTCTGTGTTTCTTATCTTGAGTCCAAAAGAAGCTAGTTAGGTGAGTCGTAAGTCGGAAGGGTCCGCGGTAATTTCCTCAAAGTACGGGCTTGAGGATAAAGATAAGAGGTGTTAGAAGTCTAAACCCAGATATGAATCCAGATCAGGGTCTTTCCCTTTCAAATTCCAGTTTTTGTCGGTCTTCTGCGTCAAAGATTGATCAGTTATATGAGATCTCTTATATCTCTGATGAGTCCAAAATCTCTATTACTAGTATTCCTTTAGTTAACCCTTACAGTGTCTTCAAAAAACCCCACAATTCCCTCTCCAAATAAGTCAAACAACTAGTCAGTCCTGTGTCAAACCCAGTTGTTAAAGAGTTTGTGCAAACTTCCAAGTTTGATTCACACCAACTCCCAGCAACAACCTCTGAACACCTCGTCCCTCTAACTCTTCCCTCAGATCTTCCAAGGATCTGTCTATCCCAAGGATATACCCATATCCACTTCGGTGCCATAAGATTAGCCCTAACCTTCCATGGAAGAAAAGGACTACCTGCGTTCTCTCGTATCGCCCTAGTCGATACTAGATTTGTGGAGTACCAGCATGCCTGCGTCGGTACCATCCAAACCACGTTAAACGCTGGAACTGTCTTCGTCACCTTCTATCCCAACTTCAATATGCCTCTCAATGATCCTTCGTTGCTAACAGCCTTGAAAGCCCAGATCCAGATCGGTGGTACGCCACAGGTCAATACCTTTCAGGCCACGTTTCATTACCAAATGGCATATCGTGTCCAAAACCACTCGTTGGACATCAAGGTTCCCGGATCACAGGATAACTCTGGTGATGCTCTACTTAAAGACATCGACTCCAACGCCACACCAACCTGCACTTATGTTCCAAAACAGTTATCCAGAGAAGAACTCACAAAACTTCTACCTGAAAAATGGATAACCAATTACGAACAGATCCGCCAAGCACCGGTTCAGACAACCACAACCCCTGACTTTGTCCACCATCAAGATGGACAAGTTGAGGTTCGCTTTGCAAAACAAGATCGAAGAGAGATTTTCTCTACGATATACATGATGCAACCGGCAGAAGAACCACACTTCCCGTTCGATGTATGCGATTGCCAGGAATGCCTGGATGAAGAATATGAACTTGAGTACAAGGAGGAAATCAGAAACAAAAAGAAAAAAGGGTCCCAAAATGCCCTGAAGAAAAGGTATGAAGCTGGAGATCCAGATGTTGGTCTGCTTGGAGAACCATCAGGAAAATTCGACTACTACGTCTTGTATGGTGATTCGAAACCCAAACCCAAACAGACACAACCATCCAAACCAAGACATCCATCTACCCAGGTAGATGAATCCTTTATGCTCGGAACAACGCCTCCAGTCCCTTCCTCCCCGGAATACCAAGTTGAGTTCCCACCTTTAACCTCTTTCGAAGATACGCAACAAAAAACCAAACTTAGCTGGAAAATCAAGAACCCAACAACCGATGGTGCAACTGGTGTTCCTGAATCAATAACAACTGCTGAAGCCACCCTGAATTGGCAAAGTGAAAACGCTGTTGCTCAAAACAAGGCTCTCAACACCATCCTAGCTCAACAAAACAATATCACAAAGGCTCACGAAAATCTAACAAGCAGAATCCAAGAGCTAGAAGGTATCATCTATGAGATCAAAGCCAAAATCCTTGAGCTACATCATGAACTCCTCCAGCTAGTGCATACCTCTCCAGGGCCACAAATCCCACAAGGTCTTCAGCAAAAAGAAGCTAAAATGAAATTCCTCAAGGCACAGCTTGCAGACCTTGAGAGACAACACAAGCAGCAAAGGGTTTCCACCTATGCTGATGATCCATGGAGACTACCAACAACACCATTTGTGCGGACATCCTTTGATCCTCAACCACTGCCTGCATCGCCATTCCTACATAACTCTCCATCCTTAAACCTCTGGTCAAAGGAACAAGCAAAGATCAAAGCCAGAAAAGCTTCGCCAACAAGAAGCACATCCTCTGAAAGTACTAACAAAGCAGCAACCTCAAGCAGAGGAAAAGGGCCACCAGGAAGCAAACATATGGATAACGTTATGATGATGACCTCCACAAAAGCTCCTGATAAATTGCCTACAGAAGAAAATGGCATCTCCACGTTCTTGCAAGCTTTGACTAAAACAAGCAGCAAAGAAAGTGTGCCGATGGTAGCTCCGGTGATAGCTCCTCTAATACATGATGACACGTCATCAGTCTCTGAGGACAGCTCCACCTCCCAATACTATGAAGAGGTACCCCCAACAGATGAATTTGAGCATCTGTTCATGAATGAAGATAACACTAACACTGAAAGGGTCTACGTTTCTGATATTGATGACGAAGCCTCCCAAACCTCACCTCAGACAAATGAAAGGGCTCCTCCAAACACAGATTCAAAGCAGCAGTTCACCTTTGATGACATCCTCCCAGCAAAATGGCGAGACCGAAGCATTGAAATGCTGACCTGGTGCACAGCAGTGCTCCAGTACTACAGTATCGACATGGTCATCAAACGCTTCTTGGCAAGATGCCAAGGACGACTTCGGGATTGGTACGTAAGTCTTGGTGAATACAGGCAGACAAATATTCTAAACAGTAAAACCCCAGAAGAATTCATAAACACGATCTATTATGAATTCATTGGAAATCCCCTAGATCATACAATCCGAGCCCGAGAAGAATTCTTAAAGATGAAATGTTGTTCTTTTTGACCAAAAGACCTCGAAAAACATTACAATAGAATGTCTGAGAGATTTTATTGTCTCCAAGGCATTGATGATGTAAATCTTAAGCAAGTGTTCCTGAACTCCTTCCCAGAGTCTCTCGCAAATGAGGCTTACAGAGCCTTAGAAACCAAAAACATGACAGTTGCTCAAGCTTCCCTTGGTGGTCTTTACCAACTAATCATGAATGCTTTAACAAAGCTATGCAACCAAAAACAGTTTTTGGTTGAGTTTGAAAAAACTGGAAGACGACTCGGGTCTGCCTGCAATGACAAACACTTGAAGATAAAGTGCAAAGACGACTCGTCATGCAATTGTTCAAAGCCGCACAAAAAATCCAGATTTGTTCATTTTAAGAGATCTGGTGATTACTACTCAAAGACGGGCAAACACAACTCTCAGAGAAGGTGGAAGTTCTTAAACAAAAAATCAAAGAGAGGTCGAAATACTACTCGGTGCTATGTCTGTAATAAAGAAGGTCATTTTGCAAAAGACTGCAAAGACAAAAGGAAAACCCAAGCCCTTCTTGAAGCCATCAACAAGGTAGAACCAGTAGATGTTTCTGACATTGAATCTCTGTATTCCTTAGATGACGAGCCAGGGAAAAGAATGATATGCACCATTTCCTACAGCTCCAGTGAGGAATCCGAAACAAGTGAAACATCTGAATCTGAAGAAGAGCCACTACGAATCTACATGATGGAAGAGGGTCCTCAAGATGATTACGGCGATCAGTCACTAACGGCGGCAATGTTCGAAAAAGGTCCTCAGGATGCTTACGGTGACCAGTCTCTAACTGAAGAAATGTTCCAGAAAGTCCAAAAACAGTATCAGTATCCTAGCCTGAAGGATTACGTGGAAGATTCTCTGTCCGAACAGTTCAAAGAAGAGTGTACGCTAGCACCCAAAAGGAATCTTCCAGCTCAGCCTAAAAAAGCAAAAGAGGTCGCAAAGCAAAAGCAAAAGCAGACTCCTGTCGCAAACAAAAGAATCTGTCAGAAAAGCAAAGATGAAGAGTCAGGCTCACATGAAGAAATAACAAGTGGTCACAAAGGAAGCTTACTAAGGAAGAAAGGCAAAAAGACAAAAGAAGTCATATGGGTCAAAAGGAATACAGGAAAACCATCAGGGCGTGAAAAACGTGAAACCAATCACACGGAGCCAGCAACAGGGAGTAAACAGAAGAAGCTACCCAGAAACCCATCATTACAGGAAATAGCTAATCTTCAAGAATCCTGCACAACAATTGAAGAAAATAAAGAAAGGATCCTTAAAGATTCTCTCCCAGAAGATATTGCCTATTTAAAGGCAAGCAAGAATAAGAACTCCCACAACCCAAACACTCCCATTCCAAAAGAAGCAGTCATGAACCCAGAAACTACTACCCTTATCCAAAAGCTTCAAAAGAAAGATGTCCCTGAAGAAATCATCAAAATGGTCACCAAACACTCCGTCACTGATGAATCCCTCCTAAACTACAAAACCTCCTCACTCTCACCTTCGAGACACAAGGCCCATTAATGGATGGAGATAAATTCTTCCCAGATTATCCCTTCCTTAATGTTTTCAGACTCAAAAACTTGTGTAGGTTATCAAACGAAGGTTTAGCCTTCCTATGGTACCTGACTGAGTCTTTCATCATAGCCATGGCCTTTAACTCCAACAAACTGTTAGCCTATCTTTTAGACTACCAGTTAGGCTGCTTATTAGGAGAGAAGGAAAACTTTGCCAAGTTCCTTGAATGGTTCCTCCCAATCCATGTCTTGGACCATCTCATGAGGGACTCTCCCAAAAAACACTGCATGATTCTGTTCCACAAGCCGAGCCATTTCAAAAAGGAAAATTACGATCTAAACCCTGCAGGACCACCAAATTTCATACACTCTTGGTATGATATGAATCCTGCTGGATACTACTACAAGATCAACTACCGGGATGCTTGGATGGAAACCCGCATCAATCTCGCAAAGGCAAACCAGGTGAAAGTCGAAGATCTGCCACCAAAGATACTGAATGGAGAACACCCGTGGAAGCAAGAAGACCCTCAGACGATTGAATGGGAAAACACAGTCATAGAATATTTAAATAATATTCGTGCATTCACACACCCTCCCATGATCATTCAAACAACTGGCCCTAGAAAGAAAGACAACGAACCGTACAACAAAGATACACTCCCGTTTACTATCGAGATTCGCGACTCAGCAAAACCAAGTTAAACGGGCTATGGATATTATTAAGTGTGCTAATGGTGTGCTTAGGACTAAATAAAGTTTTATCACTCTTAAAGTGATAACGGTGTGCTTAGGAAAAGCTTTAATCACTCTTAAAGTGACGTAAGCGCTTATGTCATGTTTTCTAGATTTTTCTATGTATTATGTATGTGTGATGTCATGGATGATGTAATCAAGCCTCTCCTTTGTCTATAAAAGGAAGGCTCCCCCTCAGTTGTAAATCATCCTTGGAAAGAAATAAAATCTTCTTCTATATTTCTCTCTATCTTCTCTCTACTTTCTCACTCTAAAATTTAGAGTCTAGTAAAGAGTCTTGAGTCGATCTGAGAAGAGTTTGAGTCCTTCTATGTTCTTCTGAGTCTAGTCCTTCTGAGTCCACACCATTGAGTCTTTCATTTTAGTCTTTTATGTTTATCACCCTAGCCTTCCCCAAAGCTTTTACTGGTTTTATATAAATCAGACCCCAACTCCCCCCACTTCAGCTTTTACTGGTTTTATATAAATCAGACCCCAACACTTCTGGTATCAGAGCCATAGCGCTCCTGCCATCCCTTTCTAAGGTTTGTTTAGTATGCACTGTTGACTGCATACTTTGCGCTGATCTCTCAACAACAGAACACTAACCTTACAAGGTCTTGTCAGTCTGGTCCAACACTCTGTGTTTCTTATCTTGAGTCCAAAAGAAGCTAGTTAGGTGAGTCGTAAGTCGGAAGGGTCCGCGGTAATTTCCTCAAAGTACGGGCTTGAGGATAAAGATAAGAAGTGTTAGAAGTCTAAACCCAGGTATGAATCCAGATCAGGGTCTTTCCCGTTCAAATTCCAGTTTTCGTCGGTCGTCTGCGTCAAAGATTGATCAGTTATATGAGATCTCTTATATCTCTGATGAGTCTAAAATCCCTATTACTAGTATGCCTTTAGTTAACCCTTACAGTGTCTTCAAAAAACCCCACAATTCCCTCTCCAAAAAAGTCAAACAACTAGTCCGTCCTGTGTCAAACCCAGTTGTTAAAGAGTTTGTGCAAACTTCCAAGTTTGATTCACACCAACTCCCAGCAACAACCTCTGAACACCTCGTCCCTCTTACTCTTCCCTCAGATCTTCCAAGGATCTGTCTATCCCAAGGATATACCCATATCTACTTCGGTGCCATAAGATTAGCCCTAACCTTCCATGGAAGAAAAGGACTACCTGCGTTCTCTCGTATCGCCCTAGTCGATACTAGATTCGTGGTGTACCAGCATGCTTGCATCGGTACTATCCAAACCACGTTAAACGCTGGAACTGTCTTCGTCACCTTCTATCCCAACTTCAATATGCCTCTCAATGATCCTTCGTTGCTAACAGCCTTGAAAGCCCAGATCCAGATCGGTGGTACGCCACAAGTCAATACCTTTCAGGCCACGTTTCATTACCAAATGGCATATCGTGTCCAAAACCACTCGTTGGACATCATGGTTCCCGGATCGCAGGATAACTCTGGTGATGCTCTACTCATAGACATCGACTCCAACGCCACACCAACCTGCACTTATGTTCCAAAACAGTTATCCAGAGAAGAACTCACAAAGCTTCTACCTGAAAAATGGATAACCAATTACGAACAGATCCACCAAGCACCGGTTCAGACAACCACAACCCCTGACTTTGTCCGCCATCAAGATGGACAAGTTGAGGTTCGTTTTGCAAAACAAGATCGAAGAGAGATCTTCTCTACGATATGCATGATGCAACCGGCAGAAGAACCACACTTCCAGTTCGATGTATGTGATTTCCAGGAATGCCTGGATGATGCAGATGAATTTGAGTACAAGGAGGAGATCAAAAACAAAAAGAAAAAAGGGTCCCAAAATACCCTGAATTGGCAAAGTGAAAACGCTGTTGCTCAAAACAAGGCTCTCAACATCATCCTAGCTCAACAAAACCATATCACGAAGGCTCATGAAAATCTAACAAGCAGAGTCCAAGAGCTAGAAGGTATCATCTATGAGATCAAAGCCAAAATCCTTGAGCTACATCATGAACTCCTCCAGCTAGTTCACAACTCTCCAGGGCCACAAATTTCACAAGGTCTTCAGCAAAAAGAAGCAGAGATGAAATTCCTCAAGGCACAGCTTGCAGACCTCGAGAGACAACACAAACAGCAAAAGGTTCCCACCTATGCTGATGACACATGGAGACTGCCAACAACACCATTTATGCAAACATCCTTTGATCCTCAATTTTCAACATCGCCATTTGCTCAACCCCCCCCCCCCCTCCTTAAGCCTCTGGTCAAAAGAGCAAGCGGAGATAAAAGCAAAAAGGATTTCAAAAGGCACAACTATCAGAGGTGTTAAGAAAACACCTTGCTCGAAGAAGGAAGCGAAAGAGAACCTTGATGATAGTCCCATCATGGCCTCATCAAAGGCTCCAGAAGTTCTTCCATTCATAGAAGAAAACTACACTTCTTCTTTCTTAAAAATTTTGGACCAGGAAGATAAAAATAAAACGGATGAAGAAAAAATTATAGATAGCCTACCAAATCCAGAACCGGATCAATAGACAAACCCAGATGAAGAAACAGTTCTGGGAAAAAGAAAATGGTGTGACACAGAGAAAACACGAAAGAAAAGGGTTCGTCGCATAAAGGTCCAGAAAAGTAAAATAAAAGTAAAGATTCCCAGCCTGCGTTCTAAGACTAAGCAAATCTGCATGATTAGAGACTCCTCCTGCCAAAGAAGACACAAGAAAGCACCGGCACCAATCGCAAAGGTTCATCTCCTTACAAGTACATATGCAAAGCCTATCCCGGTCATTGCATTCTTTGATACAGGATCATCAGCCTCCCTGTTGAATCCTGCGATTCTCCCAGAAGAATACTGGAGGCCCCATAACCAGACATTTTACACAGTCAACGGAGAACCCTTCATAATAGACAAGATAAGTACTCCAGTGTACTTAAGGCTATTTCCATCATGCACAGTCAAACACAGATTCTTGGGGACAAACTCTCATGGAAAAGACCTGCTACTTGGTTTTGATATACTATATCGACTAAGAGACTTAAGATATGGGGAAGAAGGTCCCAGATACAAGAAATTCACAAACCCATGGGTTTCTTTCCCGAGACTCTACATGGTCTCTCCCACTTCTCTTGACACCATAAAGGCACAAATAATCAAGTCATCCTGTGCCTCTAGCCATACAGAGTTTCTCACAAAACACAAATCACCATTATGGCTAAACCCATCTTTCTTCGTCTCTCTACCCTTTAAGCAGAATGAAGACATAAACCCCACAAGAGCCAGTCACCCAGGAATGAATCCTGATCATACCCAGCTCGCCATACAAGAATGCCAAGAGCTATTAAAGCAAGACTTAATTGAACCAACAACGTCTCAATGGGCATGCGAGGCATTTTATGTGAATAAAAGAAGTGAACAAGTCCGGGGAAAGCTACGCTTGGTGATAAATTATCAACCGCTAAATCACTTTTTAGCCGATGATAAATTCCCCCTACCACAGAAGAAGTCCCTTTTCCAATCACTGGTAAATGCAAAGGTCTTATCAAAATTTGATCTAAAGGCAGGGTTTTGGCAACTGGGAATCAAGCCAGAAGACAGGCCAAAGACGGCTTTTTGCATTCCAAATCACCATTATCAATGGAAGGTGATGCCCTTTGGTTTAAAAAATGCTCCATCCGTTTTCCAGAAGGCGATGGTGCGAATCTTTGCACCAATCCTTGATAATGCCCTAATATATATCGATGATATTCTCCTATTTTCCAAAGATGAAGATTCACATATCATGTTGCTTGAAAAATTTCATGATATCGTGAAGCAATATGGAATCATGCTTTCTGAAAAGAAAATGGAGATAGGAGTCACGTCCATTGATTTCTTGGGTATGAAAATCACTGATGGCATGTACCAGCCACAACCACACATTGCCCAGGAACTCCATCGTTTCCCAGACAAGCTGACATCACAAAAGGAAGTGCAACAGTTCCTTGGATTGGTCAATTATATGGCAGATTTCCTGCCAAGATTGTCAAATCATACAGAACACTTGTTCCCCATGTTAAAAAAGAATCCACCAGCATGGTCAGAAAAGCAAACGCAAGCTGTAAAAGAAATAAAGCAACTTGCTGATGTGATGCCTCCTTTAAAGATTCCTGCAACAACCGACAAAAGAATCTTACAGACAGATGCCAGTGATGAGCATTGGGCTGCGGTGCTAATTACAGAAGACGACAAAGGTGTCAGGAAAATAAGTGGATACAAAAGTGGCACGTTCAAAGAGTCAGAAAAGCATTATCACTCCACGTACAAAGAAATCTTAGCTGTGAAGAAAGGAATCGAGAAATTTCAATTCCATCTAGTCGGCTACAATTTCTTAATTGAGATGGACATGTCCTCTTTTCCAAAAATGCTTGAATTCAAAAGAAAGATGCTTCCAGAACCACAATTATTACGATGGGCAAATTGGTTCTCCCAATGGACGTTTACTATTAAACATATCAAGGGCAAGGACAATATTCTTGCAGATTTCTTGTCCAGACCAAAGGCCTATAAATACATGGGTTCAAACATGACGCAGCATCACCACTCTCACCACAAAGACATCTTACCAGCAATTTTCATGATGGAAGCCGCAAACTCCTGTACCCCAGAAGGAACTATTCCCCTTGATCAAGAATTTAAAGAGAAGAAGATCCCAGAAGAAATCGTTGAAGTAATAGCAGATCAAGCCCTCAAAGACCGGTCAGTCTTGAATTACAAGACTTTCCTCACCATCACTCTGAAGCGCCATGGCCTGTTCATGAAAGGTCTAGTCTTCCACCCAAATTATCCTTTCATGAATGTCTTCCATATACGAGACCTGTACAAACTACCAAAAGAGGCACTTTGTTTCTTCTGGTACTTGTTTGAAGCATTTACCGTTGCCATGTCCTTCAACACCGCCAAACTACTGCAATACCTAATTGACTGCCAGTTCGGGCAATTATCCAAGGAGCAAAAACATACGCTCACCCTCCTGCAATGGTTTCTCCCGGCCCATCAATGGACTGGACAGATGGCTGCAGCTGCAGGAAGCAAAAAGTATTGTGTCGTTGTGTTCAGAAGACCCAGATGTTATCTCACGCCTACATCAATTCCCCAAGACGGAAAAGCGGCCATTTACCATTCCCCTTTGTCTTTCATCCATGCCTGGGTCAAACATAAACCTGCTACCTTCTCATTCAATCTCTTTCATGAACAAGAATGGATGAGCATCCGGAAATGCTTAGCTGCTGCAAACGGTTTCAAAACAGAAGAGATGCCCAAAGATATCGTCGAAGGTGTAGATGCATGGGAAAACGAAGATCCACACTCGAAAATGTGGAATGATGCTCACAGGGAATATATCCAAACGCATATTACCAAGGGGATCACCATGCTCACAAATGATGAATTAGCTGTGTGGGACTTTGATAAAGATTCGGGCTTAGATCCAGCAGAAGATCCAGATGAAGAAGAAGATTAATGAAGCTTTTATAATGGTGTGCTTAGGATTAAATAAAGTTTTATCACTCTTAAAGTGATAACGGTGTGCTTAGGAAAAGCTTTAATCACTCTTAAAGTGACGTAAGCGCTTATGTCATGTTTTCTAGATTTTTCTATGTATTATGTATGTGTGATGTCATGGATGATGTAATCAAGCCTCTCCGTGGTCTATAAAAGGAAGGCTCCCCCTCACTTGTAGATCATCCTTGGAAAGAAATAAAATCTTCTTCTATATTTCTCTCTACCTTCTCTCTACTTTCTCACTCTAAAATTTAGAGTCCAGTAAAGAGTCTTGAGTCGATCTGAGAAGAGTTTGAGTCCTGCTATGTTCTTCTGAGTCTAGTCCTTCTGGGTCCACACCCTTGAGTCTTTTATTTTAGTCTTTTATGTTTATCACCCTAGCCTTCCCCCAAAGCTTTTACTGGTTTTATATAAATCAGACCCCAACACTTCTGGTATCAGAGCCATAGCGCTCCTGCCATCCCTTTCTAAGGTTTGTTTAGTATGCACTGTTGACTGCAGACTTTGCACTGATCTCTCAACAACAGAACACTAACCTTACAAGGTCTTGTCAGTCTGGTCCGACACTCTGTGTTTCTTATCTTGAGTCCAAAAGAAGCTAGTTAGGTGAGTCGTAAGTCGGAAGGGTCCGCGGTAATTTCCTCAAAGTACGGGCTTGAGGATAAAGATAAGAAGTGTTAGAAGTCTAAACCCAGGTATGAATCCAGATCAGGGTCTTTCCCGTTCAAAGAAAGTGTGCCGATGATAGCTCCGGTGATAGCTCCTCTAACATATGATGACACATCATCAGTCTCTGAGGAAAGCTCCACCTCCCAATTTTATGAAGAAATACCCCCAACGGATGAATTTGAACATTTGTTCATGAATGAGGACAACACTGAAAGGGTCTATGTCTCTGACATTGATGATGAAGCCTCCCAAACGTCGCCTCAGACAAACGAAAGGGCTCCTCCAAACACAGACTCAAAGCAACAGTTCACCTTTGATGACGTCCTCCCAGCAAAATCGCGAGACCGAAGCATTGAGATGCTGACCTGGTGCACAGCAGAGCTCCAGTACTATAGCATCGACATGGTCATCAAAAGGTTCTTGGCAAGATGTCAAGGACGACTTCGAGATTGGTACGTAAGTCTTGGTGAATACAGACAGACAAATATTCTAAACAGCAAAACTCCAGAAGAATTCATAAACACGATCTATTATGAATTCATTGGAAATCCCATAGATCATACAATCCGAAGCCGAGAAGAATTCTTAAAAATGAAATGTTGTTCCTTCAACCCAAAAGATCTTGAAAAACATTACAACAGAATGTCTGAGAGATTCTACTGTCTCCAAGGCATTGATGATGTAAACCTTAAACAAGTATTTCTAAACTCTTTCCCAGAGTCCCTCGCAAATGAGTCTTACAAAGCCTTAGAAGCCAAAAATATGACGGTTGCTCAAGCTTCTCTTGGTGGTCTTTACCAGCTCATCATGAATGCTCTGACAAAGTTATGCAACCAGAAACAGTTTTTATTTGAATTTGAAAAAAACTGGAAGAAGACTCGGGTCCGCGTGCAATGATAAACACTTGAAGATAAAATGCAAGGATAATTCATCATGCAGTTGTTCGAAGCCTCACAAAAAATCCAGGATTGTCCATTTCAAAAAGTCTGGTGATTACTATTCAAAGTCAGGCAAATACAACTCTCAAAAACGATGGAAGTTCCTCAACAAAAAATCAAAAAGAGGTCGGAACACTAATCAGTGCTATGTCTGTAACAAAGAAGGTCACTTTGCAAAAGATTGCAAAGATAAAAGAAAGACCCAAGCCCTTCTTGAAGCTATCAACAAGGTCGAACCAGCAGACGTTTCTGATATCGAGTCTCTATACTCCTTAGATGATGAGCCAGGGAAAAGAATGATTTGCACTATTTCCTATAGCTCCAGTGAAGAATCAGAAACAAGTGAAACATCTGAATCTGAAGAAGAGCCACTACGGATCTACATGTTGGAAGAAGGTCCTCAAGATGATTACGGAGACCCCGGCGACCAGTCATTAACCACGGCAATGTTTCAGAAAATCCAAAAGTCACAGTATCAGTATCCTATCCTGGAGGATCACGTGGAAGATTCTATGTCAGATTCTCTGTCTGAACAGTTCAAAGAAAAGTGTACCCTATCACCCAAAAGGAATCTTCCAGCTCAGCCTAAAAAAGTTAAAGAGGTCGCAAAGCAAAAGCAAAAGCCAAGTACTGCAAAAGGAATCAGTCAGAAAAGCAAAGATGAAGAGTCAGGCCCACATGATGAAATAACGAGCGGTCATAAAAGAAGCTTACTAAGGAAGAAAGGCAAAAAGACAAGAGGAGTCACATGGGTCAAAAAGGGAACAGGAAAACCCTCAGGGCGTGAAAGACGTGAAACCAATCACACGAAGCCAACAACAGGGAGTAAACAGAAGAAGCTACCCAGAATCCCATCATTACAGGAAATAGCTAATCTTCAAGAATCCTGCACAACAGTTGAAGAAAATAAAGAAAAGATCCTTTAAGATTTCCTGCCAGATGACATTGCCTATTTAAAGGCAGGTAAGAATAAGAACTCCCACAACCCAAACACTTTCACTCCAAAAGAAGCAGTTATGAACCCAGAGACGGCTACCCTTATCCAAAAGCTTCAAAAGAAAGAAGTCCCTGAAGAAATCATCAATGTGGTAACCAAACATGTCATCACTGATGAATCCCTCCTAAACTACAAAAATCTCCTCACCCTCACCTTCGAGACACAAGGCCCATTAATGGACGGAGATAAATTCTTCCCAGATTATCCCTTCCTTAATGTTTTCAGACTCAAAAACTTGTGTAGGTTATCAAACGAAGGTTTAGCCTTCCTATGGTACCTGACTGAGTCTTTCATCATAGCCATGGCCTTTAACTCCAACAAACTGTTAGCCAATCTTTTAGACTACCAGTTAGGCTGCTTATCAGGAGAGAATGAAAACTTTGCCAAGTTCCTTGAATGGTTCCTCCCAATCCATGTCTTGGACCATCTCATGAGGGACTCTCCCAGAAAACACTGCATGATTCTGTTCCACAAGCCGAGCCATTTCAAAAAGGAAAATTACGATCTAACCCCTGCTGGACCACCAAATTTCATACACTCTTGGTATGATATGAATCCTGCTGGATACTACTACAAGATCAACTACCGGGATGCTTGTATGGAAACCCGCATCAATCTCGCAAAGGCAAACCAGGTGAAAATCGAAGATCTGCCACCAAAGATACTGAATGGAGAACACCCGTGGAAGCAAGAAGACCCTCAGACGATTGAATGGGAAAACACAGTCATAGAATATTTCAATAATATTCGTGCATTCACACACCCTCCCATGATCGTTCAAACAACTGGCCCTAGAAAGAAAGACAACGAACCGTACAACAAAGATACACTCCCGTTTACTATCGAGATTCGCGACTCAGCAAAACCAAGTTAAACGGGCTATGGATATTATTAAGTGTGCTAATGGTGTGCTTAGGACTAAATAAAGTTTTATCACTCTTAAAGTGATAACGGTGTGCTTAGGAAAAGCTTTAATCACTCTTAAAGTGACGTAAGCGCTTATGTCATGTTTTCTAGATTTTTCTATGTATTATGTATGTGTGATGTCATGGATGATGTAATCAAGCCTCTCCTTGGTCTATAAAAGGAAGGCTCCCCCTCAGTTGTAAATCATCCTTGGAAAGAAATAAAATCTTCTTCTATATTTCTCTCTATCTTCTCTCTACTTTCTCACTCTAAAATTTAGAGTCTAGTAAAGAGTCTTGAGTCGATCTGAGAAGAGTTTTGAGTCCTTCTATGTTCTTCTGAGTCTAGTCCTTCTGAGTCCACACCCTTGAGTCTTTTATTTTAGTCTTTAATGTTTATCACCCTAGCCTTCCCCAAAGCTTTTACTGGTTTTATATAAATCAGACCCCAACTCCCCCCACTTCTGGTATCAGAGCCATAGCGCTCCTGCCATCCCTTTCTAAGGTTTGTTTAGTATGCACTGTTGACTGCAGACTTTGCGCTGATCTCTCAACAACAGAACACTAACCTTACAAGGTCTTGTCAGTCTGGTCCGACACTCTGTGTTTCTTATCTTGAGTCCTAAAGAAGCTAGTTAGGTGAGTCGTAAGTCGGAAGGGTCCGCGGTAATTTCCTCAAAGTACGGGCTTGAGGATAAAGATAAGAAGTATTAGAAGTCTAAACCCATGTATGAATCTAGATCAGGGTCTTTCCCGTTCAAATTCCAGTTTCCGTTGGTCGTCTGCGTCAAAGATTGATCAGTTATATGAGATCTCTTATATCTCT
Source organism: Helianthus tuberosus (assembly GCA_030545235.1). NCBI lineage: Eukaryota > Viridiplantae > Streptophyta > Magnoliopsida > Asterales > Asteraceae > Helianthus > Helianthus tuberosus. The sequence goes on from CM060382.1 coordinate 129,916,117, forward strand.
GATGAGTCCAAAATCCCTATTACTAGTATGCCTTTAGTTAACCCTTACAGTGTCTTCAAAAAAACCCCACAATTCCCTCTCCAAAAAAGTCAAACAACTAGTCAGTCCTGTGTCAAACCCAGTTGTTAAAGAGTTTGTGCAAACTTCCAAGTTTGATTCACACCAACTCCCAGCAACAACCTCTGAACACCTCGTCCCTCTTACTCTTCCCTCAGATCTTCCAAGGATCTGTCTATCCCAAGGATATACCCATATCCACTTCGGTGCCATAAGATTAGCCCTAACCTTCCATGGAAGAAAAGGACTACCTGCGTTCTCTCGTATCGCCCTAGTCGATACTAGATTCGTGGAGTACCAGCATGCCTGCGTCGGTACCATCCAAACCACGTTAAACGCTGGAACTGTCTTCGTCACCTTCTATCCCAACTTCAATATGCCTCTCAATGATCCTTCATTGCTAACAGCCTTGAAAGCCCAGATCCAGATCGGTGGTACGCCACAGGTCAATACCTTTTAGGCCACGTTTCATTACCAGATGGCATATCGTATCCAAAACCACTCTTTGGACATCATGGTTCCCGGATCGCAGGAAAACTCTGGTGATGCTCTACTCATAGACATCGACTCCAACGCCACACCAACCTGCACTTATGTTCCAAAACAGTTATCCAGAGAAGAACTCACAAAGCTTCTACCTGAAAAATGGATAACCAATTACGAACAGATCCACCAAGCACCGGTTCAGACAACCACAACCCCTGACTTTGTCCGCCATCAAGATGGACAAGTTGAGGTTCGCTTTGCAAAACAAGATCGAAGAGAGATTTTCTCTACGATATACATGATGCAACCGGCAGAAGAACCACACTTCCCGTTCGATGTATGCGATTGCCAGGAATGCCTGGACGAAGCATATGAACTTGAGTACAAAGAGGAAATCAAAAACAAAAAGAAAAAAGGGTCCCAAAATGCCCTGAAGAAAAGATATGAAGCTGGAGATCCAAAAATGCAAGAATATTTATAGGCCTTTGGTCTGGACAAGAAATCTGCAAGAATATTGTCCTTGCCCTTTATATGTTTAACAGTAAACGTCCATTGGGAGAACCAATTTGCCCATCGTAATAATTGTGGTTCTGGAAGCATCTTTCTTTTGAATTCAAGCATTTTTGGAAAAGAGGACATGTCCATCTCAATTAAGAAATTGTAGCCGACTAGATGGAATTGAAATTTCTCGATTCCTTTCTTCACAGCTAAGATTTCTTTGTACGTGGAGTGATAATGCTTTTCTGACTCTTTGAACGTGCCACTTTTGTATCCACTTATTTTCCTGACATCTTTGTCGTCTTCTGTAATTAGCACCGCAGCCCAATGCTCACCACTGGCATCTGACTGTAAGATTCTTTTGTCGGTTGTTGCAGGAATCTTTAAAGGAGGCATCACATCAGCAAGTTGCTTTATTTCTTTTACAGCTTGCGTTTGCTTTTCTGACCATGCTGGTGGATTCTTTTTTAACATGGGGAACAAGTGTTCTGTATGATTTGACAATCTTGGCAGGAAATCTGCCATATAATTTACCAATCCAAGGAACTGTTGCACTTCCTTTTGTGACGTCAGCTTGTCTGGGAAACGATGGAGTTCCTGGGCAATGTGTGGTTGTGGCTGGTACATGCCATCAGTGATTTTCATACCCAAGAAATCAATGGACGTTACTGCTATCTCCATTTTCTTTTCAGAAAGCATGATTCCATATTGCTTCACGATATCATGAAATTTTTCAAGCAACATGATATGTGAATCTTCATCTTTGGAAAATAGGAGAATATCATCGATATATATTAGGGCATTATCAAGGATTGGTGTAAAGATTCGCACCATCGCCTTCTGGAAAACGGATGGAGCATTTTTTAAACCAAAGGGCATCACCTTCCATTGATAATGGTGATTTGTGTTTTGTGAGAAACTCTGTATGGCTAGAGGCACAGGATGACTTGATTATTTGTGCCTTTATGGTGTCAAGAGAAGTGGGAGAGACCATGTAGAGTCTCAGGAAAGAAACCCATGGGTTTGTGAATTTCTTGTATCTGAGACCTTCTTCCCCATATCTTAAGTCTCTTAGTCGATATAGTATATCAAAACCAAGTAGCAGGTCTTTTCCATGAGAGTCTGACCCCAAGAATCTGTGTTTGACTGTGCATGACGGAAATAGCCTTAAGTACACTGGAGTACTTATCTTGTCTATTATGAAGGGTTCTCCGTTGACTGTGTAAAACGTCTGGTTATGGGGCCTCCAGTATTCTTCTGGGAGAATCGCAGGATTCAACAGGGAGGCTGATGGTCCTGTATCAAAGAATGCAATGACCGGGATAGGCTTTGCATATGTACTTGTAAGGAGATGAACCTTTGCGATTGGTGCCGGTGCTTTCTTGTGTCTTCTTTGGCAGGAGGAGTCTCTAATCATGCAGATTTGCTTAGTCTTAGAACGCAGGCTGGGAATCTTTACTTTTATTTTACTTTTCTGGACCTTTATGCGACGAACCCTTTTCTTTCGTGTTTTCTCTGTGTCACACCATTTTCTTTTTCCCAGAACTGTTTCTTCATCTGGGTTTGTCTCTTGATCCGGTTCTGGATTTGGTAGGCTATCTATAATTTTTTTCTTCATCCGTTTTATTTTTATCTTCCTGATCCAAAATTTTTAAGAAAGAAGAAGTGTAGTTTTCTTCTATGAATGGAAGAACTTCTGGAGCCTTTGATGAGGCCATGATGGGACTATCATCAAGGTTCTCTTTCGCTTCCTTCTTCGAGCAAGGTGTTTTCTTAACACCTCTGATAGTTGTGCCTTTTGAAATCCTTTTTGCTTTTATCTCTGCTTGCTCTTTTGACCAGAGGCTTAAGGAGGGGGGGGGGGGTTGAGCAAATGGCGATGTTGAAAATTGAGGATCAAAGGATGTTTGCATAAATGGTGTTGTTGGCAGTATCCATGTGTCATCAGCATAGGTGGGAACCTTTTGCTGTTTGTGTTGTCTCTCGAGGTCTGCAAGTTGTGCCTTGAGGAATTTCAACTCTGCTTCTTTTTGCTGAAGACCTTGTGAATTTTGTGGCCCTGGAGAGTTGTGAACTAGCTGGAGGAGTTCATGATGTAGCTCAAGGATTTTGGCTTTGATCTCATAGATGATACCTTCTAGCTCTTGGACTCTGCTTGTTAGATTTTCATGAGCCTTCGTCATATTGTTTTGTTGAGCTAGGATGATGTTGAGAGCCTTGTTTTGAGCAACAGCGTTTTCACTTTGCCAATTCAGGGTATTTTGGGACCCTTTTTTCTTTTTGTTTTTGATCTCCTCCTTGTACTCAAATTCATCTGCATCATCCAGGCATTCCTGGAAATCGCATACATCGAACTGGAAGTGTGGTTCTTCTGCCGGTTGCATCATGCATATCGTAGAGAAGATCTCTCTTCGATCTTGTTTTGCAAAACGAACCTCAACTTGTCCATCTTGATGGCGGACAAAGTCAGGGGTTGTGGTTGTCTGAACCGGTGCTTGGTGGATCTGTTCGTAATTGGTTATCCATTTTTCAGGTAGAAGCTTTGTGAGTTCTTCTCTGGATAACTGTTTTGGAACATAAGTGCAGGTTCGTGTGGCGTTGGAGTCGATGTCTATGAGTAGAGCATCACCAGAGTTATCCTGCGATCCGGGAACCATGATGTCCAACGAGTGGTTTTGGACACGATATGCCATTTGGTAATGAAACGTGGCCTGAAAGGTATTGACTTGTGGCGTACCACCGATCTGGATCTGGGCTTTCAAGGCTGTTAGCAACGAAGGATCATTGAGAGGCATATTGAAGTTGGGATAGAAGGTGACGAAGACAGTTCCAGCGTTTAACGTGGTTTGGATGGTACCGATGCAAGCATGCTGGTACTCCACGAATCTAGTATCGACCAGGGCGATACGAGAGAACGCAGGTAGTCCTTTTCTTCCATGGAAGGTTAGGGCTAATCTTATGGCACCGAAGTGGATATGGGTATATCCTTGGGATAGACAGATCCTTGGAAGATCTGAGGGAAGAGTAAGAGGGACGAGGTGTTCAGAGGTTGTTACTGGGAGTTGGTGTGAATCAAACTTGGAAGTTTGCACAAACTCTTTAACAACTGGGTTTGACACAGGACTGACTAGTTGTTTGACTTTTTTGGAGAGGGAATTGTCGGGTTTTTTGAAGACACTGTAAGGGTTAACTAAAGGCATACTAGTAATAGGGATTTTAGACTCATCAGAGATATAAGAGATCTCATAAAACTGATCAATCTTTGATGCAGACGACCGATGAAAACTGGAATTTGAACGGGAAAGACCCTGATCTGGATTCATACCTGGGTTTAGACTTCTAACACTTCTTATCTTTATCCTCAAGCCCGTACTTTGAGGAAATTACCGCGGACCCTTCCGACTTACGACTCACCTAACTAGCTTCTTTTGGACTCAAGATAAGAAACACAGAGTGTCGGACCAGACTGACAAGACCTTGTAAGGTTAGTGTTCTGTTGTTGAGAGATCAGCGCAAAGTCTGCAGTCAACAGTGCATACTAAACAAACCTTAGAAAGGGATGGCAGGAGCGCTATGGCTCTGATACCAGAAGTGGGGGGAGTTGGGGTCTGATTTATATAAAACCAGTAAAAGCTTTGGGGAAGGCTAGGGTGATAAACATAAAAGACTAAAATAAAGACTCAAGGGTGTGGACTCAGAAGGACTAGACTCAGAAGAACATAGAAGGACTCAAGACTCTTCTCAGATCGACTCAAGACTCAGAAGTGGGGGGAGTTGGGGTCTGATTTATATAAAACCAGTAAAAGCTTGGGGGAAGGCTAGGCTGACAAACATAAAAGACTCAAACATAAAAGACTCAAGGGGTTGGTGTCTGATTTATATAAAACCAGTAAAAGTTTGAGGGAGGACTAGGGTGATAAACATAAAAGACTCAAGGGGTTGGACTCAGAAGGACGAAGGACTCAGAAGAACTAAGAAGGACTCAAGATGACTCAAGACTCTAGACTCTGAACATGACTCGAACTCTATATTTTAGAGTGAGAAAGAAGAGAGAGAATTATGAAGTAGATTTTATTTCTTTCCAAGGATGATTTACAACTGAGGGGGAGCCTTCCTTTTATAGACCAAGGAGAGGCTTGATTACATCATCCATGACATCACACATACATAATACATAGAAAAATCTAGAAAACATGACATAAGCGCTTACGTCACTTTAAGAGTGATTAAAGCTTTTCCTAAGCACACCGTTATCACTTTAAGAGTGATAAAACTTTATTTAGTCCTAAGCACACCATTAGCACACTTAATAATATCCATAGCCCGTTTAACTTGGTTTTGCTGAGTCGCGAATCTCGATAGTAAACGGGAGTGTATCTTTGTTGTACGGTTCGTTGTCTTTCTTTCTGGGGCCAGTTGTTTGAACGATCATGGGAGGGTGTGTGAATGCACGAATATTATTGAAATATTCTATGACTGTGTTTTCCCATTCAATCGTCTGAGGGTCTTCTTGCTTCCACGGGTGTTCTCCATTCAGTATCTTTGGTGGCAGATCTTCGATTTTCACCTGGTTTGCCTTTGCGAGATTGATGCGGGTTTCCATACAAGCATCCCGGTAGTAGATCTTGTAGTAGTATCCAGCAGGATTCATATCATACCAAGAGTGTATGAAATTTGGTGGTCCTGCAGGGGTTAGATCGTAATTTTCCTTTTTGAAATGGCTCGACTTGTGGAACAGAATCATGCAGTGTTTTCTGGGAGAGTCCCTCATGAGATGGTCCAAGACATGGATTGGGAGGAACCATTCAAGGAACTTGGCAAAGTTTTCCTTCTCTCCTGATAAGCAGCCTAACTGGTAGTCTAAAAGATAGGCTAACAGTTTGTTGGAGTTAAAGGCCATGGCTATGATGAAAGACTCAGTCAGGTACCATAGGAAGGCTAAACCTTCGTTTGATAACCTGCACAAGTTTTTGAGTCTGAAAACATTAAGGAAGGGATAATCTGGGAAGAATTTATCTCCATCCATTAATGGGCCTTGTGTCTCGAAGGTGAGAGTGAGGAGGTTTTTGTAGTTTAGGAGGGATTCATCAGAAGTGACGAGTGTTTGGTGACCATTTTGATGATTTCTTCAGGGACATCTTTCTTTTGAAGCTTTTGGATAAGGGTAGTAGTTTCTGGGTTCATGACTGCTTCTTTTGGAATGGGAGTGTTTGGGTTGTGGGAGTTCTTATTCTTGCTTGCCTTTAAATAGGCAATATCTTCTGGGAGAGAATCTTTAAGGATCCTTTCTTTATTTTCTTCAATTGTTGTGCAGGATTCTTGAAGATTAGCTATTTCCTGTAATGATGGGTTTCTGGGTAGCTTCTTCTGTTTACTCCCTGTTGCTGGCTCCGTGTGATTGGTTTCACGTTTTTCACGCCCTGATGGTTTTCCTGTATTCCTTCTGACCCATATGACTTCTTTTGTCTTTTTGCCTTTCTTCCTTAGTAAGCTTCCTTTGTGACCACTCGTTATTTCTTCATGTGAGCCTGACTCTTCATCTTTGCTTTTCTGACAGATTCTTTTGTCTGCGACAGGAGTCTGCTTTTGCTTTTGCTTTGCGACCTCTTTTGCTTTTTTAGGCTGAGCTGGAAGATTCCTTTTGGGTGCTAGCGTACACTCTTCTTTGAACTGTTCGGACAGAGAATCTTCCACGTAATCCTTCAGGCTAGGATACTGATACTGTTTTTGGACTTTCTGGAACATTTCTTCCGTTAGAGACTGGTCGCCGTAAGCATCCTGAGGACCTTTTTCGAACATTGCCGCCGTTAGTGACTGATCGCCGTAATCATCTTGAGGACCCTCTTCCATCATGTAGATTCGTAGTGGCTCTTCTTCAGATTCAGATGTTTCACTTGTTTCGGATTCCTCACTGGAGCTGTAGGAAATGGTGTATATCATTCTTTTCCCTGGCTCGTCATCTAAGGAATACAGAGATTCAATGTCAGAAACATCTACTGGTTCTACCTTGTTGATGGCTTCAAGAAGGGCTTGGGTTTTCCTTTTGTCTTTGCAGTCTTTTGCAAAATGACCTTCTTTATTACAGACATAGCACCGAGTAGTATTTCGACCTCTCTTTGATTTTTTGTTTAAGAACTTCCACCTTCTCTGAGAGTTGTGTTCGCCCGTCTTTGAGTAGTAATCACCAGATCTCTTAAAATGGACAAATCTGGATTTTTTGTGCGGCTTTTAACAATTGCATGACGAGTCGTCTTTTCACTTTATCTTCAAGTGTTTGTCATTGCAGGCAGACCCGAGTCGTCTTCCGGTTTTTTCAAACTCAACCAAAAACTGTTTTTGGTTGCATAGCTTTGTTAAAGCATTCATGATTAGTTGGTAAAGACCACCAAGGGAAGCTTGAGCAACTGTCATGTTTTTGCTTCTAAGGCTCTGTAAGCCTCATTTGCGAGAGACTCTGGGAAGGAGTTCAGGAACACTTGCTTAAGATTTACATCATCAATGCCTTGGAGACAGTAAATTCTCTCAGACATTCTGTTGTAATGTTTTTCGAGGTCTTTTGGTCGAAAAGAACAACATTTCATCTTTAAGAATTCTTCTCGGGCTCGGATTGTATGATCTAGGGGATTTCCAATGAATTCATAATAGATCATGTTTATGAATTCTTCTGGGGTTTTACTGTTTAGAATATTTGTCTGTCTGTATTCACCAAGACTTACGTACCAATCCCGAAGTCGTCCTTGGCATCTTGCCAAGAAGCGTTTGATGACCATGTCGATACTGTAGTACTGGAGCTCTGCTGTGCACCAGGTCAGCATTTCAATGCTTCGGTCTCGCCATTTTGCTGGGAGGATGTCATCAAAGGTGAACTACTGCTTTGAATCTGTGTTTGGAGGAGCCCTTTCATTTGTCTGAGGTGAGGTTTGGGAGGCTTCGTCGTCAATGTCAGAAACGTAGACCCTTTCAGTGTTAGTGTTATCTTCATTCATGAACAGATGTTCAAATTCATCTGTTGGGGGTACCTCTTCATAGTATTGGGAGGTGGAGCTGTCCTCAGAGACTGATGACGTGTCATCATGTATTAGAGGAGCTATCACCGGAGCTACCATCGGCACACTTTCTTTGCTGCTTGTTTTAGTCAAAGCTTGCAAGAACGTGGAGATGCCATTTTCTTCTGTAGGCAATTTATCAGGAGCTTTTGTGGAGGTCATCATCATAACGTTATCCATATGTTTGCTTCTTGATGGCCCTTTTCCTCTGCTTGAGGATGCTGCTTTGTTAGTACTTTCAGAGGATGTGCTTCTTGTTGGCGAAGCTTTTCTAGCTTTGATCTTTGCTTGTTCCTTTGACCAGAGGTTTAAGGATGGAGAGTTATGTAGGAATGACGATGCTGGCAGTGGTTGAGGATCAAAGGATGTCCGCACAAATGGCGTTGTTGGTAGTCTCCATGGATCATCAGCATAGGTGGAAACCCTTTGCTGCTTGTGTTGTCTCTCAAGGTCTGCAAGCTGTGCCTTGAGGAATTTCATTTCAGCTTCTTTTTGCTGAAGACCTCATGGGATTTGTGGCCCTGGAGAGTTATGCACTAGCTGGAGGAGTTCATGATGTAGCTCAAGGATTTTGGCTTTGATCTTATAGATGATACCTTCTAGCTCTTGGATTCTGCTTGTTAGATTTTCATGAGCCTTTGTGATATTGTTTTGTTGAGCTAGGATGGGGTTGAGAGCCTTGTTTTGAGCAACAGCGTTTTCACTTTGCCAATTCAGGGTGCCTTCAGTAGCTGTTATTGATTCAGGAACACCAGTTGCACCAACGGTTGTTGGGTTCTTGATTTTCCAGCTATGTTTAGTTTTTTGTTGGGTATCTTCGAAAGAGGTTAAAGGTGGGAACTCAACTTGGTATTCCGGGGAGGAAGGGACTGGAAGCGTTGTTCCGAGCATAAAGCATTCATCTACCTGGGTAGATGGATGTCTTGGTTTGAATGGTTATGTCTGTTTGGGTTTGGGTTTCGAATCACCATACAGGACGTAGTAGTCGAATTTTCCTGATGGTTCTCCAAGCAGACCAACATCTGGATCTCCAGCTTCATATCTTTTCTTCAGGTCATTTTGGGACCCTTTTTTTCTTTTTGTTTCTGATTTCCTCCTTGTACTCAAGTTCATATGCTTCGTCCAGGCATTCCTGGCAATCGCATACATCGAACGGGAAGTGTGGTTCTTCTGCCGGTTGCATCATGTATATCGTAGAGAAAATCTCTCTTCGATCTTGTTTTGCAAAGCGAACCTCAACTTGTCCATCTTGATGGCGGACAAAGTCAGGGGTTGTGGTTGTCTGAACCGGTGCTTGGCGGATCTGTTCGTAATTGGTTATCCATTTTTCAGGTAGAAGCTTTGTGAGTTCTTCTCTGGATAACTGTTTTGGAACATAAGTGCAGGTTGGTGTGGCGTTGGAGTCGATGTCTATGAGTAGAGCATCACCAGAGGTATCCTGCGATCCGGGAACCATGATGTCCAACGAGTGGTTTTGGACACGATATGCCATTTGGTAATGAAACGTGGCCTGAAAGGTATTGACCTGTGGCGTACCACCGATCTGGATCTGGGCTTTCAAGGCTGTTAGCAACGAAGGATCATTGAGAGGCATATTGAAGTTGGGATAGAAGGTGACGAAGATAGTTCCAGCGTTTAACGTGGTTTGGATGGTACCGATGCAGGCATGCTGGTACTCCACGAATCTAGTATCGACTAGGGCGATACGAGAGAACGCAGGTAGTCCTTTTCTTCCATGGAAGGTTAGGGCTAATCTTATGGCACCGAAGTGGATATGGGTATATCCTTGGGATAGACAGATCCTTGGAAGATCTGAGGGAAGAGTAAGAGGGACGAGGTGTTCAGAGGTTGTTGCTGGGAGTTGGTGTGAATCAAACTTGGAAGTTTGCACAAACTCTTTAACAACTAGGTTTCACACAGGACTGACTAGTTGTTTGACTTTTTTTGGAGAGGGAATTGTGGGATTTTTTGAAGACACTGTAAGGGTTAACTAAAGGCATACTAGTAATAGGGATTTTAGACTCATCAGAGATATAAGAGATCTCATATAACTGATCAATCTTTGACGCAGACGACCGACGAAAACTGGAATTTGAACGGGAAAGTCCCTGATCTGGATTCATACCTGGGTTTAGACTTCTAACACTTCTTATCTTTATCCTCAAGCCCGTACTTTGAGGAAATTACCGCGGACCCTTCCGACTTACGACTCACCTAACTAGCTTCTTTTGGACTCAAGATAAGAAACACAGAGTGTCGGACCAGACTGACAAGACCTTGTAAGGTTAGTGTTCTGTTGTTGAGAGATCAGCGCAAAGTCTGCAGTCAACAGTGCATACTAAACAAACCTTAGAAAGGGATGGCAGGAGCGCTATGGCTCTGATACCAGAAGTGGGGGGAGTTGGGGTCTGATTTATATAAAACCAGTAAAAGCTTTGGGGAAGGCTAGGGTGATAAACATAAAAGACTAAAATAAAAGACTCAAGGGTGTGGACTCAAAAGGACTAGACTCAGAAGAACATAGAAGGACTCAAAACTCTTCTCAGATCGACTCAAGACTCTTTACTAGACTCTAAATTTTAGAGTGAGAAAGTAGAGAGAAGATAGAGAGAAATATAGAAGAAGATTTTATTTCTTTCCAAGGATGATTTACAACTGAGGGGGAGCCTTCCTTTTATAGACCAAGGAGAGGCTTGATTACATCATCCATGACATCACACATACATAATACATAGAAAAATCTAGAAAACATGACATAAGCGCTTACGTCACTTTAAGAGTGATTAAAGCTTTTCCTAAGCACACCGTTATCACTTTAAGAGTGATAAAACTTTATTTAGTCCTAAGCACACCATTAGCACACTTAATAATATCCATAGCCCGTTTAACTTGGTTTTGCTGAGTCGCGAATCTCGATAGTAAACGGGAGTGTATCTTTGTTGTACGGTTCGTTGTCTTTCTTTCTGGGGCCAGTTGTTTGAACGACATGGGAGGGTGTGTGAATGCACGAATATTATTGAAATATTCTATGACTGTGTTTTCCCATTCAATCGTCTGAGGGTCTTCTTGTTTCCACGGGTGTTCTCCATTCAGTATCTTTGGTGGCAGATCTTCGACTTTCACCTGGTTTGCCTTTGCGAGATTGATGCGGGTTTCCATCCAAGCATCCCGGTAGTTGATCTTGTAGTAGTATCCAGCAGGATTCATATCATACCAAGAGTGTATGAAATTTGGTGGTCCTGCAGGGTTTAGATCGTAATTTTACTTTTTGAAATGGCTCGGCTTGTGGAACAGAAACATGCAGTGTTTTTTGGGAGAGTCCCTCATGAGATGGTCCAAGACATGGATTGGGAGGAACCATTCAAGGAACTTGGCAAAGTTTTCCTTCTCTCCTGATAAGCAGCCTAACTAGTAGTCTAAAAGATAGGCTAACAGTTTATTGGAGTTAAAGGCCATGGCTATGATGAAAGACTCAGTCAGGTACCATAGGAAGGCTAAACCTTCGTTTGATAACCTACACAAGTTTTTGAGTCTGAAAACATTAAGGAAGGGATAATCTGGGAAGAATTTATCTCCATCCATTAATGGGCCTTGTGTCTCGAAGGTGAGAGTGAGGAGGTTTTTGTAGTTTAGGAGGGATTCATCAGTGACGGAGTGTTTGGTGACCATTTTGATGATTTCTTCAGGGACATCTTTCTTTTGAAGCTTTTGGATAAGGGTAGTAGTTTCTGGGTTCATGACTGCTTCTTTTGGAATGGGAGTGTTTGGGTTGTGGGAGTTCTTATTCTTGCTTACCTTTAAATAGGCAATATCTTCTGGGAGAGAATCTTTAAGGATCCTTTCTTTATTTTCTTCAATTGTTGTGCAGGATTCTTGAAGATTAGCTATTTCCTGTAATGATGGGTTTCTGGGTAGCTTCTTCTGTTTACTCCCTGTTGCTGGCTCCGTGTGATTGGTTTCACGTTTTTCACGCCCTGATGGTTTTCCTGTATTCCATTTGACCCATATGACTTCTTTTGTCTTTTTGCCTTTCTTCCTTAGTAAGCTTCCTTTGTGACCACTCGTTATTTCTTCATGTGAGCCTGACTCTTCATCTTTTCTTTTCTGACAAATTCTTTTGTCTACGACAGGAGTCTGCTTTTGCTTTGCGACCTCTTTTGCTTTTTTAGGCTGAGCTGGAAGATTCCTTTTGGGTGCTAGCGTACACTCTTCTTTGAAGTGTTCGGACAGAGAATCTTCCACGTAATCCTTCAGGCTAGGATACTGATACTGTTTTTGGACTTTCTGGAACATTTCTTCCGTTAGAGACTGGTCGCCGTAAGCATCCTGAGGACCTTTTTCGAACATTTCCGCCGTTAGTGACTGATCGCCGTAATCATCTTGAGGACCCTCTTCCGTCATGTAGATCCATAGTGGCTCTTCTTCAGATTCAGATGTTTCACTTGTTTCTGATTCTTCACTGGAGCTATAGGAAATAGTGCAAATCATTCTTTTCCCTGGCTCATCATCTAAGGAGTATAGAGACTCGATATCAGAAACGTCTGCTGGTTCGACCTTGTTGATAGCTTCAAGAAGGGCTTGGGTCTTTCTTTTATCTTTGCAATCTTTTGCAAAGTTACCTTCTTTGTTACAGACATAGCACCGATTAGTGTTCCGACCTCTTTTTGATTTTTTGTTGAGGAACTTCCATCGTCTTTGAGAGTTGTGTTTGCCTGACTTTGAATAGTAATCACCAGACTTTTTGAAATGGACAATCCTAGATTTTTTGTGAGGCTTCGAACAACTGCATGATGAATTATCCTTTCATTTTATCTTCAAGTGTTTATCATTGCACGCGGACCCGAGTCTTCTTCCGGTTTTTTCAAATTCAACCAAAAACTGTTTCTGGTTGCATAACTTTGTCAGAGCATTCATGATGAGCTGGTAAAGACCACCAAGAGAAGCTTGAGCAACCGTCATATTTTTGGCTTCTAAGGCTCTATAAGCCTCATTTGCGAGGGACTCTGGGAAAGAGTTCAGAAACACTTGTTTAAGGTTTACATCATCAATGCCTTGGAGACAGTAGAATCTCTCAGACATTCTATTGTAATGTTTTTCGAGGTCTTTTGGTCGAAAAGAACAACATTTCATCTTTAAGAATTCTTCTCGGGCTCGGATTGTATGATCTAGGGGATTTCCAATGAATTCATAATAGATCGTGTTTATGAATTCTTCTGGGGTTTTACTGTTTAGAATATTTGTCTGTCTATATTCACCAAGACTTACGTACCAATCCCGAAGTCGTCCTTGGCATCTTGCCAAGAAGCGTTTGATGACCATGTCGATACTGTAGTACTGGAGCTCTGCTGTGCACCAGGTCAGCATTTCAATGCTTCGGTCTCGCCATTTTGCTGGGAGGATGTCATCAAAGGTGAACTGCTGCTTTGAATCTGTGTTTGGAGGAGCCCTTTCATTTGTCTGAGGTGAGGTTTGGGAGGCTTCGTCGTCAATGTCAGAAACGTAGACCCTTTCAGTGTTAGTGTTATCTTCATTCATGAACAGATGCTCAAATTCATCTGTTGGGGGTACCTCTTCATAGTATTGGGAGGTGGAGCTGTCCTCAGAGACTGATGACGTGTCATCATGTATTAGAGGAGCTATCACCGGAGCTACCATCGGCACACTTTCTTTGCTGCTTGTTTTAGTCAAAGCTTGCAAGAACGTGGAGATGCCATTTTCTTCTGTAGGCAATTTATCAGGAGCTTTTGTGGAGGTCATCATCATAACGTTATCCATATGTTTGCTTCCTGATGGCCCTTTTCCTCTACTTGAGGATGCTGCTTTGTTAGTACTTTCAGAGGATGTGCTTCTTGTTGGCGAAGCTTTTCTGGCTTTGATCTTTGCTTGTTCCTTTGACCAGAGGTTTAAGGATGGAGAGTTATGTAGGAATGACGATGCTGGCAGTGGTTGAGGATCAAAGGATGTCCGCACAAATGGCGTTGTTGGTAGTCTCCATGGATCATCAGCATAGGTGGAAACCCTTTGCTGTTTGTGTTGTCTGTCGAGGTCTGCAAGCTGTGCCTTGAGGAATTTCATTTCAGCTTCTTTTTGCTGAAGACCTTGTGGGATTTGTGGCCCTGGAGAGTTATGCACTAGCTGGAGGAGTTCATGATGTAGCTCAAGGATTTTGGCTTTGATCTCATAGATGATACCTTCTAGCTCTTGGATTCTGCTTGTTAGATTTTCATGAGCCTTTGTGATATTGTTTTGTTGAGCTAGGATGGTGTTGAGAGCCTTGTTTTGAGCAACAGCGTTTTCACTTTGCCAATTCAGGGTGGCTTCAGCAGCTGTTATTGATTCAGGAACACCAGTTGCACCAACGGTTGTTGGGTTCTTGATTTTCCAGCTATGTTTGGTTTTTTGTTGGGTATCTTCGAAAGAGGTTAAAGGTGGGAACTCAACTTGGTATTCCGGGGAGGAAGGGACTGGAGGCGTTGTTCCGAGCATAAAGCATTCATCTACCTGGGTAGATGGATGTCTTGGTTTGGATGGTTGTGTCTGTTTGGGTTTGAGTTTCGAATCACCATACAGGATGTAGTAGTCGAATTTTCCTGATGGTTCTCCAAGCAGACCAACATCTGGATCTCCAGCTTCATATCTTTTCTTCAGGGCATTTTGGGACCCTTTTTTCTTTTTGTTTTTTATTTCCTCCTTGCACTCAAGTTCATATGCTTCGTCCAGGCATTCATGGCAATCGCATACATCGAACGGGAAGTGTGGTTCTTCTGCCGGTTGCATCATGTATATCGTAGAGAAAATCTCTCTTCGATCTTGTTTTGCAAAGCGAACCTCAACTTGTCCTTCTTGATGGCGGACAAAGTCAGGGGTTGTGGTTGTCTGAACCGGTGCTTGGTGGATCTGTTCGTAATTGGTTATCCATTTTTCAGGTAGAAGCTTTGTGAGTTCTTCTCTGGATAACTGTTTTGGAACATAAGTGCAGGTTGCTGTGGCGTTGGAGTCGATGTCTATGAGTAGAGCATCACCAGAGTTTTCCTGTGATCCGGGAACCATGATGTCCAACGAGTGGTTTTGGACACGATATGCCATTTGGTAATGAAACGTGGCCTAAAAGGTATTGACCTGTGGCGTACCACCGATCTGGATCTGGGCTTTCAAGGCTGTTAGCAACGAAGGATCATTGAGAGGCATATTGAAGTTGGGATAGAAGGTGACGAAGACAGTTCCAGCGTTTAACGTGGTTTGGATGGTACCGACGCAGGCATGCTGGTACTCCACGAATCTAGTATCGACTAGGGAGATACGAGAGAACACCGGTAGTCCTTTTCTTCCATGGAAGGTTAGGGCTAATCTTATGGCACCGAAGTGGATATGGGTATATCCCTGGGATAGACAGATCCTTGGAAGATCTGAGGGAAGAGTAAGAGGGACGAGGTGTTCAGAGGTTGTTGCTGGGAGTTGGTGTGAATCAAACTTGGAGGTTTGCACAAACTCTTTTACAACTGGGTTTGACACAGGACTGACTAGTTGTTTTACCTTTTTGGAGAGGGAATTTAGGGGTTTTTTGAAGACACTGTAAGGGTTAACTAAAGGCATACTAGTAATAGGGATTTTGGACTCATCAGAGATATAAGAGATCTCATATAACTGATCAATCTTTGACGCAGACGACCGACGAAAACTGGAATTTGAACGGGAAAGACCCTGATCTGGATTCATACCTGGGTTTAGACGTCTAACACTTCTTATCTTTATCCTCAAGCCCGTACTTTGAGGAAATTACCGCGGACCCTTCCGACTTACGACTCACCTAACTAGCTTCTTTTGGACTCAAGATAAGAAACACAGAGTGTCGGACCAGACTGACAAGACCTTGTAAGGTTAGTGTACTGTTGTTGAGAGATCAGCGCAAAGTCTGCAGTCAACAGTGCATACTAAACAAACCTTAGAAAGGTTAGGGTCCCAAACCCATGTACTGAGGTTCTCTTACTGGTTTTACTGATTTATATAAAACCAGTAAAAGCTTTGGGGAAGGCTAGGGTGATAAACATAAAAGACTAAAATAAAAGACTCAAGGGTGTGGACTAGGGTGATAATCATAAAAGACTAAAATGAAAGACTCAAGGGTGTGGACTCAGAAGGACTAGACTCAGAAGAACATAGAAGGACTCAAACTCTTCTCAGATCGACTCAAGACTCTTTACTAGACTCTAAATTTTAGAGTGAGAAAGTAGAGAGAAGATAGAGAGAAATATAGAAGAAGATTTTATTTCTTTCCAAGGATGATCTACAAGTGAGGGGGAGCCTTCCTTTTATAGACCAAGGAGAGGCTTGATTACATCATCCATGACATCACACATACATAATACATAGAAAAATCTAGAAAACATGACATAAGCGCTTACGTCACTTTAAGAGTGATTAAAGCTTTTCCTAAGCACACCGTTATCACTTTAAGAGTGATAAAACTTTATTTAATCCTAAGCACACCATTATAAAAGCTTCATTAATCTTCTTCTTCATCTGGATCTTCTGCTGGATCTAAGCCCGAATCTTTATCAAAGTCCCACACAGCTAATTCATCATTTGTGAGCATGGTGATCCCCTTGGTAATATGCGTTTGGATATATTCCCTGTGAGCATCATTCCACATTTTCGAGTGTGGATCTTCGTTTTCCCATGCATTTACACCTTCGACGATATCTTTGGGCATCTCTTCTGTTTTGAAACCGTTTGCAGCAGCTAAGCATTTCCGGATGCTCATCCATTCTTGTTCATGAAAGAGCTTGAATGAGAAGGTAGCAGGTTTATGTTTGACCCAGGCATGGATGAAAGACAAAGGGGAATGGTAAATGGCCGCTTTTCCGTCTTGGGGAATTGATGTAGGCGTGAGATAACATCTGGGTCTTCTGAACACAACGACGCAATACTTTTTGCTTCCTGCAGCTGCAGCCATCTGTCCAGTCCATTGATGGGCCGGGAGAAACCATTGCAGGAGGGTGAGCGTATGTTTTTGCTCCTTGGATAATTGCCCAAACTGGCAGTCAATTAGGTATTGCAGTAGTTTGGCGGTGTTGAAGGACATGGCAACGGTAAATGCTTCAAACAAGTACCAGAAGAAACAAAGTGCCTCTTTTGGTAGTTTGTACAGGTCTCGTATATGGAAGACATTCATGAAAGGATAATTTGGGTGGAAGACTAGACCTTTCATGAACAGGCCATGGCGCTTCAGAGTGATGGTGAGGAAAGTCTTGTAATTCAAGACTGACCGGTCTTTGAGGGCTTGATCTGCTATTACTTCAACGATTTCTTCTGGGATCTTCTTCTCTTTAAATTCTTGATCAAGGGGAATAGTTCCTTCTGGGGTACAGGAGTTTGCGGCTTCCATCATGAAAATTGCTGGTAAGATGTCTTTGTGGTGAGAGTGGTGATGTTGCGTCATGTTTGAACCCATGTATTTATAGGCCTTTGGTCTGGACAAGAAATCTGCAAGAATATTGTCCTTGCCCTTGATATGTTTAACAGTAAACGTCCATTGGGAGAACCAATTTGCCCATCGTAATAATTGTGGTTCTGGAAGCATCTTTCTTTTGAATTCAAGCATTTTTGGAAAATAGGACATGTCCATCTCAATTAAGAAATTGTAGCCGACTAGATGGAATTGAAATTTCTCGATTCCTTTCTTCACAGCTAAGATTTCTTTGTACGTGGAGTGATAATGCTTTTCTGACTCTTTGAGCGTGCCACTTTTGTATCCACTTATTTTCCTGACACCTTTGTCGTCTTCTGTAATTAGCACCGCAGCCCAATGCTCATCACTGGCATCTGTCTGTAAGATTCTTTTGTCGGTTGTTGCAGGAATCTTTAAAGGAGGCATCACATCAGCAAGTTGCTTTATTTCTTTTACAGCTTGCGTTTGCTTTTCTGACCATGCTGGTGGATTCTTTTTTAACATGGGGAACAAGTGTTCTGTATGATTTGACAATCTTGGCAGGAAATCTGCCATATAATTTACCAATCCAAGGAACTGTTGCACTTCCTTTTGTGACGTCAGCTTGTCTGGGAAACGATGGAGTTCCTGGGCAATGTGTGGTTGTGGCTGGTACATGCCATCAGTGATTTTCATACCCAAGAAATCAATGGACGTGGCTCCTATCTCCATTTTCTTTTCAGAAAGCATGATTCCATATTGCTTCACGATATCATGAAATTTTTCAAGCAACATGATATGTGAATCTTCATCTTTGGAAAATAGGAGAATATCATCGATATATATTAGGTCATTATCAAGGATTGGTGCAAAGATTCGCACCATCGCCTTCTGGAAAACGGATGGAGCATTTTTTAAACCAAAGGGCATCACCTTCCATTGATAATGGTGATTTGGAATGCAAAAAGCCGTCTTTGGCCTGTCTTCTGGCTTGATTCCCAGTTGCCAAAACCCTGCCTTTAGATCAAATTTTGATAAGACCTTTGCATTTACCAGTGATTGGAAAAGGGACTTCTTCTGTGGTAGGGGGAATTTATCATCGGCTAAAAAGTGATTTAGCGGTTGATAATTTATCACCAAGCGTAGCTTTCCCCGGACTTGTTCACTTCTTTTATTCACATAAAATGCCTCGCATGCCCATTGAGACGTTGTTGGTTCAATTAAGTCTTGCTTTAACAGCTCTTGGCATTCTTGTATGGCGAGCTGGGTATGATCAGGATTCATTCCTGGGTGACTGGCTCTTGTGGGGTTTATGTCTTCATTCTGCTTAAAGGGTAGAGAGACGAAGAAAGATGGGTTTAGCCATAATGGTGATTTGTGTTTTGTGAGAAACTCTGTATGGCTAGAGGCACAGGATGACTTGATTATTTGTGCCTTTATGGTGTCAAGATAAGTGGGAGAGACCATGTAGAGTCTCGGGAAAGAAACCCATGGGTTTGTGAATTTCTTGTATCTGAGACCTTCTTCCCCATATCTTAAGTCTCTTAGTCGATATAGTATATGAAAACCAAGTAGCAGGTCTTTTCCATGAGAGTCTGACCCTAAGAATCTGTGTTTGACTGTGCATGACGGAAATAGCCTTAAGTACACTGGAGTACTTATCTTGTCTATTATGAAGGGTTCTCCGTTGACTGTGTAAAACGTCTGGTTATGGGGCCTCCAGTATTCTTCTGGGAGAATCGCAGGATTCAACAGGGAGGCTGATGATCCTGTATCAAAGAATGCAATGACCGGGATAGGCTTTGCATATGTACTTGTAAGGAGATGAACCTTTGCGATTGGTGCCGGTGCTTTCTTGTGTCTTCTTTGGCAGGAGGAGTCTCTAATCATGCAGATTTGCTTAGTCTTAGAACGCAGGCTGGGAATCTTTACTTTTATTTTACTTTTCTGGACCTTTATGCAACGAACCCTTTTCTTTCGTGTTTTCTCTGTGTCACACCATTTTCTTTTTCCCAGAACTGTTTCTTCATCTGGGTTTGTCTCTTGATCAGGTTCTGGATTTGGTAGGCTATCTATAATTTTTTCTTCATCCATTTTATTTTTATCTTCCTGGTCCAAAATTTTTAAGAAAGAAGAAGTGTAGTTTTCTTCTATGAGTGGAAGAACTTCTGGAGCCTTTGATGAGGCCATGATGGGACTATCATCAAGGTTCTCTTTCGCTTCCTTCTTCGAGCAAGGTGTTTTCTTAACACCTCTGATAGTTGTGCCTTTTGAAATCCTTTTTGCTTTTATCTCCGCTTGCTCTTTTGACCAGAGGCTTAAGGAGGGGGAGGTTTGAGCAAATGGCGATGTTGAAAATTGAGGATCAAAGGATGTTTGCATAAATGGTGTTGTTGGCAGTCTCCATGTGTCATCAGCATAGGTGGGAACCTTTTGCTGTTTGTGTTGTCTCTCGAGGTCTGCAAGTTGTGCCTTGAGGAATTTCAACTCTGCTTCTTTTTGCTGAAGACCTTGTGAAATTTGTGGCCCTGGAGAGTTGTGAACTAGCTGGAGGAGTTCATGATGTAGCTCAAGGATTTTGGCTTTGATCTCACAGATGATACCTTCTAGCTCTTGGGCTCTGCTTGTTAGATTTTCATGAGCCTTCGTGATATTGTTTTGTTGAGCTAGGATGATGTTGAGAGCCTTGTTTTGAGCAACAGCGTTTTCACTTTGCCAATTCAGGGTATTTTGGGACCCTTTTTTCTTTTTGTTTTTGATCTCCTCCTTGTACTCAAATTCATCTGCATCATCCAGGCATTCCTGGAAATCGCATACATTGAACTGGAAGTGTGGTACTTCTGCCGGTTGCATCATGCATATCGTAGAGAAGATCTCTCTTCGATCTTGTTTTGCAAAACGAACCTCAACTTGTCCATCTTGATGGCGGACAAAGTCAGGGGTTGTGGTTGTCTGAACCGGTGCTTGGTGGATCTGTTCGTAATTGGTTATCCATTTTTCAGGTAGAAGCTTTGTGAGTTCTTCTCTGGATAACTGTTTTGGAACATAAGTGAAGGTTGGTGTGGCGTTGGAGTCGATGTCTATGAGTAGAGCATCACCAGAGTTATCATCAGATCTGGGAACCATGATGTCCAACGAGTGGTTTTGGACACGATATGCCATTTGGTAATGAAACGTGGCCTGAAAGGTATTAACTTGTGGCGTACCACCGATCTGGATCTGGGCTTTCAAGGCTGTTAGCAACGAAGGATCATTGAGAGGCATATTGAAGTTGGGATAGAATGTGACGAAGACAGTTCCAGCGTTTAACGTGGTTTGGATGGTACCGATGCAAGCATGCTGGTACTCCACGAATCTAGTATCGACTAGGGCGATACGAGAGAACGCAGGTAGTCCTTTTCTTCCATGGAAGGTTAGGGCTAATCTTATGGCACCGAAGTGGATATGGGTATATCCTTGGGATAGATAGATCCTTGGAAGATCTGAGGGAAGAGTAAGAGGGACGAGGTGTTCAGAGGTTGTTGCTGGGAGTTGGTGTGAATCAAACTTGGAAGTTTGCACAAACTCTTTAACAACTGGGTTTGACACAGGACTGACTAGTTGTTTGACTTTTTTGGAGAGGGAATTGTGGGGTTTTTTGAAGACACTGTAAGGGTTAACTAAAGGCATACTAGTAATAGGGATTTTAGACTCATCAGAGATATAAGAGATCTCATATAACTGATCAATCTTTGACGCAGACGACCGACGAAAACTAGAATTTGAACGGGAAAGACCCTGATCTGGATTCATACCTGGGTTTAGACTTCTAACACTTCTTATCTTTATCCTCAAGCCCGCACTTTGAGGAAATTACCGCGGACCCTTCCGACTTACGACTCACCTAAGTAGCTTCTTTTGGACTCAAGATAAGAAACACAGAGTGTCGGACCAGACTGACAAGACCTTGTAAGGTTAGTGTTCTGTTGTTGAGAGATCAGCGCAAAGTCTGCAGTCAACAGTGCATACTAAACAAACCTTAGAAAGGGATGGCAGGGGCGCTATGGCTCTGATACCAGAAGTGGGGGGAGTTGGGGTCTGATTTATATAAAACAGAAGTGGGGGGAGTTGGGGTCTGATTTATATAAAACCAGTAAAAGCTTTGGGGAAGGCTAGGGTGATAAATATAAAAGACAAAAATAAAAGACTCAAGGGTGTGGACTCAGAAGGACTAGACTCAGAAGAACATAGAAGGACTCAAAACTCTTCTCAGATCGACTCAAGACTCTTTACTAGACTCTAAATTTTAGAGTGAGAAAGTAGAGAGAAGATAGAGAGAAATATAGAAGAAGATTTTATTTCTTTCCAAGGATGATTTACAACTGAGGGGGAGCCTTCCTTTTATAGACCAAGGAGAGGCTTGATTACATCATCCATGACATCACACATACATAATACATAGTAAAATCTAGAAAACATGACATAAGCGCTTACGTCACTTTAAGAGTGATTAAAGCTTTTCCTAAGCACACCGTTATCACTTTAAGAGTGATAAAACTTTATTTAATCCTAAGCACACCATTAGCACACTTAATAATATCCATAGCCCGTTTAACTTGGTTTTGCTGAGTCGGGAATCTCGATAGTAAACGGGAGTGTATCTTTGTTGTACGGTTCGTTGTCTTTCTTTCTAGGGCCAGTTGTTTGAACGATCATGGGAGGGTGTGTGAATGCACGAATATTATTGAAATATTCTATGACTGTGTTTTCCCATTCAATCGTCTAAGGGTCTTCTTGCTTCCACGGGTGTTCTCCATTCAGTATCTTTGGTGGCAGATCTTCGACTTTCACCTGGTTTGCCTTTGCGAGATTGATGCGGGTTTCCATCCAAGCATCCCGGTAGTTGATCTTGTAGTAGTATCCAGCAGGATTCATATCATACCAAGAGTGTATGAAATTTGGTTGTCCTGCAGGGTTTAGATCGTAATTTTCCTTTTTGAAATGGCTCGGCTTGTGGAACAGAAACATGCAGTGTTTTTTGGGAGAGTCCCTCATGAGATGGTCCAAGACATGGATTGGGAGGAACCATTCAAGGAACTTGGCAAAGTTTTCCTTCTCTCCTGATAAGCAGCCTAACTGGTAGTCTAAAAGATAGGCTAACAGTTTGTTGGAGTTAAAGGCCATGGCTATGATGAAAGACTCAGTCAGGTACCATAGGAAGGCTAAACCTTCGTTTGATAACCTACACAAGTTCTTGAGTCTGAAAACATTAAGGAAGGGATAATCTGGGAAGAATTTATCTCCATCCATTAATGGGCCTTGTGTCTCGAAGGTGAGGGTGAGGAGATTTTTGTAGTTTAGGAGGGATTCGTCAGTGATGACATGTTTGGTGACCACATTGATGATTTCTTCAGGGACTTCTTTCTTTTGAAGCTTTTGGATGAGGGTAGCCGTCTCTGGGTTCATAACTGCTTCTTTTGGAGTGAAAGTGTTTGGGTTGTGGGAGTTCTTATTCTTGCTTGCCTTTAAATAGGCAATGTCATCTGGTAGGAAATCTTTAAGGATCTTTTCTTTATTTTCTTCAACTGTTGTGCAGGATTCTTGAAGATTAGCTATTTCCTGTAATGATGGGATTCTGGGTAGCTTCTTCTGTTTACTCCCTGTTGCTGGCTTCGTGTGATTGGTTTCACGTTTTTCACGCCCTGAGGGTTTTCCTGTTCCCTTTTTGACCCATGTGACTTCTCTTGTCTTTTTGCCTTTCTTCCTTAGTAAGCTTCTTTTATGACCGCTCGTTATTTCATCATGTGGGCCTGACTCTTCATCTTTGCTTTTCTGACTGATTCCTTTTGCAGTACTTCGCTTTTGCTGTTGCTTTTGCTTTGCGACCTCTTTAACTTTTTTAGGCTGAGCTGGAAGATTCCTTTTGGGTGATAGGGTACACTTTTCTTTGAATTGTTCAGACAGAGAATCTGACATAGAATCTTCCACGTGATCCTCCAGAATAAGATACTGATACTGTGACTTGTGGATTTTCTGAAACATTGCCGTGGTTAGTGACTGGTCGCCGGGGTCTCCGTAATCATCTTGAGGACCTTCTTCCAACATGTAGATCCGTAGTGGCTCTTCTTCAGATTCAGATGTTTCACTTGTTTCTGATTCTTCACTGGAGCTATAGGAAATAGTGCAAATCATTCTTTTCCCTGGCTCATCATCTAAGGAGTATAGAGACTCGATATCAGAAACGTCTGCTGGTTCGACCTTGTTGATAGCTTCAAGAAGGGCTTAGGTCTTTCTTTTATCTTTGCAATCTTTTGCAAAGTGACCTTCTTTGTTACAGACATAGCACCGATTAGTGTTCCGACCTCTTTTTGATTTTTTGTTGAGGAACTTCCATCGTCTTTGAGAGTTGTGTTTGCCTGACTTTGAATAGTAATCACCAGACTTTTTGAAATGGACAATCCTGGATTTTTTGTGAGGCTTCGAACAACTGCATGATGAATTATCCTTGCATTTTATCTTCAAGTGTTTATCATTGCACGCGGACCCGAGTCTTCTTCCGGTTTTTTCAAATTCAACCAAAAACTGTTTCTGGTTGCATAACTTTGTCAGAGCATTCATGATGAGCTGGTAAAGACCACCAAGAGAAGCTTGAGCAACCGTCATATTTTTGGCTTCTAAGGCTCTGTAAGCCTCATTTGCGAGGGACTCTGGGAAAGAGTTCAGAAACACTTGTTTAAGGTTTACATCATCAATGCCTTGGAGACAGTAGAATCTCTCAGACATTCTGTTGTAATGTTTTTCAAGATCTTTTGGGCGGAGGGAACAAAATTTCATTTTTAAGAATTCTTCTCGGCTTCGGATTGTATAATCTATGGGATTTCCAATGAATTCATAATAGATCGTGTTTATGAATTCTTCTGGAGTTTTGCTGTTTAGAATATTTGTCTGTCTGTATTCACCAAGACTTACGTACCAATCTCGAAGTCGTCCTTGACATCTTGCCAAGAACCTTTTGATGACCATGTCGATGCTATAGTACTGGAGCTCTGCTGTGCACCAGGTCAGCATCTCAATGCTTCGGTCTCGCCATTTTGCTGGGAGGACGTCATCAAAGGTGAACTGTTGCTTTGAGTCTGTGTTTGGAGGAGCCCTTTCGTTTGTCTGAGGCGACGTTTGGGAGGCTTCATCATCAATGTCAGAGACATAGACCCTTTCAGTGTTGTCCTCATTCATGAACAAATGTTCAAATTCATCTGTTGGGGGTACTTCTTCATAAAATTGGGAGGTGGAGCTTTCCTCAAAGACTGATGATGTGTCATCATATGTTAGAGGAGCTATCACCGGAGCTATCATCGGCACACTTTCTTTGCTGCTTGTTTTAGTCAAAGCTTGCAAGAACGTGGAGATGCCATTCTCTTTTGTAGGCAATTTATCTGGAGTTTTTGTGGAGGTCATCATCATGACGTTATCACTCATATGATGTTTGCTTCCTGATGGCCCTTTTCCTCTGCTTGAGGATGCTGCTTTGTTAGTACTTTCAGAGGATGTGCTTCTTCTCGGCGAAGCTTTTCTAGCCTTGATCTTTGCTTGTTCCTTTGACCAGAGGTTTAAGGATGGAGAGTTATGTAGGAATGACGTTGCTGGTAGCGGTTGAGGATCAAAGGTTGTTCGTACAAATGGCGTTGTTGGTAATCTCCATGGATCATCAGCATAGGTGGAAACCCTTTGCTGTTTGTGTTGTCTCTCGAGGTCTGCAAGCTGTGCCTTGAGGAATTTCATTTCAGCTTCTTTTTGCTGAAGACCTTGTGGGATTTGTGGCCTTGGAGAGTTATGCACTAGCTGGAGGAGTTCATGATGTAGCTCAAGGATTTTGGCTTTGATATCATAGATGATACCTTCTAGCTCTTGGACTCTGCTTGTTAGATTTTCATGAGCCTTCGTGATATTGTTTTGTTGAGCTAGGATGGTGTTGAGAGTCTTGTTTTGAGCAACAGCGTTTTCACTTTGCCAATTCAGGGTGGCTTCAGCAGCTGTTATTGATTCAGGAACACCAGATGCACCGACGGTTGTTGGGTTCTTGATTTTCCAGCTATGTTTGGTTTTTTGTTGGGTATCTTCGAAAGAGGTTAAAGGTGGGAACTCAACTTGGTATTCTGGGGAGGAAAGGACTGGAGGCGTTGTTCCGAGCATAAAGCATTCATCTACCTGGGTAGATGGATGTCTTGGTTTGGATGGTTGTGTCCGTTTGGGTTTGGGTTTCGAATCACCATACAGGACGTAGTAGTCGAATTTTCCTGATGGTTCTCCAAGCAGACCAACATTTGGATCTCCAGCTTCATATCTTTTCCTCAGGGCATTTTGGTACCCTTTTTTCTTTTTGTTTTTGATTTCCTCTTTGTACTCAAGTTCATATGCTTCGTCCAGGCATTCCTGGCAATCGCATACATCGAACGGGAAGTGTGGTTCTTCTACCGGTTGCATCATGTATATCGTAGAGAAAATCTCTCTTCGATCTTGTTTTGCAAAGCGAACCTCAACTTCTCCATCTTGATGGCGGACAAAGTCAGGGGTTGTGGTTGTCTGAACCGGTGCTTGGTGGATCTGTTCGTAATTGGTTATCCATTTTTCAGGTAGAAGCTTTCTGAGTTCTTCTCTGGATAACTGTTTTGGAACATAAGTGCAGGTTGGTGTGGCGTTGGAGTCAATGTCTATGAGTAGAGCATCACCAGAGTTTTCCTGCGATCCGGGAACCATGATGTCCAAAGAGTGGTTTTGGACACGATATGCCATCTGGTAATGAAACGTGGCCTGAAAGGTATTGACCTGTGGCGTACCACCGATCTGGATCTGGGCTTTCAAGGCTGTTAGCAACGAAGGATCATTGTGAGGCATATTGAAGTTGGGATAGAAGGTGACTAAGACAGTTCCAGTGTTTAACGTGGTTTGGATGGTACCGGCGCAGGCATGCTGGTACTCCACGAATCTAGTATCGACTAGGGCGATACGAGAGAACGCAGGTAGTCCTTTTCTTCCATGGAAGGTTAGGGCTAATCTTATGGCACCGAAGTGGATATGGGTATATCCTTGGGATAGACGGATCCTTGGAAGATCTGAGGGAAGAGTAAGAGGGACGAGGTGTTCAGAGGTTGTTGCTGGGAGTTGGTGTGAATCAAACTTGGAAGTTTGCATAAACTCTTTAACAACTGGGTTTGACACAGGACTGACTAGTTGTTTGACTTTTTTGGAGGGGGAATTGTGGGGTTTTTTGAAGACACTGTAAGGGTTAACTAAAGGCATACTAGTAATAGGGATTTTAGACTCATCAGAGATATAAGAGATCTCATATAACTGATCAATCTTTGACGCAGACGACCGACGAAAACTGGAATTTGAAAGGGAAAGACCCTGATCTGGATTCATACCTGGGTTTAGACTTCTAACACTTCTTATCTTTATCCTCAAGCCCATACTTTGAGGAAATTACCGCGGACCCTTCCGACTTACGACTCACCTAACTAGCTTCTTTTGGACTCAAGATAAGAAACACAGAGTGTCGGACCAGACTGACAAGACCTTGTAAGGTTAGTGTTCTGTTGTTGAGAGATCAGCGCAAAGTCTGCAGTCAACAGTGCATACTAAACAAACCTTAGAAAGGGATGGCAGGAGCGCTATGGCTCTGATACCAGAAGTGGGGGGAGTTGGGGTCTGATTTATATAAAACCAGTAAAAGCTTTGGGGAAGGCTAGGGTGATAAACATAAAAGACTAAAATGAAAGACTCAAGGGTGTGGACTCAGAAGGACTAGACTCAGAAGAACATAGAAGGACTCAAACTCTTCTCAGATCGACTCAAGACTCTTTACTAGACTCTAAATTTTAGAGTGAGAAAGTAAAGAGAAGATAGAGAGAAATATAGAAGAAGATTTTATTTCTTTCCAAGGATGATTTACAACTGAGGGGGAGCCTTCCTTTTATAGACCAAGGAGAGGCTTGATTACATCATCCATGACATCACACATACATAATACATAGAAAAATCTAGAAAACATGACATAAGCGCTTACGTCACTTTAAGAGTGATTAAAGCTTTTCCTAAGCACACCGTTATCACTTTAAGAGTGATAAAACTTTATTTAGTCCTAAGCACACCATTAGCACACTTAATAATATCCATAACCCGTTTAACTTGGTTTTGCTGAGTCGTGAATCTCGATAGTAAACGGGAGTGTATCTTTGTTGTACGGTTCGTTGTCTTTCTTTCTGGGGCCAGTTGTTTGTACGATCATGGGAGGGTGTGTGAATGCACGAATATTATTGAAATATTCTATAACTGTGTTTTCCCATTCAATCGTCTGAGGGTCTTCTTGCTTCCACAGGTGTTCTCCATTCAGTATCTTTGGTGGCAGATCTTCGACTTTCACCTGGTTTGCCTTTGCGAGATTGATGCGGGTTTCCATCCAAGCATCCCGGTAGTTGATCTTGTAGTAGTATCCAGCAGGATTCATATCATACCAAGAGTGTATGAAATTTGGTGGTCCTGCAGGGTTTAGATCGTAATTTTCCTTTTTGAAATGGCTCGGCTTGTGGAACAGAAACATGCAGTTTTTTTTGGGAGAGTCCCTCATGAGATGGTCCAAGACATGGATTGGGAGGAACCATTCAAGGAACTTGGCAAAGTTTTCCTTCTCTCCTGATAAGCAGCCTAACTGGTAGTCTAAAAGATAGGCTAACAGTTTGTTGGAGTTAAAGGCCATGGCTATGATGAAAGACTCAGTCAGGTACCATAGGAAGGCTAAACCTTCGTTTGATAACCTACACAAGTTTTTGAGTCTGAAAACATTAAGGAAGGGATAATCTGGGAAGAATTTATCTCAATCCATTAATGGGCCTTGTGTCTCGAAGGTGAGGGTGAGGAGATTTTTGTAGTTTAGGAGGGATTCGTCAGTGATGACATGTTTGGTGACCACATTGATGATTTCTTCAGGGACTTCTTTCTTTTGAATCTTTTGGATGAGGGTAGCCGTCTCTGGGTTCATAACTGCTTCCTTTGGAGTGAAAGTGTTTGGGTTGTGGGTGTTCTTATTCTTGCTTGCCTTTAAATAGGCAATGTCATCTGGTAGGAAATCTTTAAGGATCTTTTCTTTATTTTCTTCAACTGTTGTGCAGGATTCTTGAAGATTAGCTATTTCCTGTAATGATGGGATTCTGGGTAGCTTCTTCTGTTTACTCCCTGTTGCTGGCTTCGTGTGATTTGTTTCACGTTTTTCATGCCCTGAGGGTTTTCCTGTTCCCTTTTTGACCCATGTGACTTCTCTTGTCTTTTTGCCTTTCTTCCTTAGTAAGCTTCTTTTATGACCGCTCGTTATTTCATCATGTGGGCCTGACTCTTCATCTTTGCTTTTCTGACTGATTCCTTTTGCAGTACCTGGCTTTTGCATTTGCTTTTTCTTTGCGACCTCTTTAACTTTTTTAGGCTGAGCTGGAAGATTCCTTTTGGGTGATAGGGTACACTTTTCTTTGAATTGTTCAGACAGAGAATCTGACATAGAATCTTCCACGTGATCCTCCAGAATAGGATACTGATACTGTGACTTTTGGATTTTCTGAAACATTGCCGTGGTTAGTGACTGGTGGCCGGGGTCTCCGTAATCATCTTGAGGACCTTCTTCCAACATGTAGATCCGTAGTGGCTCTTCTTCAGATTCAGATGTTTCACTTGTTTCTGATTCTTCACTGGAGCTATAGGAAATAGTGCAAATCATTCTTTTCCCTGGCTCATCATCTAAGGAGTATAGAGACTCGATATCAGAAACGTCTGCTGGTTCGACCTTGTTGATAGCTTCAAGAAGGGCTTGGGTCTTTCTTTTATCTTTGCAATCTTTTGCAAAGTGAGCTTCTTTGTTACAGACATAGCACCGATTAGTGTTCCGACCTCTTTTTGATTTTTTGTTGAGGAACTTCCATCGTCTTTGAGAGTTGTGTTTGCCTGACTTTGAATAGTAATCACCAGACTTTTTGAAATGGACAATCCTGGATTTTTTGTGAGGCTTCGAACAACTGCATGATGAATTATCCTTGCATTTTATCTTCAAGTGTTTATCATTGCACGCGGACCCGAGTTTTCTTCCGGTTTTTTCAAATTCAACCAAAAACTGTTTCTGGTTGCATAACTTTGTCAGAGCATTCATGATGAGCTGGTAAAGACCACCAAGAGAAGCTTGAGCAACCGTCATATTTTTGGCTTCTAAGGCTCTGTAAGCCTCATTTGCGAGGGACTCTGGGAAAGAGTTCAGAAACACTTGTTTAAGGTTTACATCATCAATGCCTTGGAGACAGTAGAATCTCTCAGACGTTCTGTTGTAATGTTTTTCAAGATCTTTTGGGCGGAAGGAACAACATTTCATTTTTAAGAATTCTTCTCGGCTTCGGATTGTATGATCTATGGGATTTCCAATGAATTCATAATAGATCGTGTTTATGAATTCTTCTGGAGTTTTGCTGTTTAGAATATTTGTCTGTCTGTATTTACCAAGACTTACGTACCAATCTCGAAGTCGTCCTTGACATCTTGCCAAGAACCTTTTGATGACTATGTCGATGCTATAGTACTGGAGCTCTGCTGTGCACCAGGTCAGCATCTCAATGCTTCGGTCTCGCCATTTTGCTGGGAGGACGTCATCAAAGGTGAACTGTTGCTTTGAGTCTATGTTTGGAGGAGCCCTTTCGTTTGTCAGTGGCGACGTTTGGGAGGCTTCATCATCAATGTCAGAGACATAGACCCTTTCAGTGTTGTCCTCATTCATGAACAAATGTTCAAATTCATCTGTTGGGGGTACTTCTTCATAAAATTGGGAGGTGGAGCTTT
The DNA here is from genome assembly GCA_030545235.1 of Helianthus tuberosus. Classification (NCBI taxonomy): domain Eukaryota; kingdom Viridiplantae; phylum Streptophyta; class Magnoliopsida; order Asterales; family Asteraceae; genus Helianthus; species Helianthus tuberosus. The sequence goes on from CM060382.1 coordinate 129,946,474, forward strand.
CCTCAAAGACTGATGATGTGTCATCATAAGTTAGAGGAGCTATCACCGGAGCTATCATCGGCACACTTTCTTTGCTGCTTGTTTTAGTCAAAGCTTGCAAGAACGTGGAGATGCCATTCTCTTTTGTAGGCTATTTATCAGGAGTTTTTGTGGAGGTCATCATCATGACGTTATCACTCATATGATGTTTGCTTCCTGATGGCCCTTTTCCTCTGCTTGAGGATGCTGCTTTGTTAGTACTTTCAGTGGATATGCTTCTTGTCGGCGAAGCTTTTCTAGCCTTGATCTTTGCTTGTTCCTTTGACCAGAGGTTTAAGGATGGAGAGTTATGTAGGAATGACGTTGCTGGTAGCGGTTGAGGATCAAAGGCTGTTCGTACAAATGGCGTTGTTGGTAATCTACATGGATCGTCAGCATAGGTGGAAACCCTTTGCTGTTTGTGTTGTCTCTCGAGGTCTGCAAGCTGTGCCTTGAGGAATTTCATTTCAGCTTCTTTTTGCTGAAGACCTTGTGGGATTTGTGGCCCTGGAGAGTTATGCACTAGCTGGAGGAGTTCATGATGTAGCTCAAGGATTTTGGCTTTGATATCATAGATGATACCTTCTAGCTCTTGGACTCTGCTTGTTAGATTTTCATGAGCCTTCGTGATATTGTTTTGTTGAGCTAGGATGGTGTTGAGAGCCTTGTTTTGAGCAACAGCGTTTTCACTTTGCCAATTCAGGGTGGCTTCAGCAGTTGTTATTGATTCAGGAACACCAGATGCACCGACGGTTGTTGGATTCTTGATTTTCCAGCTATGTTTGGTTTTTTGTTGGGTATCTTCGAAAGAGGTTAAAGGTGGGAACTCAAGTTGGTATTCTGGGGAGGAAAGGACTGGAGGCGTTGTTCCGAGCATAAAGCATTCATCTACCTGGGTAGATGGATGTCTTGGTTTGGATGGTTGTGTCTGTTTGGGTTTGGGTTTCGAATCACCATACAGGACGTAGAAGTCGAATTTTCCTGATGGTTCTCCTAGCAGACCAACATTTGGATCTCCAGCTTCATATCTTTTCTTCAGGGCATTTTGGGACCCTTTTTTCTTTTTGTTTTTTATTTCCTCTTTATACTCAAGTTCATATGCTTCGTCCAGGCATTCCTGGCAATCGCATACATCGAACGGGAAGTGTGGTTCTTCTGCCGGTTGCATCATCTATATCGTAGAGAAAATCTCTCTTCGATCTTGTTTTGCAAAGCGAACCTCAACTTGTCCATCTTGATGGCGGACAAAGTCAGGGGTTGTGGTTGTCTGAACCGGTGCTTGGTGGATCTGTTCGTAATTGGTTATCCATTTTTCAGGTAGAAGCTTTGTGAGTTCTTCTCTGGATAACTGTTTTGGAACATAAGTGCAGGTTGGTGTGGCATTGGAGTCGATGTCTATGAGTAGAGCATCACCAGAGTTATCCTGCAATCCGGGAACCATGATGTCCGACGAGTGGTTTTGGACACGATATGCCATTTGGTAATGAAACGTGGCCTGAAAGGTATTGACTTGTGGCGTACCACCGATCTGGATCTGGGCTTTCAAGGTTGTTAGCAACGAAGGATCATTGAGAGGCATATTGAAGTTGGGATAGAAGGTGACGAAGACAGTTCCAGCGTTTAACGTGGTTTGGATGGTACCGATGCAGGCATGCTGGTACTCCACGAATCTTGTATCGACTAGGGCGATAAGAGAGAACGCAGTTAGTCCTTTTCTTCCATGGAAGGTTAGGGCTAATCTTATGGCACCGAAGTGGATATGGGTATATCCTTGGGATAGACAGATCCTTGGAAGATCTGAGGGAAGAGTAAGAGGGACGAGGTGTTCAGAGGTTGTTGCTGGGAGTTGGTGTGAATCAAACTTAGAAGTTTGCACAAACTCCTTAACAACTGGGTTTGACACAGGACTGACTAGTTGTTTGACTTTTTTGGAGAGGGAATTGTGGGGTTTTTTTAAGACACTGTAAGGGTTAACTAAAGGCATACTAGTAATAGGGATTTTAGACTCATCAGAGATATAAGAGATCTCATATAACTGATCAATCTTTGACGCAGACGACCGACGAAAACTGGAATTTGAACGGGAAAGACCCTGATCTGGATTCATACCTGGGTTTAGCCTTCTAACACTTCTTATCTTTATCCTCAAGCCCGTACTTTGTGGAAATTACCGCGGACCCTTCCGACTTACGACTCACCTAACTAGCTTCTTTTGGACTCAAGATAAGAAACACAGAGTGTCGGACCAGACTGACAAGACCTTGTAAGGTTAGTGTTCTGTTGTTGAGAGATCAGCGCAAAGTCTGCAGTCAACAGTGCATACTAAACAAACCTTAGAAAGGGATGGCAGGAGCGCTATGGCTCTGGTACCAGAAGTATGCACTGCTGACTGCAGACTTTGCGCTGATCTCTCAACAACAGAACACTAACCTTACAAGGTCTTGTCAGTCTGGTCCGACACTCTGTGTTTCTTATCTTGAGTCCAAAAGAAGCTAGTTAGGTGAGTCGTAAATCGGAAGGGTCCGCAGTAATTTCCTCAAAGTACGGGCTTGAGGATAAAGATAAGAAGTGTTAGAAGTCTAAACCCAGATATGAATCCAGATCAGAGTCTTTTCCGGTCAAATTCTAGTTTCCGTCGGTCGTCTGCGTCAAAGATTGATCAGTTATATGAGATCTCTTATATCTCTGATGAGTCTAAAATCCCTATTACTAGTATGCCTTTAGTCAACCCTTATGGTGTCTTCAAAAAACCCCAAAATTCCCTCTCCAAAAAGGTAAAACAACTAGTCAGTCCTGTGTCAAACCCAGTTGTAAAAGAGTTTGTGCAAACCTCCAAGTTTGATTCACACCAACTCCCAGCAACAACCTCTAAACACCTCGTCCCTCTTACTCTTCCCTCAGATATTCCAAGGATCTGTCTATCCCAAGGATATACCCATATCCACTTCGGTGCCATAAGACTAGCCCTAACCTTCCATGGAAGAAAAGGACTACCTGGTTTCTCTCGTATCGCCCTGGTCGATACTAGATTCGTGGAGTACCAGCATGCTTGCATCGGTACCATCCAAACCACGTTAAACGCTGGAACTGTTTTCGTCACCTTCTATCCAAATTTCAATATGCCACTCAATGATCCTTCGTTGCTAACAGCCTTGAAAGCCCAGATCCAGATCGGTGGTACACCACAGGTCAATACCTTTCAGGCCATGTTTCATTACCAAATGGCATATCGTGTCCAAAACCACTCGTTGGACATCATGGTTCCCGGATCGCAGGATAACTCTGGTGATGCTCTACTCATAGACATCGACTCCAATGCCACACCAACCTGCACTTATGTTCCAAAACAGTTATCCAGAGAAGAACTCACAAAGCTTCTACCTGAAAAATGGATAACCAATTACGAACAGATCCACCAAGCACCGGTTCAGACAACCACAACCCCTGACTTTGTCCGCCATCAAGATGGACAAGTTGAGGTTCGATTTGCAAAACAAGATCGAAGAGAGATTTTCTCTACGATATACATGATGCAACCGGCAGAAGAACCACACTTCCCGTTCGATGTATGCGATTGCCAGGAATGCCTGGACGAAGCATATGAACTTGGTATTCTGGGGAGGAAGCATATGAACTTAAGTACAAGGAGGAAATCAAAAACAAAAAGAAAAAAGGGTCCCAAAATGCCCTGAAGAAAAGATATGAAGCTGGAGATCCAGATGTTGGTCTGCTTGGAGAACCATCAGGAAAATTCGACTACTACGTCCTGTATGGTGATTCGAAACCCAAACCCAAACAGACACAACCATCCAAACCAAGACATCCATCTACCCAGGTAGATGAATGCTTTATGCTCGGAACAACGCCTCCAGTCCCTTCCTCCCCGGAATACCAATTTCTGGTATCAGAGCCATAGCGCTCCTGCCATCCCTTTCTAAGGTTTGTTTAGTATGCACTGTTGACTGCAGACTTTGCGCTGATCTCTCAACAACAGAACACTAACCTTACAAGGTCTTGTCAGTCTGGTCCGACACTCTGTGTTTCTTATCTTGAGTCCAAAAGAAGCTAGTTAGGTGAGTCGTAAGTCGGAAGGGTCCGCGGTAATTTCCTCAAAGTACGGGCTTGAGGATAAATATAAGAAGTGTTAGAAGTCTAAACCCAGGTATGAATCCAGATCGGGGTCTTTCCCGTTCAAATTCCAGTTTTCGTCGGTCGTCTGCGTCAAAGATTGATCAGTTATATGAGATCTCTTATATCTCTGATGAGTCCAAAATCCCTATTACTAGTATGCCTTTAGTTAACCCTTACAGTGTCTTCAAAAAACCCCACAATTCCCTCTCCAAAAAAGTTAAACAACTAGTCAGTCCTGTGTCAAACCCAGTTGTTAAAGAGTTTGTGCAAACTTCCAAGTTTGATTCACACCAACTCCCAGCAACAACCTCTGAACACCTCATCCCTCTTACTCTTCCCTCAGATCTTCCAAGGATCTGTCTATCCCAAGGATATACCCATATCCACTTCGGTGCCATAAGATTAGCCCTAACCTTCCATGGAAGAAAAGGACTACCTGCGTTCTCTCGTATCGCCCTAGTCGATACTAGATTCGTGGAGTACCAGCATGCCTGCGTAGGTACCATCCAAACCACGTTAAACACTGGAACTGTCTTCGTCACCTTCTATCCCAACTTCAATATGCCTCTCAATGATCCTTCGTTGATAACAGCCTTGAAAGCCCAGATCCAGATCGGTGGTACGCCACAGGTCAATACCTTTCAGGCCACGTTTCATTACCAGATGGCATATCGTGTCCAAAACCACTCTTTGGACATCATGGTTCCCGGATCGCAGGAAAACTCTGGTGATGCTCTACTCATAGACATTGATTCCAACGCCACACCAACCTGCACTTATGTTCCAAAACAGTTATCCAGAGAAGAACTCACAAAGCTTCTACCTGAAAAATGGATAACCAATTACGAACAGATCCACCAAGCACCGGTTCAGACAACCACAACCCCTGACTTTGTCCGCCATCAAGATGGACAAGTTGAGGTTCGCTTTGCAAAACAAGATCGAAGAGAGATTTTCTCTACGATATACATGATGCAACCGGCAGAAGAACCACACTTCCCGTTCGATGTATGCGATTGCCAGGAATGCCTGGACGAAGCATATGAACTTGAGTACAAAGAGGAAATCAAAAACAAAAAGAAAAAAGGGTCCCAAAATGCCCTGAACAAAAGATATGAAGCTGGAGATCCAAATGTTGGTCTGCTTGGAGAACCATCAGGAAAATTCGACTACTACGTCATGTATGGTGATTCGAAACCCAAACCCAAACAGACACAACCATCCAAACCAAGACATCCATCTACCCAGGTAGATGAATGCTTTATGCTCGGAACAACGCCTCCAGTCCTTTTCTCCCCAGAATACCAAGTTGAGTTCCCACCTTTAACCTCTTTCGAAGATACCCAACAAAAAACCAAACATAGCTGGAAAATCAAGAACCCAACAACCGTCGGTGCATCTGGTGTTCCTGAATCAATAACAACTGCTGAAGCCACCCTGAATTGGCAAAGTGAAAACGTTGTTGCTCAAAACAAGGCTCTCAACACCATCCTAGCTCAACAAAACAATATCACGAAGGCTCATGAAAATCTAACAAGCAGAGTCCAAGAGCTAGAAGGTATCATCTATGATATCAAAGCCAAAATCCTTGAGCTACATCATGAACTCCTCCAGCTAGTGCATAACTCTCCAGGGCCACAAATCCCACAAGGTCTTCAGCAAAAAGAAGCTGAAATGAAATTCCTCAAGGCACAGCTTGCAGACCTCGAGAGACAACACAAACAGCAAAGGGTTTCCACCTATGCTGATGATCCATGGAGATTACCAACAATGCCATTTGTGCGAACAGCCTTTGATCCTCAACCGCTACCAGCAACGTCATTCCTACATAACTCTCCATCCTTAAACCTCTGGTCAAAGGAACAAGCAAAGATCAAGGCTAGAAAAGCTTCGCCGACAAGAAGCACATCCTCTGAAAGTACTAACAAAGCAGCATCCTCAAGCAGAGGAAAAGGGCCATCAGGAAGCAAACATCATATGAGTGATAACGTCATGATGATGACCTCCACAAAAACTCCTGATAAATTGCCTACAAAAGAGAATGGCATCTCCACGTTCTTGCAAGCTTTGACTAAAACAAGCAGCAAAGAAAGTGTGCCGACGATAGCTCCGGTGATAGCTCCTCTAACATATGATGACACATCATCAGTCTTTGAGGAAAGCTCCACCTCCCAATTTTATGAAGAAGTACCCCCAACAGATGAATTTGAACACACTGAAAGGGTCTATGTCTCTGACATTGATGATGATGCCTCCCAAACGTCGCCTCAGACAAACGAAAGGGCTCCTCCAAACACAGACTCAAAGCAACAGTTCACCTTTGATGACGTCCTCCCAGCAAAATGGCGAGACCGAAGCATTGAGATACTGACCTGGTGCACAGCAGAGCTCCAGTACTATAGCATCGACATGGTCATCAAAAGGTTCTTGGCAAGATGTCAAGGACGACTTCGAGATTGGTACGTAAGTCTTGTTGAATACAGACAGACAAATATTCTAAACAGCAAAACTCCAGAAGAATTCATAAACACGATCTATTATGAATTCATTGGAAATCCCATAGATCATACAATCCGAAGCCGAGAAGAATTCTTAAAAATGAAATGTTGTTCCTTCCGAACAAAAGATCTTGAAAAACATTACAACAGAATGTCTAAGAGATTCTACTGTCTCCAAGGCATTGATGATGTAAACCTTAAACAAGTGTTTCTGAACTCTTTCCTAGAGTCCCTCGCAAATGAGGCTTACAGAGCCTTAGAAGCCAAAAATATGACGGTTTCTCAAGCTTCTCTTGGTGGTCTTTACTAGCTCATCATGAATGCTCTGACAAAGTTATGCAACCAGAAACAGTTTTTGGTTGAATTTGAAAAAACCGGAAGAAGACTCGGGTCCGCGTGCAATGATAAACACTTGAAGATAAAATGCAAGGATAATTCATCATGCAGTTGTTCGAAGCCTCACAAAAAACCAGGATTGTCCATTTCAAAAAGTCTGGTGATTACTATTCAAAGTCAGGCAAACACAACTCTCAAAGACGATGGAAGTTCCTCAACAAAAAATCAAAAAGAGGTCGGAACACTAATCGGTGCTATGTCTGTAACAAAGAAGCTCACTTTGCAAAAGATTGCAAAGATAAAAGAAAGACCCAAGCCCTTCTTGAAGCTATCAACAAGGTCGAACCAGCAGACGTTTCTGATATCGAGTCTCTATACTCCTTAGATGATGAGCCAGGGAAAAGAATGATTTGCACTATTTCCTATAGCTCCAGTGAAGAATCAGAAACAAGTGAAACATCTGAATCTGAAGAAGAGCCAATACGGATCTACATGTTGGAAGAAGGTCCTCAAGATGATTACGGAGACCCCGGCGACCAGTCACTAACCACGGCAATGTTTCAGAAAATCCAAAAGTCACAGTATCAGTATCCTATTCTGGAGGATCACGTGGAAGATTCTATGTCAGATTCTCTGTCTGAACAATTCAAAGAAAAGTGTACCCTATCACCCAAAAGGAATCTTCCAGCTCAGCCTAAAAAAGTTAAAGAGGTCGCAAAGCAAAAGCAAAAGCAAAAGCCAAGTACTGCAAAAGGAATCAGTCAGAAAAGCAAAGATGAAGAGTCAGGCCCACATGATGAAATAACGAGCGGTCATAAAAGAAGTGTAACACCCCGAAAACGAGTTTGGTAATTAAACCCCGTTAATACTAAAGACGGGGAAAATATCGTTAGCGGTAAAAGTAAACCGGCAAATATCAGGAATTTATTTAAATAATCCTAATATTTATTTAAAAGTGAATAAGAGCTTTCAAGAAAATAGAATGGATAAAAAGGCCCGAGATTTATCGGGACTTAAAATAAAACGGGATTTTTAAACAAGATGAATAACTAGGACAATTATAACCTAGTTAACTACAAGTCTAGAAATAACTTGAAATGGGGTTAAAACAACCAAAACTATATGTCAAACAAGAGTGGAGGGACCAATGTTGTTAAACTTGAAACTATTATTAGTTTTAAAAAAAAATAAAACCAAACACCTCATTTTGAGGCTCTGGTCGATCAAGAACAGGAAGGGGGCGACATCCCCACTTCCAAAACCCTAACATGCACTAAACTATCAAATTGAAGGCCAAAATCCAGTAGAAATCGGAATCTGAACATAGAATCGTGATCACCTTGTCAAGAGGATCACAAGGTATGTCAAAATTCCCATTTTGGTTCCATCTCGAATTTTGATGAACACATGAGATTTGAAATTTGAGCTTGCATGATCGTTATTTGGGTGAAATAGTAATGAAATCATGTCTAGGAGTAAACCCTAGTCATTAGTTTGTTGAATTAATGTGTAAACTATGAAATTCATGATCATCCACTATGTGTGTGTAATGGGTTTTGTAGGAACAAGGTGAACACTAGAACCATGATGAGTAAATTAGTGTTATTTGAATCTTATGAGGTTAATTTTGATATTTAACTATAAATTAGATGATTGTCTTGTAAAAGATATTAAATCTTGGTAAAAATAACAAGTTATGAACTTGATTATAGATATGCAAAAGTCATGCCCGCAAGGTGTTTGCTAAAATGTCTAAACGAACACTAATATGTTGAAATTTTGAAAGAAACGTGTAATTGAATAATATGACGAATTGTGCAAAGTATGAATCGATAAGGGTTCAAAGCATAAAGTTAATCTAGACTTAATTGTGTAAATCATGTGATCAAAAGTAGTTAACTTTTGATAAGTTGAATTAATAAACAATGAGGTCGAACGGTAGTTTCGACATAGAAAATACCTAAGATGGAAAAGTTGTGATTATTTATGACTAATCTAACCACCTTTGAATGATGACGATAGTTTGACTCTTAACGAGCAAGGTGGAGGCTTGGGAAGAAACGGGTCAAACAAATCAAGAAGGAAAAGAAAAGCCTAGCTCGGATACGAGGTAAGTAAAGCTTACACACTTGTCAATTCCTAGAAAATATTTTATTGTATTGATTTCGGGTAAGATAGACAAACACTAGAAAAGTGATGTTCTGACATATAGTTGTATGGAACAATATAAGTGAAAATGATAGGAAACCACATTGATGGTTAAAAAGGATTTAAATTGATTAATCGTTTATACCATAACGATTAGAAAGATGAAATTTTATGGTTACCTCATAAGGTAAGCCAAACGAAAAATAAGGAAAACAGTAATTTGGGGATGCGTTAACAATAAACATTTGTTTTTGAAAGACACACTTGGCATAAGCCATAATGGGTCAAAGGAGTTGAGAAATGGGTTATAGGTAGACAACCATAAGGTGTAAACCGTAATGCGTCAATTGGATAAGACGGTAATAAATATCGTCTTGCAAAGATAAAAGGATATTTAGACCAAACGGGTCAAAAGGTGAAAATATCATCCTTTGACAAAATTGACTAACGATTACCGTTGAGTTGTATGATTTCAGGAGCCTATATAGAATGGATATTTCCTTCACTATTAATTAGTGATTTCTAAATCAAGGTATTAAAACGGGTTAATGCATTGATCCGAGTCAGGTATGTAAAAGGGTTTAATTCATCTTTTAGAACTTGAGGTTCTCGAAGAGTTAAACAAGGTCAAAATTTGATATTCGGTTATCTAAAAGGTAAGCTGAATAAGTTAAGTTATAATCGTAATGTTTTAGAAATATAATGGTTTCTAAACAGATTTATAGTTAAAAGATAGGATTTTGGAGCCAAACAAACATGTTTGTTTGATAAATACACGAATGGGTCAAATTTTGTTAAAAAGGGTAATAAGCCGAAGACTTAGAAGTCTGAAATTTTGTTTAACCGGATGTTAGATTTTAACTCCATATGATGGAGAATTAAATTACAAACACGTAGGAAGAAACGGTAGGTCAAACGGATAAACGGATTGAAAGATACGAAAGTTTTCGTGTCAAAAACGGCAAAATGGAAGAAGCTGATGCAGAGTCCACCGTAACTTACGGTGGTACCGTAAGTTACGGTGGGGATTAAAAATGTTACGGCGGTTAGCTCCTGCTTTACGGTGGAGTGTTTTCAAATCAGGGCTACCATAAATTATGGTGTCCACCGTAATTTACGGTGGACCCTGATCAAAAATGTATTTTGATTAGTTTTGTTTCCCGGACTCGTTTAGATACATATTAAATCCCGTACGACTAAAACATTTCATGTTTTTATGAAATGTATGTACTTTTGGATGCCGGAAGACGATCAAGCTCAACGTAGAACCGAACACGATAAAGACACATGCTTCCGCACTTTGCCTCGTCATAAATTTTAAATGATGAATCTGATCACGTTATGTCAAATAACTTATGATTTGTAAAATGTTTTAACAAACCCGCATTTTTGATGTATATGTAATCATTAATCACATGATTATTTTCGCAAAATATACGTTAAACCTAGATTTATAACAACGTGTGTTACAAGTTGGTATCAGAGCCTTGGTTTAAGAGATTCAAGTATGGTGGGAAAACTATGCTTGGACTTAAACCTTATGCTCTTAATAAAGATTGGTGTTCGGTTCGAGGCTTGATCGCAAATCCGGTAAGTACAGGTATGTTAATGGTTTAGCATGCTAAAGTGTTGTAAACAACACATAGGGCTACCGTGTGATACACGTTACCCCAATTGAAATGATCGATATAGTTGACGAAAATACGTGCATTGACGCGTATAGTAGAAAAAGCCTTGTATTAGAATACGGGCGATTATTGAAGTAGATGTTACTAACTTTTGTGAATGTTTAATTGAAGGACACTCGCGTTTGAAGACGACGAGAGTCAAACGAATTGTGGATATGATGATGGAACGGTCCGAGATATGATAAGAGGAGCACACTCATCAAGGACCTAAATTGCGTAACGATCGCAAATAAGTAATGGCAAGGAATGCCCGTTAGGGCAAGCATTTACCAGGTGCACGTTTAAATTATTGCATGAATATAAACATGCAACCAATACGTAGAAATTGAAAGTTGCATATGTAGAAAAAAAAACTTGGAAAAACCTGAATAGAAAACGTATTCGGGATATTGTTTCCAAGATAAACAAATAGAGGCGTTACTTACATAGGGCGTGATGTGAAAACTATAAAAAGGTCATGTATGTCATGTGTTAAATCGCTTACTCTGGCCAAGTAAGTAGTGGCATATGATACCACGAGTTTCTTATAGCGGACACATTTACATCCAATGTAGTAAGGGCGGAGTGAATGGGACTAATTAAAAAGTACCCAAATGAATCAGATAAGCAAAATATTTGATAATAATGTAAACGCACATCCGAGTGACGGAAGCGTATTACATCAGGATAATGAGCCCGAGTGAAGGGACAAAGAAACATGAAAAATGATTTAGACAAGTATTGGGAGGGAGTGTACTTACACTCGAACCCAGAAAACACAAGCATGAAAAATGATTTAGACAAGTATTGGGAGGGAGTGTACTTACACTCCAACCCAGAAAACGTAAGCATGAAAAATGATTTAGACAAGTATTGGGAGGGAGTGTACTTACACTCGAACCCAGAAAACGCAAGCATGAAAAATGATTTAGACAAGTATTGGGAGGGAGTGTACTTACACTCGAACCCAGAAAACGCAAACATGTAAAATGATTTAGACAAGCATTAGGAGGGAGTGTACTTACACTCGAACCCGGAAAATGCAAATATGTCCCTTAACGGGTCATTTTTGTAAAACGTCAAACTTAAAGACAAAGTCGGAATATAAAAATGAAGCGAGGTCTTAATGCATACCGGGAGGGTTGCAAATAATAACGACTTCGGTAAAACACCCGGTTGATGGGTAAGAATTAAACACATGCATAAACCAAGAGACGTGAACGCGGGTTGAAAAATCAAAGTAACTTGGATTACAAGCTATGACTATAAAATCTCGTATATAGAAATTGTGAGTAAATATGTTCAACTATTTGAAGTCGAATGGGTTGAATAAAGAATAAAGTTGATTGTTTATAAGTGATGGATTTCACATTAATAGGTCAAACAGGTTGAATACAATATAACGCCGAATGGCACAAATGAGCGCTAGCCAGATAAAGGTAGCAATAAATGCAAGAGAATAATGAGCCCGGTAATGGGATATAACCAAATAAGAATATATGCAAATCAAATAACAGTAAGCATAAGAAGAACTGGCGCATAAATGACGTGAGAAGTCATAAAATCGGAAAATTGTCTGAAAGAAAACAATTATAGCCATGAAACTACAATTAAGGTTAACGGGACCTAAGCTTGAAACCAAGCGATTCTTCGAACAAAAACGGGGTGCCTTGACACCAAACATGTATTTTAAGAATGACATGAGTAAGGAGTGATCTACGGGATCAACATAACCTTTAGGGTTATAAACAAATGAAAGATCTACGGGACTAAAACGACCCACGGGTCATGATTAGAAAGAAGTTATAAGGACTTCGCCTTAAAGAGGTGAAAGTCTAATCAAAATAGCCCATAAGGCTAAGTGATAAAAACCTATGGATTAATTAAATAAAGCGAGGGAATCGGTTGAGAATTCCCGCATAAAACTAAGACTGTAAAAGAATAAATTATGGACTGTCAATATCCTGGTATGGATAATTGACAAAAGTTAAAGAGAAGATCCTAAAACTAAAACTTCGGTTTTAGTAAGAAATAATGCTTTTACAAACATAAATTCTGATAGGAATTTAAATAGTAAGCATGAAAGATACAAGTCTTGACACTGATAGGCGCAAGACAATATATATTCGAAAAGTGATATTTTCGAAAATGAAAGGTTGATACAAACTAAACACGATGTGACACAATCACGGTTAGGAAATGTAATGTGAAGTAAAATCAAATTATAACCAAGCGAGCGGCGAAAAGTAACGGGACTAATAAGTCTAGTTAGTAAGACCGGTTAAGGCCAGTAATTCAAATCAATAAAATTTGGTTTGCTTGTAAGCGGTGGATTCGGTATAATTGAACCGAATAAATAAATCTTAAAACAAAAGAAATTATTGCTAAAGGTGAAATATTTCACTAAAAACCTTTAAACGGGTCAAATAAACGGATTCATAAGGAATTCGATAGTATATGAAAGCGATGGATATCGCTAAGTTAACTAAACTAGTGGAAATAACGAGATTATGTTATTTCGAAGCTACACTATGCCGTATGAAATATGTAGACAACTAATAACCAAAAAGATGTTACCATACTTTTCGGGTAATACTAACGATTGGTTAAAAAGTATAAGTAATGTTTAGAATATTTCTCGAATAGAATACATTGAGTTTAAACTCAATGATTTATGTAAGGAAAAGGTTTCGAGGACGAAACCTCTTTAAGGGGGGTAGACTTGTAACACCCCGAAAACGAGTTTGGTAATTAAACCCCGTTAATACTAAAGACGGGGAAAATATCGTTATCGGTAAAAGTAAACCGGCAAATATCAGGAATTTATTTAAATAATCCTAATATTTATTTAAAAGTGAATAAGAGCTTTCAAGAAAATAGAATGGATAAAAAGGCCCGAGATTTATCGGGACTTAAAATAAAACGGGATTTTTAAACAAGATGAATAACTAGGACATTATAACCTAGTTAACTACAAGTCTAGAAATAACTTGAAATGGGGTTAAAACAACCAAAACTATATGTCAAACAAGAGTGGAGGGACCAATGTTGTTAAACTTGAAACTATTATTAGTTTTAAAAAAAAAAACCAAACACCTCATTTTGAGGCTCTGGTCGATCAAGAACAGGAAGGGGGCGACATCCCCACTTCCAAAACCCTAACATGCACTAAACTATCAAATTGAAGGCCAAAATCCAGTAGAAATCGGAATTTGAACATAGAATCGTGATCACCTTGTCAAGAGGATCACAAGGTATGTCAAAATTCCCATTTTGGTTCCATCTCGAATTTTGATGAACACATGAGATTTGAAATTTGAGCTTGCATGATCGTTATTTGGGTGAAATGGTAATGAAATCATGTCTAGGAGTAAACCCTAGTCATTAGTTTGTTGAATTAATGTGTAAACTATGAAATTCATGATCATCCACTATGTTCGTGTAATGGGTTTTGTAGGAACAAGGTGAACACTAGAACCATGATGAGTAAATTAGTGTTATTTGAATCTTATGAGGTTAATTTTGATATTTAACTATAAATTAGATGATTGTCTTGTAAAAGATATTAAATCTTGGTAAAAATAACAAGTTATGAACTTGATTATAGATATGCAAAAGTCATGCCCGCAAGGTGTTTGCTAAAATGTCTAAACAAACACTAATATGTTGAAATTTTGAAAGAAACGTGTAATTGAATAATATGACGAATTGTGCAAAGTATGAATCGATAAGGGTTCAAAGCATAAAGTTAATCTAGACTTAATTGTGTAAATCATGTGATCAAAAGTAGTTAACTTTTGATAAGTTGAATTAATAAACAATGAGGTCGAACGGTAGTTTCGACATAGAAAATACCTAAGGTGGAAAAGTTGTGATTATTTATGACTAATCTAACCACCTTTGAATGATGACGATAGTTTGACTCTTAACGAGCAAGGTGGAGGCTTGGGAAGAAACGGGTCAAACAAATCAAGAAGGAAAAGAAAAGCCTAGCTCGGATACGAGGTAAGTAAAGCTTACACACTTGTCAATTCCTAGAAAATATTTTATTGTATTGATTTCGGGTAAGATAGACAAACACTAGAAAAGTGATGTTCTGACATATAGTTGTATGGAACAATATAAGTGAAAATGATAGGAAACCACATTGATGGTTAAAAAGGATTTAAATTGATTAATCGTTTATACCATAACGATTAGAAAGATGAAATTTTATGGTTACCTCATAAGGTAAGCCAAACGAAAAATAAGGAAAACAGTAATTTGGGGATGCGTTAACAATAAACATTTGTTTTTGAAAGACAGACTTGGCATAAGCCATAATGGGTCAAAGGAGTTGAGAAATGGGTTATAGGTAGACAACCATACGGTGTAAACCGTAATGCGTCAATTGGATGAGACGGTAATAAATATCGTCTTGCAAAGATAAAAGGATATTTAGACCAAACGGGTCAAAAGGTGAAAATATCATCCTTTGACAAAATTGACTAACGATTACCGTTGAGTTGTATGATTTCAGGAGCCTATATAGAATGGATATTTCCTTCACTATTAATTAGTGATTTCTAAATCAAGGTATTAAAACGGGTTAATGCATTGATCCGAGTCAGGTATGTAAAAGGGTTTAATTCATCTTTTAGAACTTGAGGTTCTCGAAGAGTTAAACAAGGTCAAAATTTGATATTCGGTTATCTAAAAGGTAAGCCGAATAAGTTAAGTTATAATCGTAATGTTTTAGAAATATAATGGTTTCTAAACAGATTTATAGTTAAAAGATAGGATTTTGGAGTCAAACAAACATGTTTGTTTGATAAATACACGAATGGGTCAAATTTTGTTAAAAAGGGTAATAAGCCGAAGACTTAGAAGTCTGAAATTTTGTTTAACCGGATGTTAGATTTTAACTCCATATGATGGAGAATTAAATTACAAACACGTAGGAAGAAACGGTAGGTCAAACGGATAAACGGATTGAAAGATACGAAAGTTTTCGTGTCAAAAACGGCAAAATGGAAGAAGCTGATGCAGAGTCCACCGTAACTTACGGTGGTACCGTAAGTTACGGTGGGGATTAAAAATGTTACGGTGGTTAGCTCCTGCTTTACGGTGGAGTGTTTTCAAATCAGGGCTACCGTAAATTACGGTGTCCACCGTAATTTACGGTGGACCCTGATCAAAAATGTATTTTGATTAGTTTTGTTTCCCGGACTCGTTTAGATACATATTAAATCCCGTACGACTAAAACATTTCATGTTTTTATGAAATGTAGGTACTTTTGGATGCCGGAAGACGATCAAGCTCAACGTAGAACCGAACACGATAAAGACACATGCTTCCGCACTTTGCCTCGTCATAAATTTTAAATGATGAATCTGATCACGTTATGTCAAATAACTTATGATTTGTAAAATGTTTTAACAAACCTGCATTTTTGATGTATATGTAATCATTAATCACATGATTGTTTTCGCAAAATATACGTTAAACCTAGATTTATAACAATGGGTGTTACAAGAAGCTTACTAAGGAAGAAAGGCAAAAAGACAAGAGAAGTCACATGGGTCAAAAAGGGAACAGGAAAACCCTCAGGGCGTGAAAAACGTGAAACCAATCACACGAAGCCAGCAACATGGAGTAAACAGAAGAAGCTACCCAGAATCCCATCATTACAGGAAATAGCTAATCTTCAAGAATCCTGCACAACAGTTGAAGAAAATAAAGAAAAGATCCTTAAAGATTTCCTACCAGATGACATTGCCTATTTAAAGGCAAGCAAGAATAAGAACTCCCACAACCCAAACACTTTCACTCCAAAAGAAGCAGTTATGAACCCAGAGACGGCTACCCTCATCCAAAAGCTTCAAAAGAAAGAAGTCCCTGAAGAAATCATCAATGTGGTCACCAAACATGTCATCACTGACGAATCCCTCCTAAACTACAAAAATCTCCTCACCCTCACCTTCGAGACACAAGGCCCATTAATGGATGGAGATAAATTCTTCCCAGATTATCCCTTCCTTAATGTTTTCAGACTCAAAAACTTGTGTAGGTTATCAAACGAAGGTTTAGCCTTCCTATGGTACCTGACTGAGTCTTTCATCATAGCCATGGCCTTTAACTCCAACAAACTGTTAGCCTATCTTTTAGACTACCAGTTAGGCTGCTTATCAGGAGAGAAGGAAAACTTTGCCAAGTTCCTTGAATGGTTCCTCCCAATCCATGTCTTGGACCATCTCATGAGGGACTCTCCCAAAAAACACTGTATGTTTCTGTTCCACAAGCCGAGCCATTTCAAAAAGGAAAATTACGATCTAAACCCTGCAGGACCACCAAATTTCATACACTCTTGGTATGATATGAATCCTGCTGGATACTACTACAAGATCAACTACCGGGATGCTTGGATGGAAACCCGCATCAATCTCGCAAAGGCAAACCAGGTGAAAGTCGAAGATCTACCACCAAAGATACTGAATGGAGAACACCCGTGGAAGCAAGAAGACCCTCAGACGATTGAATGGGAAAACACAGTCATAGAATATTTCAATAATATTCGTGCATTCACACACCCTCCCATGATCGTTCAAACAACTGGCCCCAGAAAGAAAGACAACGAACCGTACAACAAAGATACACTCCCGTTTACTATCGAGATTCGCGACTCAGCAAAACCAAGTTAAACGGGCTATGGATATTATTAAGTGTGCTAATGGTGTGCTTAGGACTAAATAAAGTTTTATCACTCTTAAAGTGATAACGGTGTGCTTAGGAAAAGCTTTAATCACTCTTAAAGTGACGTAAGCGCTTATGTCATGTTTTCTAGATTTTTCTATGTATTATGTATGTGTGATGTCATGGATGATGTAATCAAGCCTCTCCTTGGTCTATAAAAGGAAGGCTCCCCCTCAGTTGTAAATCATCCTTGGAAAGAAATAAAATCTTCTTCTATATTTCTCTCTACCTTCTCTCTACTTTCTCACTCTAAAATTTAGAGTCCAGTAAAGAGTCTTGAGTCGATCTGAGAAGAGTTTGAGTCCTTCTATGTTCTTCTGAGTCTAGTCCTTCTGAGTCCACACCCTTGAGTCTTTTATTTTAGTCTTTTATGTTTATCACCCTAGCCTTCCCCAAAGCTTTTATTGGTTTTATATAAATCAGACCCCAACTCCCCCCACTTCTGGTATCAGAGCCAGAGCGCTCCTGCCATCCCTTTCTAAGGTTTGTTTAGTATGCACTGTTGACTGCAGACTTTGCGCTGATCTCTCAACAACAGAACACTAACCTTACAAGGTCTTGTCAGTCTGGTCCGACACTCTGTGTTTCTTATCTTGAGTCCAAAAGAAGCTAGTTAGGTGAGTCGTAAGTCGGAAGGGTCCGCGGTAATTTCCTCAAAGTACGGGCTTGAGGATAAAGATAAGAAGTGTTAGAAGTCTAAACCCAGGTATGAATCCAGATCAGGGTCTTTCCCGTTCAAATTCCAGTTTTCGTCGGTCGTCTGCGTCAAAGATTGATCAGTTATATGAGATCTCTTATATCTGTGATGAGTCTAAAATCCCTATTACTAGTATGCCTTTAGTTAACCCTTACAGTGTCTTCAAAAAACCCCACAATTCCCTCTCCAAAAAAGTCAAACAACTAGTCAGTCCTGTGTCAAACCCAGTTGTTAAAGAGTTTGTGCAAACTTCCAAGTTTGATTCACACCAACTCCCAGCAACAACCTCTGAACACCTCGTCCCTCTTACTCTTCCCTCAGATCTTCCAAGGATCTGTCTATCCCAAGGATATACCCATATCCACTTCGGTGCCATAAGATTAGCCCTAACCTTCCATGGAAGAAAAGGACTACCTGCGTTCTCTCGTATCGCCCTAGTCGATACTAGATTTGTGGAGTACCAGCATGCTTGCATCGGTACCATCCAAACCACATTAAACGCTGGAACTGTCTTCGTCACCTTCTATCCCAACTTCAATATGCCTCTCAATGATCCTTCGTTGCTAACAGCCTTGAAAGCCCAGATCCAGATCGGTGGTATGCCACAAGTCAATACCTTTCAGGCCACGTTTCATTACCAAATGGCATATCGTGTCCAAAACCACTCATTGGACATCATGGTTCCCGGATCGCAGGATAACTCTGGTGATGCTCTACTCATAGACATCGACTCCAACGCCACACCAACCTGCACTTATGTTCCAAAACAGTTATCCAGAGAAGAACTCACAAAGCTTCTACCTGAAAAATGGATAACCAATTACGAACAGATCCACCAAGCACCGGTTCAGACAACCACAACCCCTGACTTTGTCCGCCATCAAGATGGACAAGTTGAGGTTCGTTTTGCAAAACAAGATCGAAGAGAGATCTTCTCTACGATATGCATGATGCAACCGGCAGAAGAACCACACTTCCAGTTCGATGTATGCGATTTCTAGGAATGCCTGGATGATGCAGATGAATTTGAGTACAAGGAGGAGATCAAAAACAAAAAGAAAAAAGGGTCCCAAAATACCCTGAATTGGCAAAGTGAAAACGCTGTTGCTCAAAACAAGGCTCTCAACATCATCCTAGCTCAACAAAACAATATCACGAAGGCTCATGAAAATCTAACAAGCAGAGTCCAAGAGCTAGAAGGTATCATCTATGAGATCAAAGCCAAAATCCTTGAGCTACATCATGAACTCCTCCAGCTAGTTCACAACTCTCCAGGGCCACATATTTCACAAGGTCTTCAGCAAAAAGAAGCAGAGATGAAATTCCTCAAGGCACAGCTTGCAGACCTCGAGAGACAACACAAACAGCAAAAGGTTCCCACCTATGCTGATGACACATGGAGACTGCCAACAACACCATTTATGCAAACATCCTTTGATCCTCAATTTTCAACATCGCCATTTGCTCAAACCTCCCCCTCCTTAAGCCTCTGGTCAAAAGAGCAAGCGGAGATAAAAGCAAAAAGGATTTCAAAAGGCACAACTATCAGAGGTGTTAAGAAAACACCTAGCTCGAAGAAGGAAGCGAAA